>JAWPHD010000391.1:0-483942 GCA_037043455.1 Cyrtodaria siliqua | reverse complement strand
TAACATAATGTTTATATACATGTATAGGTCAGCTGTTATATTTAATAAATATTGGTACAAATGTGATTTAATAAAAGTAAAATGGTTTAAACCTAAAAGATGGTGTCGAACCACTCATGAAAATTAATTTGCAGTTTAACAGAGCAAAGTTGTTTATCTCGGGGTAGATTTTCTTGTATCGCCAGGGGCAGTGCTATATGATTCCAGAAATATTTGTTGGCTAGTGAACCTGTGCTAAGAAGGCTAATTAGCTGGTTATTTATCATACATGTTTTGTTTGTGTATCGTGTTCATCTGATTTAATTTATTTGTTTATCCAATTGCTAATTGTATTTAAAAACCATGTAAAATGTTAAAATTGTTGGCTAAATAAGCCAAAATAAATGATAATTATCTCCGTTTTACTCTAGCGTCATGATAAAATAAACCTGTTTGGCCAACATTTAATCTGACTCTAATATATGACCGTTTTAGATCACTTGAGCCGATGGCTCAAGGTGATCTATTGGGATCACTCGTCGTCCGCAGTCCGCCCGTCGTCAACTTTTGCTTCAAATGACTTCTCCTCAGAAACCGCTTGGTCAATTTTTAGCAAACTTCACATGGATGATCTTTAGATGAGTGCCTTTTAGATTTGTTAAATTAGGTCAGCTCGACATCCAAAATGGCCGCCATTACCATACATGGTCGAAACCTTAAAAAATGTCCTCAAGAACCGCTGGACAGATTTCGACAGTCAAGGCGTTGACGATCATTTTAAAAGAATGCAATGGCGATCATTTTATAAGAAAAACTATCAAGTTTGTTCAAATAAAGTCCCCGGAGTCAAAAATGGCTTTCAAAAACTTTCAAAAATCTTCTCTGAAACCACAATGCGAAAGCTCCCATGTATAACATGTAGCATCGGCTTATGGTCCTCTACTTAGTTTGTTCAAATGATGACCCTGGGGTCACATATTTACAAATGATGACCCTGGGGTCACATATTTACATACTATTAGACTTATATAGGAAAAGAATTTAAAAAATCTTCTTCTCTGAAACTACAACAACCAGAGGTTTAATATTTTCCATTTACTATAAGCTTATGGTTCTTTACCAAGTTTGTTCAAATGGTGACCCTGGGGTCACATTTGGCCCCGCCCTAGAGGTCACATGTTTTACATAGACTCGTATAGGAAAAAACTTAAAAAATCTTCTCTGAAATTGCAAGAGTCGGAGGTTTAATATTTTGCATTTGCTATAAGCTTATGATCCTCTACCAAGTTTGTTCAAATGGTGACCCTGGGGGCATATTTTTACATAGACTTATATAGGGGAGCAAGAATTCTCTTCTCTGAAACTACAAGAGCCAGAGGTTTAATATTTTGTATTCACTATAAGCTTATGGTCCTTCACCAAGTTTGTTCAAATCCCTACGATCACATTTGGCCCCGCCGCAGTGGTCACAGTTTTACATAGACTTGTATAGGGAAAAACTTAAAAAATCTTCTTCTGAAACTGCAAGAGCCAGGGTTTAATATTTTGCAGTTGCTATAAGGTTATGATCCTCTACCAAGTTTGTTCAAATGACCCTGAGGTCACATCTGGCACCGCCCCAGGGATCACATGTTTTACATTTTACTTGTATTGCCTATTAATGCTGCCTTGTTGGTTAGAGTTTAGTTCATTGTGGGGATTTCTTTATTTACACTGTCCCGTTTAATTTGGATGACAGTAGGGTAAGTGGGAGGTTTGATGCACCCTAGAACCTGGTTTAAATCCCCAGCGGCGTTTTTGCCACTGACCGTTCGAAGGCGGTAGCCCTACTGTCAATCCTTTTTGTGTTTGTGATGTCGTATGCCTTTATTATTACTATTGCCATTCTTGTTTGCCTTTTTACGTGTTTTTTGGGTTTACTGTGTTCTGTGAAAGCTGCATCTCATGTTCGATTTGTATACTTAGTTTTATATAGACTTCTATAAGGAAATAATTAAAAAATCTCCTTCTCTGAAACTACAAGAGCCAGAGGTTTAATATTTTGCATTTACTATAAGCTTGTGGTCCTCTACCAAGCCTGTTTAAAGGGTATCATGGGGTCACATTTGGCCCCGTCCCAGAGGTCACATGTTTTACAAAGACATGTATAGAGGAAAAAATCTTCTCAGAAACAGCTTGGTCAATTTTGCCAAACTTCACACGGATGATCATTAGGTGAATGTTTTTCAAATTTGTTAAAATTAGATAAACACGATATCCAAGATGTCCGCCCATAGAAAAATGTTTAAATTACTTCCTGTATACTTGGAAACTAAGGTCGTGGGTTCAAATCCCATTGGAGGTTGTTGTTTTTTCTTCATTTTTAGCTCTACTGATCAGTGATCAACAGAGCTTATGCCGTGGTGCGGTGTCCGTCGTTCGTCTGTAAACTTTTTATTGTAGCGACTACTCCTCTAAAACTACTGAATCGATTTTCATGAAACTTTACAGAAATGTTGCCCATGAAGCCCTTGTCAAAAATCGTTTTGATTCGACGTTAAACATGGCTGCCAGCGGCCATCTTTGTTTATGACATAGAGTTATTTAGTAAAAACTTGTAGCGAATTTTCCTCTGAAACTAATCGACGGACTTCCATGAAACTTCACAGGAATGTTGCTCTTGATGTCTAAATGATCTGCGCAACATTTCAGGTTGGTCGGAAATTCAAGATGGCCGCCACAGCTAAAAATAGATTTCAAAAAACAAGTTTGTAGCGAGTACTTCTTGAAAACTATAAGTGATATTGATATGGGACTTTTTCTAATATGATCAGTATGGAATGATGTTGATCTTTGAAGAAAATTATTTTGATCCGACGTTAAACATGGCCGCCAGCGGCCATCTTTGTTTACATAGAGTTATATAATGTAGCGACTACTCCTCTGAAACTACTTGACGGATTTTCATGAAACTTCACAGGAATGTTGCTCTTGATGTCCAATTGATCCTAGCAAAATTTCAGGTCGGCAGGAAATTCAAGATTGCCGCCGCAGCTAAAAATAAATTTTCAAACAAGTTTGTAGCGACTACTTCTTGAAAACTATAAGTGATATCGATATGCTTCTTTTCCTAAAATGATCAGTATGACATGATGTTGATCCTTGTCGAAAATTATTTTGATTCGACGTTAAACATGGCTGAGCGGCCATCTTATTTACATAGAGTTATATAATGAAAACTTGTAGCGACTACTCCTCTGAAACTACTTGATGGATTTTCATGAAACTTCATACGAATGTTGCTCTTGATGTCTAATTGATCCTAGCAAACCTTCAGGTCGGCCGGAAATTCAAGATGGCCACCATGGCTAAAATAGATTTTCAAAAAACAAGTTTGTAGCGACTACTTCTTGAAAACTATAAGTGATATTGATATGGGACTTTTTCTAAAATGATCAGCATGACATGATGTTGGTCTTTGTCGAAAAAATTTTGATTCGGTGTTAAACATGGCTGTCAGTGGCCATCTTTGTTTACATAGAGTTATCTAGTAAAAACGTGTAGCGACTACTCCTCTGTAACTACTCGACGGATTTCCATGAAACTTCACAGGAATGTTGCTCTTGATGACTAATTGATCCTAGCAAAATTTCAGGTCAGCCGGAAATTCAAGATGGCCGCCATGACTAAAAATAAATTTTCAAAATACAAGTTTGTAGCGACTACTTTTTGAAAACTGTAAGTGATATTGATATGGGACTTTTTCTAAAATGACCAGTATGACGTGATGTTGATTTTGTCAAAAATTATTTTGATTTGACGTTAAACATGGCCGCCAGCGACATAGAGTTATATAATGAAAACTTGTAGCGACTACTCCTCCGAAACTACTTGACGGATTTTCATGAAAATTCAAAGGAATGCTGATTTAACTATCAAAAACCTATCAGTAGAGCTTCAAGGTCATTGACCTGTTGTTATTATCGTTTCCTGTTTGGATGCGTTTTTTCTAAAGTTTGTATTAAAGATTTTGCATGTTTTACATAGACTATAGGGAAAACTTTAAAAATAATTTCTCTGAAATTACAAGAGCCAGAGGTTTAATATTTTGTGTTTTCTGTAGGCTTAAGGTCCTCTACCAAGTTTGTTCAAATGGTGCCCCTGGGTCACATTTTGTCCCGCCCCCGCCCCAGGGGTAAAATGTTTTACATAGACTTCTGTAAGGAAATACTTAAAACTATTCTTCTGAACCTACAAGATGCAGAGGTTTAATATTTTGCATTTACTATAAACTTATGGTCCTCTACCAAGCTTGTTCAAATGGTGATCCTGGTGTCACATTTGGCCCCGCCCCAGGGTTCACATGTTTTACATAGACTTATATAGGGATAATCTTTAAAAAATCGTCTTCTCAGAGACAGCTTCGTCAATTTTGACCAAACTGCACATGGATGATCTTTAGATGAATGTTTTTCAAGTTTTTAGCTTTTTTTTTTTTTTGAAAAAACAAATCGGATTGTAGATTGGTGTAAACTACCTGACGTGTTTTCGTGAAACTTCACAGGAATGTTGTTCTTGGAGTCTAGTTGATCCTAGCAAAATTCCAGGTCGGCCAGAAATTCAAGATGGCCGTCACGGCTAAAATTAGGTTTTTAAAAGACAAGATGGTAGCGACTACTTCTTGAAAACTTGTAAGTGATTTTGATATGGAACTTTTTCTTAAATGAACAGCATGGCATGATGTTGGTCCTTGTCGAAAATTATTTTGATTTGACATTAAATATGGCTGCCAGTGGCCATCTTTGTTTACATAGAGTTATATAGTAAATACTTGTAGCGACTACTCCTCTGAAACTACTTGAAGGATTTTCATGAAACTTAACACAAATGGTGCTCTTGATGTGTAGTTGATCCTAACAAATATGGTTGCAAGCGGCCATCTTTGTTTACGACTACTCTGAAACTGCTTGACACATTTTCATGAAACTTCACAGCTATGCTGATCTAGCTTTCAGAACCTGCCGGTAGAGCTTCAAGGTCATTGACCTCTTGTTATTATTGTTTCCTGTTTGGATTTGTTTTTTCTTTTGTTAATTTTTCTAAAGTTTGTATATAAAGATTTTGCATGTTTTACATAGATTTATATAGCATGTAGGGAATACTTTTGTTTTGTTTGTTTGTATGGTGTTTTACGTCAATCTTCTTGTTAAATTGTTAGCATGGAGTTGTGGGTTTAAATTTCGGTTGAGGGTGTTGTTGTGTTTTGCACTTGTAAAAAGGTATTGAGAGAAATTTATTGATGAAACCCCTTGATATAAGAGCAAGTTTGGCTTGTAGAGCATCCACAGGCCCTCTTGTTCTTTATTATTATTAATGATCGCTAACCCCTGGTCTTATCAAGTCTGAGCCCCGTGTGGTTGCCGGGGTAGAATACAACCACTGCAAACACACCATCACATGCATAGGGATAGGACACCCCCCCCCACCCCCCCCCCCCCACCCCCCACCCCCAGCCATATTCATAATCATTTTGTCATTTTTTGTTCATGCTCATTAAAGGTCTTCATCATAACCCCTGCATTGTTTCAGGTGCCATCTCGCTCACATCACTAAGAGCAGTGGCATACAAACAATAAACGTGGCTCCAGCGTAAATGGAGTGTCTACCATAGAATTTGCAGCAACTCTGCAGTTCAGGGTGAGAAGGTCCTAGGCCCATTCTCCATATTTTATCTCGATGTACATGGAGGATGAGCCGGGCATGTTCATGCCTATTAGGCGCCATATAACCTTTCATGTGTTGGTGCGCCTTAAAACCCCAATTCAATTCAATGCTATCAAGTCCCTTTGTTCAAAGACGGCTGCAACCCCTGGGTCCAAAGTTTGTATGTAGAAATTTTGCATGTTTTTACATAGACTTACATAAGGAAAGACTTGAAAACATCTTCAATCAGCATTTGCTAGAGGACGATTTTTTTTCATCATTGCAAAGATAATTGTTAAAAAAACGGGACGTATTACGATATGGCGTTGTTCGTTGACTCCTGAATAGGATAATGACACTTTATATATAGACTGCCCACGGGCCAAGGCTCCCTATTGTTTTTTAAGTCACTAGAAGTCAAGGTCGCGGTGACCGGACATAGGAGAACAGTTTGTGTACTGTGACTAAATACCCACGAAACAATTGAACGTCATATATAGCCGAAAATGTGCCATAAAATCTCATTCAAGCGAGCATCCTTTCAACCTATTAGGATCATGAAACTTTATAAATAGCCTGCCCGTGGGACAAGGATGATCTCTATTGTTTATGCGGTCAAAGGTCAAGATTGCAGTGACCCGACAAAACAACGGCTTCCACGCTACATCATGAAATATAAAAAGACTGTCCATGTGACAAGAATGATCCCTATTTTTAACTTTTAATTTTTGGCGGCTACTGCTTACAAACCATAAGTGGTATTGAAGTGGAACCTTCACCAACATGACTGGCATGACATAGTTGGTCCTAAACAAACTTCACGTCGATTCAATGTCAAGCATGGCTGCAAGTGACCATATTTGTTTATATATATATAGATCCGGCACCTTTCATCGCCACTGTCTTAATATAGCACGTGTGTGGTTGAATCCTTAAATGTGATCCCACTCATATAAGCTATAATTGTATTTATGTATGCGTGTATACAATTATGTTAGTTGTGCCTCCAGACGAGTGTGTTATGATCATGATGATGTAGAGAGAAACAGTAAATCAGCGTGTGTTGCAGCTATCCTTTTTAGGAAGAGAATGCATACGCTTGATTTCTGTGTATCTCGTCATAGCTAGGCGCCCTGCCGTAGTTCGTCCAAAGGTTGTCTGTCCTTGGTAGTTCACAACTATTTCTCCTTATATATATATATAACTTGTGGCGACTACTCTTGCAATTTTCATGAAACTTTACATCTAAAGGTCTACATATAGCATATGCTTATGATCCTTTGCTAAATTTCTTCAAACTGTGATTCAGGAGACGGAGTCAAATTTTGCCTCTCCCAGCAGGTATCAATTTTACATAAGCAGTACGGGAGCAGAGAAGTTATTTCACGTGCTTGGACCGCATAACTCAAACATAAATAATTGGTGTTGGAGGCAACGTAGTTCCCATTTTGCAAGCACGTGCAGATGCGCGGATTTTATAATACTCTTTTTAGAAACACTAGTTTAAAGCTTATACTAGATGGCAAAGAAAACAAATCATATCAGAAGTCAGTTATTATGTCGGAGATTTATAAAACAATCGTGTTGACAGGTTTTATTGAGATATCATAGTCGGAAATCGAGGTACAAATGCGAAGATCGAAAAAAACTAGTTTTTGTTTTCTTCGAAATTGCCAATGTTTCAAAACGGGTACAAAAATTGTATATTCTTAAATATTGTTGAAATTGACAGGAGTCGAAGATCACTACCTGATCTACCTTTTTTGAAAATTTCTTATTTTTTCGTGATCCTACATTTTGAGTGCCCGTATTGAAAGTTGGTACCTGCATTTCACTCTTTCAGAGGCTATTCAAAATGGCGGCGACACAGAAAAACACCCAGCCCAGGGCCAGTCAGTCGCACGCCACAAACCCACTTCTCCCTGGACAAATTAACATCATAATGTCACACAGTCACAGAAACTAAATATTGTGAATTGAACTGAACGGTTATAAATAGCTAAGGAATGTGCTAAAAATAGCTCACACACATTCAAAGGTCAAATAATGCTGATCCGTGTATACACAGATAGATCGTATACGGCCCGATAGACCGATGGATTATTTCAATTTATTTGCACAGTCTAGTCAAAAACACAGCGACAAATATATTATCTGAATATGTTTAAGAATGTATGCTTGTATGCTTGGAAGAGCTTTCAAAAACAGACTTTCATGATTTTAGTTGGGGTGGGATGGGGATGGGGATGGGGCGCATCCTTTTAAATCTCAGCTCAGATGCCCTCCCCCTCCTTCTCTCCATCCCAACTCCCATCTTGAACAGTAGCGATTGTTACGTAAACTTTCCACATTTGAGAGGGTGCCCAATACTACCCGCTCCATCGAATACGCGCCTGCAGTTCTTGCGAGGTCAGTCGAGTCAAAATAACAGTTAAATAAAACAATTCGTATTTTCGTGTACATTTGATAAAGAAATAACATGCTTTTCGTGATTTGCAGCAAAATTCATGTAATGTGTAAGCTAAAACAACAATTCAAGTATCTCCTCGTACTTTATTTAACAAAAAACACACGGTTGTTGTCATTTTAATCGTATTCTTAAAATGGCATCTTTTAGAGTTATCGCCCCTCGCTTCGACATTTTACAAGGCGGATCTGCATTTATCACGCAGTAAAGCTTCTAAAAAAAAGTCGGTACAGCCGAAAATCACGAAACCTAAAGGGGAAATGAAATTTCATGATCAAAAATTGTCACAATTTTCCAAATTATGCGTTTTAATAAATTCAAAATGGCGGACATTTTTTTTTTTGACTTGCCGACAGATGACGTACTACTTTTCGTTGTCAAGCGTGGTTGCGATATTTGAAAGATGTAGGAAAATATCAAGGCTGCTCCCGTACTGAAGAGTTTTTATGCTCCCTGAAATTTTCGGGGTAACATATAGTCATCGCTTCGTCCGTCCGTCCGTCCGTCCGTCACACTTTTGTCCGGAGCACATCTTGAAAACTACTGATGGGGCTACAATGAAACTTCACACAATGATAGAGGAAGTGCAGAGTGCAAGAACCGTAATTGTCATCATTCAAATTAGATTGCCCTTTGTAATTTTATACTTAGACTTTTTGTCCGGAGCATAGCTTCAAAACAAATGATGGGAATGCAATGAAACTTCAAACAATGATAGAGGGCAATGAGAGGAAGTTCAGAGTGCAAGAACCGTAATTATGTCATCATTCAATTTAGAGTTATTGCCCTTTCTAATTTTATACTTATAATTTTTGTCCATAGCATATCTACATTCAAACGATTCATAGTGAATATCAAAATGGTATTATAATAATTTATGTTTATTTTGAAAGTAAGAAATTGTATAAAAAGATGTTTAAAGTTAAAAATGTCATCATTTTTTGCTTTTCTCTTAAAAATCAAGGCTTTGACATAGTCAAAGTTTCCGTCAAACTCCTTTTTTGCTCTAAATGTAAGAGAAAGAAAAATACTATCATTGGAATTTGTGAAAACTACTGATGAAATTTAGATAATGTTCGTAGTGTCCAATCTATTTGTTATTAGGTCTTTGAGGGCAGTGAGTGAAAGTGCAGAGTGCAAGAACCGTAACTGCCTTATTCAGATCAGAGTTATTGCTCTTTGTAATTGTATACTCTGAGCATATCGTCAAGACTACTAATGGGACTGCAATGAAACTTCAAACAATGGTAGGGGGCAATGAGAGGAAGTGTAGAGTGCAAAAACCTTAACTATGTCATCATTCAAATAAGAGCTATTGCCGTTTGTAATTTTATACTTAGATTTTTTTTATCCGGAGCATAAACTACTAATGGAACTGCAAATTGAAGACTGCTGGGGGATTCAAGGCCATATGATAAGTTGTGGATACATTTCGGGGAGCATCCATCGGTTCAGAATCTGTGTTTCTTTTTCATTTATTTTAATACTCAGTTTATTCTTTATGACACGATATGAGGACTTTGTGCAATTGGGCCTATTTGTTTTTGTGTGTGCTACTGCTGTTGTTATTAATGGTGGTCGTCACCATCCAATAAACTGTGTAGGCAATAGACTGTTCTTTGTTAAGTGAGGTCCATGGGTACGTTGAGGCACACCACAAACATATTAATAAACAGATAGGAAACTTCCTATCTTAACCATTGAAGTAACCAAACTATCACGTGATACCTTAACTTTTCCTTCTATCTCCTCACTCAATTATTCACTGATTTTGATGAGAATACATTCAAAAGATTCATAGTGCATAGCAAAATGGTATTATAATAATTTATGTTTATTTTGAAAATAAGAAATTGTATAAAAAGATGTTTAAAGTTAAAAATGTCATCGTTTTTTGCCTTTCTCTTAAAAATCAAGATTTTGATATATCAAAGTTTCTTCCAAACTCCTTTTTTGTTCTAAATGTAAGAGAACGAAAAATACTACAGTTGGAAAGAAAATTAAATTTGTGATGGGATTTGACATGAATGAAACTTGTATCTATAAAACTCTTCATGATATTTGTGTTTAAAGTTGGGAAATAATTTGTGAAATGTTCTCACTAATTTAGATAATTTTCGTAGTGTCCATCTATTTGTTATTAGGTATGTGGGCACACCGATGCAGCCTCGGTGTACCTTTTGCGAAGGTACACATGAAAACATATTGACAATGATACGCACTAAAATGCACGAAATTGCATTTATCACATAACATGGCTTCTGGGAGTGCAATAACGCCATGACTTATTTCTCGTAATACACTAGAGTATTACAGATGCAAATGAGGACCGAATCACTGTGTTTGTATACAGTAAAACATTTAATCTCAATTGTTTGCATGGTATATCATACGGTACGTTCATACGCCTTAATTATTTATCATTATTTGAAATCTTACTTCATAAAATGAATGTTAGTAACGTTAAATTTGGTTAAAGGTGTCGCATTATTTGTAGCGCGAACGCATTTACAGCCGCGTAACGTAGCGACGTCATGTAAACAACAACACATGATTTGTCGTACAAATTGCCGCCGTAAATAAGGAAAATTGACAACATTAAAGCGAAACGATCACGTCGTAGGTGTGTTATTTGATAAACAGAATCTTACATTCGTGACTGTGTATTATTGACTTTAATAAACTCGTTGGATAAAAAGATAGGATACTCGGCAAAAGCCTCGTATCCTATCATTTTATCAACCTCGTTTATTAAAATCAATACTACACAGTTAATCATGTAAGATCCTCTTTGTATAAATAAAAAACAAAATCAGGGCCGTAACTTTCTTTTTGTTCGTGGCGTCTTCCTGAATGCAAATAGGTTCCAAAAACAAGTTGAAAGTGTGATCCGTGGAGAAACCTGCACCAACTATCGACAGGAGAAAAGTTCTAGCCGCTATAATTTACACTTTTAAATGGCGAAATTGTATTCTACATGAAGTATAAATGTGCCTACACGGAAACACATTCCCCGATTTTTGAAAACATCTCTGTTGTTCTTGTTAAAAGAAATACATGTAGATCATACGTTTGTTGATGAAAACCGCGCTTTCGCTCCTTCTCGGAAGTGGCTTTCGCTCAATTTTCATTGTTCTCCTTTTGGCTGTGGAGCGAATGTTTACCGGGTGTGATTATTGAAGAATGTTTTGTTTTGTTTGTTTGTTTGAATGGTGTTTTACGTCATTTTTAGCACATATTAGGCCATGTATGACGTTCGATTGTTTTTTGTGATAGAGGCATACCACTCCATTTTCCCTGGGTAGAACCAGTACTGTATACCTCCCGATACTTTCTCAGCTCCCTGTGGGATTCAAAACCGCAGCGGCGAAAGACAACAACGTTTAAGACGCAGCGTCTTTACTTCCCCGGCCACGGATGCGATATTGAAGATTGTAAAATCACGGACAAATGATGTGTTTCATTAGTTGGCGGTAAGTTCCAGGCTAAGCCTTTCTCTAAGGGACAAAATAACTCAAAACATATATATATATAAAAGTTATGAGCCGTTTATATTTTAGTAAAGAATGGTTTGTTTTTAAGTTTCAGAACCTTAGCGCTGATAAATTAGAACTACAAGACAAGATTAAATAAATTCCAGGTAAAACCTCCCACCTAAACATCGGGGAAACATCTCTATTGTTAATCCTGTACATGCACGTTTGTGTTCCAACATTGTACAAATTGTAAACAGTAGCATTTAAACCTAGTATGTTGCTAAAACGTTATTATCGGACACTACAATAACCGAGGACTTTATATGTTTAATACAATCAACTCATGGGCAATAATTTGTAATTAAATATGTATGATGAACCTTTTACACTATTTGTTGACGTGTTTCTGTGCCTGGGGTCAATTGCTACATATATATCATACTCTGTAATACGTTTTACTATTATACTGTCACACCATCACCAAATAATCAAGTTATAGTAAATACTATAAACTAATTACTATAGTTACACTTCATAACATACTATGCTGTCATAATGATGTCGCGAAACTGATTAGATTGTCCACAGTAAGTATACCATTAGGACACGTGTCACAAATACAGCAAGTTAATGAAACAAGTTTCAAATATACAAACTACCCGTAAAACACGTATCAACTATACACCATACCAGTGGGACACGTGTCAACTATATAACCATACCAGTAGGACACATGTCATCTATATAAACCATACCAGTGAGACACATGTCAACTATATACACCATACCAGTGGGACACGTGTCAACCATACAGCATACCACTGGGACACATGCCAGCTATAGATCATACCAGTAGGTCATATGCTAAATATAAACATACCGGTGGGGCACGTGTCAACTATGCAGTGTGCCGTTGTGACACGTGTCAGCTACAGAGCATATCAGTGGGACATGTTTCAGCTATATAGCATAGCGGTGGGACATGTTTCAGCTATAGAGCATACCGACGGGACACGTGTCAGCTATACAGCATACCGATGGAAACGTGTCAACTGTAAAAGATATTAGTTGAACACGTGTCAGCTATACAGCATACCTGTTGGACACGAGTCAAATATACACCAGACCGGTGGGGCACGTGCCAGCTATACATCATACAGATGGGACACGTGTAAAATATGCACCATACCAGTGGGACACTTGTCAGCTATAAAGTATATAAGTTGAACACGTGTAACAATACACCATACCAGTGGGATACGTGTCGGCTATACACCATACCAGTGGGAAAGGCGTCAGCTATACATCATACCAGTGAGCAACGCGTCAGCTATACACCATACCAGCGGGCAACACGTCAGCTATACACAGTATCAGTGGGAAACGCGTCAGCTATATACCATACCAGTGGGCAACGCGTCAACTATACACCATACCAGTGGGCGATGCGTCAGCTATACACCATATCAGTGAGCAACGCGTCAGCTATACACCATACCAGTAGGCAACGCGTAAGCGATATACCATACCAGTGAGCAACGCGTCTGCTTTACACCATACCAGTGGGCAACGCGTCAGCTATACACCATACAGGTGAGACACGAGTCATCTATACAGCACACCGGTGGGACATGTGTCATGTATATGCCATACCAGTGGAACACGTTTCAACTGTACACCATACCGGTGGGACACGTGTCAGCTATGCAGTGTGCCGTTGAGACACGTGTCAGCTATAGATCATATTGGTGGGACACGTGTCAGCTATACATATACAGCATACCGGTGAAAACGTGTCAAATGTAAAAGATAGATTAGTTGAACACGTGTTGGCTATACATTAGACACGTATCTAATATACACCAGGCGGTGGAACACGTGACACATATGCACTATGCCGGTGGGACACTTGTCAGCTATACAGTATATTATTTGAACACGTCTATAGTATATACACTATACCAGTGGGACAGGTGTCGGCTATACACCATCCAGCTGGACAGGTGTCGGCTATACACCATACAGCTGGAGACGTGTCGGATGTACACCATACAGGTGGACATGTGTCGGCTATACACCATACAGGTGGACACGTGTCGATTATACACAATACCGGTGTACACGTGTCAACTATACAGCATACCAATGGGATTTATGCCACCAATGGGACACGTGACAGTTATATTCCGCAGGTCAGTTGGAAACGTGGAACCACAGAAGATGGAGTCAATGCTTCGTCTCCGCCGCATGTTCATTCTGAGACAGAACGGATCTGACGGTCAGCCGCAATTTGGATAAATGCTATTAGAGTGGACTAATCCAATATTGAGAAAATAAGATAACACTCTCGACAACTCGACAGATTGGGCCAAATGAGTATATCAAGTATATTGAATATAGAGGATCTTACATGAGTACTCATTCATTATTGAATTTATTAAACGAGTTATTATTAATACATGTATTTTGTAAAAATGTAACCGTAATTTGGGCATCATACGACGGAATCTCAAGTTACTTCAAAATGAGAAATAAATGAAAATTCATAATAAAAATAATTCTGTTTTGATCTACTGAAGGCCCAAGCCGAAAATCCCATGCCAACTAATATAACGTTACGTATTTTGACCTCGAAAGTGACCTCGTGTTGAACTGCATGTCGCCATTTTTTGCCCTAGACAGTGGTGATGCATATTAACCAAATACACACGTTTAAGTGAAGTTTCTAGTAAAAGATGAACATGCAATAAATCATCCTTGTTATATTTAACCATACCGTCAATACTGTTCTTTGCTGGGACATGAGATGTCGCTTTATTTATAGGTTCGCCGAAGTTTGTTTACAATAATTTTCTGGCTTCACTCTGTTTTGACGAGATTGTATTCTTACGCCAGAAATAGTCTTCTCAAACTCATCGAGTAAGATGGGGAGTTTTTCTCAATTTTAATAATGTTTTCTATTTCCGTGTTTATTTAAGATCAAACGCATCCTAATTGTCTATGAATATTACACAGTTACTACATCCTTTAATATTTTCACATTTACGACTTGCACCTGCAACGTGGGACCTACTTTTTCGGTTATAATTTCCGGTGTATGTTATTCGTATGTTATTTGGCACTTCCGAAATCGCGAAAAATATGATAATATTGCAATTTTCTTCTGGATATGGACGATTTCTATAAAAAAAATTGACAAAGCAATACAGCTATATGATTGTTTCACCTAGCTTAAGTTGGCTGCTTATGCGATCGCCTCCCGATCAGCATGAAACATTCATAAAACCGTAATCATATCAAGCTGTCAAACCTCCATAATATCCCGTGCAAGCATGCACGTGAAGATATAAAAATAGGCATACAAATAGGCCCAAATATAAATTTAAAAATATAGGTGTTTTAGTTTTATAAATTATGGGTATTGTGACATTAAATTTTGACAAAATTCAAATGGCACTGCCTGAGGTAGACATTGAAGTTGACTTCTTCATAATTATTTTGTCCAAAGCCGTAAAATAAAAAGAACTTGAGATTCCGTCGTATGATGCCCAAATTACGGTTGCATTTTTACAAAATATTAATAATAATAATAAAAATTGTGCAAAAAAATTATTATTTTCAAAATCTTGGTTCGAAGACGCTTAAAACGATATGTAAAACATGCACAAACTCCAACAAAATCACATATAAAACTAAATTTACTTTCTTTTTCATTTAGGGGGTTTAGAGGAACCTTAACACGTGAAACCGACATAAACCGTGGGAAATGGATCATAGTCATTATCGATTTTTTTGGCAGCGCATACTAGGCTAATTTGCATACTTATCGAAAATATAGAATGATGTTATTCCACTCCCACAACGTAATTTATGTGATACATGTGTATATTAGAATTGAGATAAGAGAAATAAATTGCTGAGTATCATCACATAAGCTGCTTGTTAGAATGCTTTGTCTCTAATAAATTCTGTGTTAGAATTCTTTGTCTCTAATAAATTCTGTATTAGAATTCTTTGTCTCTAATAAATTCTGTAAACACAATTCTGTATTTATTTATTTTTTAGTTCTTTCAGGCCTCCTAGTGGAATTTTGTTGAAATCCTTTAAAACCTTTATTTTGTCTGAAAATCCTTTAAAATACTGTAATTTTCTCTTGAAACCATTTTTTATTTTCTATTTGTTGGTTACTGAATAAATGATTCATTCTGCACTAAATTGATCAGAACATGATTGAAGCTATTACGAATTTACAGTGTGTAATACTAGTTCATGCCATCTTGAGTTTTTCAGAATGTTGTTGCCTTTGCCAGGCCATTGTGGGATCCATAAGATCTACTTCCAAAGTATAATGGTCTGGTAAGCAAGCAAAATTGTGAGATTCAAGATAAAAGTGGAAGGGTCAAGGAAGACAGCAACTAAAAAAAATGCATGTATCAATGTGTGATCGTCAAACAAGGTATTTATGTTAGAAGTATTGATAAAAGCACGGAAATTTAGCCTCTAATTACTCTTTGTTTTGTAGAAATCACGCTAAAAGAACTAAAATTAAGTTACTAAAAAGGTTTTAAACGTGTTTACGTTTAAACTTACAAATTTAATGAAACAGAAATAGTGTTTAGGAAAGTGTTTAGGATATAAACTCTACTTTACAGTGTATACACCATACCAGTGGGACACGCTGTACACCATAGCAGTGTGACACGCTGTACACCATACCAGTGGGACACGCTGTACACCATACCAGTGTGACACGATGTAAACCATGCCAGTGGGTCACGCTGTACACCATACCAGTGGGACACGCTATACACCATACCAGTGGGACACGCTATACACCATACCAGTGTGACACGCTGTTCACCATACCAGTGGGTCACGCTGTACACCATACCAGTGGGACACGCTGTACACCATACCAGTGGGACACGCTATACACCATACCAGTGTGACACGCTGTACACCATACCAGTTGATCACGCTGTAATGTACACCATACCAGTGGGTCACGCTGTACACCATACCAGTGGGTCACGCTGTACACCATACCAGTGGGTCACGCTGTACACCATACCAATGGGACACGATGTACACCATACCAGTGGGACACGCTATACACCATACCAGTGGGTCACTCTGTACACCATACCAGTGGGACACGCTGTACACCATACCAGTGGGATACGCTGTACACCATACCAGTGGGACACGCTGTAGTGGGACACGCGTCAGCTATACACCATACCAGTGGGAAACGCGTCAGCTATACACCATACCTGTGGGAAACGCGTCAGCTATACACCATATCAGTGGGACACGCGTCAGCTATACACCATACCAGTGGCAAACGCGTCAGCTATACACCATACCAGTGGGAAACGCGTCAGCTATAAACCATATCAGTGGGATACGCGTAAGCTATACACCATACCAGAAGGAAACGCGTCAGCTATACACCATATCAGTGAGCAACGCGTCAGCTATACACTATACCAGTGGGCAACTCGTCAGCTATACACCATACAGGTGAGACACGAGTCATCTATACAGCACACCGGTGGGACACGTGTCATGTATATGCCATACCAGTCACCTATACAGCACACCGGTGGGACACGTGTCTGGTATAGGCCATACCGTTTCAACTGTACACCATACCGGTGGGACACGTGCCATCCAAATATCATACTATTGGGACACATGTCAGCTATACGCCGTATATCACATTAGAACACGTGTCGGCTATACAGCATATTATATTTACACCATACTGGTGGGTACATGTCAGCTATGCAGTGTGCCGTTGAGACACATGTCAGATACAGAGCATACCGTCAGCTATACCTATACAGCATAGCTGTAAACTATATATTAGTTATATACACCACACCAATGGGACGCGGGTCAGCTATACACCATACCAGTGGAAAACGCTATATACCATACCAGTGGGACACACGTCAGCTATACACCATACCAGTGTCAGCTGTAAACTATATATTAGTTATATACACCATACCAGTGGGACGTGCGTCAGCTATACACCACACCAGTGGGAAACGCTATACAGCATACCGGTAGGACACGTATCTAATATACACCAGGCCGGTGTGGCAAGTGCCAACTATACAGCATACCGATGGGACACGTGTCAAATATGCACCATGCTGGTGGGATACGTGTCAAATATACACCATGCCGGTGGGACACGTGTCAAATATACACCATGCCAGTGGGACACGTGTCAGCTATACACCAAACCGGTGGGGGCACTTGTCAGCTATACACCATACCGGTGGGACAAGTGTCAGCTAGACACCATGCCGGTGGGACACGTGTCAAATATACACCATGCCGGTGGGACACGTGTCAGCTATAAACCATGCCGATGGGACACGTGTCAGCTATACACCATACCGGTGGAACATGTGTCAGCTATACACCATGCCGGTGGGACACGTGTCAAATATACACCATGCCGATGGGACACGTGTCAGCTCTACATCATGCCGGTGGGACATGTGTTAACTATACAGCATACCAGTGCGACGAGTGTCAACTATACTTCATACCGGTGGGTCACGTGTCAGCTATACTGCATTTTAGTTGAACGCGTATTGGCTGTACAGCATACCAGTGCGACAAGTTTCAACTATAGTGCATACCGGTGGGACATGTGTTAACTGTACATGTTACCAGTGCGACAAGTGTCAGCTATACATCATACCGATGGGACACGTGTCAACTATACTTCATACCAGTGGGACACTTGTCAGGTATACAGTATATTATTTGAACACGTGTAACTATATACCATATCAGTGGGACAACCACAGCAGTCCATGCGATGAGTCCATACTAGCATCGAACGGGACGGACCGTCATCGGTCTGAATATGGTATGCTCCTTGGGGTCATGTTGTCATTACTTTGATACAAATGAACACATTTGTAACCGTGTACTTACATATCAATACTGCAAAGGTGATCCCTTGGAAGCAACAAACACAAACAAGAGAGAAAAGTAGCAGACTCGGTTTTATTGAGTCTGTTCATGGGAGGTAATTATAAGATGCAACACCTCTCACGTCTCCTAGCACCGGCTTAAGCGATATTCTATTTTAAAGCAACACAAAATGGGCTTGATGATCCCAGAGGACCAGTAAATAATAACACCACTGATTTATAGTCGAGGCGACCTTTTACGGCCGCCACACAACACTAAACAAACGCGAGTGTGAATGTCAATAAATACTGAAAAGGTGATCTCTTGGAAGCAACAAACACAAACAAGAGAGAAAAGTAGCAGACTCGGTTTTATTGAGTCTGTTCATGGGAGGTAATTATAAGATGCAACACCTCTCACGCCTCCTAGCACCGGCTTAAGCGATATTCTACTTTAAAGCAACACAGAACGGGCTTGATGATCCCAGAGGACCAGTAAATAATAACACTACTACATAGCAAACTGTTTGAACGACCATCTTATGTAACCTTCTGTATTTAAAAAAAAGGATTTAATGCTGCTCAAAACATAACCGATATTATAAAACATAACCGATATTAAAATACATGACTGATATTATAAAACATAACCGATATTATAAAACATGACTGATATTAAAATACATTACCGATATTATAAAATATAAACCGATATTAAAAAAACATAACCGATATTATAAAACATAACCGATATTATAAAACATGACTGATATTAAAATACATTCCCGATATTATAAAATATAAACCGATATTATAAAACATAACCGATATTACAAAACGTAACCGATATTATAACATAACCGATATTACAAAACATAACCGATATTATAATACATAACCGATATTACAAAACATAACCGATATTATAAAATAACATAACCTATATTACAAAACATAACCGATATTACAAAACATTACACGGAATACAAGATACGCAGTCTATACACCCTTACACGATATGTTTCGGGATAAATCGTATTAAAATGTATATGTGGTCGTGGGTTGCTAATTTTACCCTAACCCTAATGGCGGTTGGTTGGTTAGTTGAATGGTATTTTCGTCATTTTTAGCATTTTTAGGCTATATATGACGGTCAATTATTTCGTGGTGGAGGCAGGCCACTCGCTTGTTTATGTGTAGAAACAGTACTGAAACATACTATATACCCCCGCCATCCGTCAGCTAATCAAAGTATTGTCGGAAATTATTTGCTGTACTCCAATGGTTTATAAGTGTATGGGCATTCCAAAGACACAGTAACACCTATCTAAAGGTATTAACAAAAATCAACAACTCATAATTGTTTATGTAAGAAATATGGTGTCCTCATAAAGCCATCTTACCATCGCATCTTACCATCGACCATCGATCTAGGTCGATGATCGATGGTCTAGATCGGTGGTCGATGGTAAGATGAAATGGTTGATGGCAAGATGCGATGGTAAGATGCGATGTTCGATGGTAAGATGTGATGGTCGATAGTAAGATGCGTTGGTAAGATGCGATGCTCGATGGTAAGATGCGATGGAAAATCGACTATCGTACCATCGCATCTTACCATCGACCATCGCATCTTAACATCGACCATCGCATCTTACCATCGCATCTTACCATCGACCATCGTATCTCACCATCGACCATCGCATCTTACCATCGACCATCAACTTATGACACACGTGCTACGGCCACTCTTGGTATCGAACTTGACCAAGTTTTCCATTCTCGAATATTGCAAACAAGTGTTTGTGGGCGAGTGAGGAGTACATACATTGGAGGAATACGTAAAACACAAGTATATAAAGGAAAGCGGACACATTTCACAATCAGCTTTTTAAATGACACTAATTGATTATAGCTAAGCATAAAACATGCAGTGCCTCACTTATTAAGGTCAAGCATCCTTATATTTTACTAGTTGTCTGAGAGCCTAAAGAAACATTAAGAGCATGGTGGGGGCAGAGGCGGTCTGGAATGTATCTAGTCAATCTAGGTTTTAACAAGGATGTCCGCAATTCGAGGTTGGTGAGTAGTTTTTCGAGGATTTATATAGGCGCGCCCTGCCACCCTACCTCTCCCCACTGGAACCTACTCAAACCCAGACACAGAAGGGTGACAATGCCAAGTTTGTTGTACTTCTGAATTCCGAATTCCGAAGTTTGAAGTCTGATAGATTGCACGCGTCTATAGGTGAGCTCTAATTCCGTAATAAGGCCAAACAAAAAAATATGTGTGTTTAGGCAGAGATCTATATTTTAATTTTCATCCCAGCTTTAGGGTAACATGCCAGAAAATAGTAGGCATATGGAAAAATCTTCCTCAAACGGGTTATCGATGAGTCGCCATGGAGCGTATAGGGGGAAATTTCATTATTGTTTAATATTAGAAATTCTATAAATATGATCGCTTAGGTGCAAACGGTTTCTTAAAATACAATTTATTATCTTTATTTTGATATAAGTTTCATATTTTTATGTTAAAAGGATCTTGGTCTGTTTTCGAGTTTAAATACACCATCTAGTGTCCTTATATGTTCTATATAAAATTCTTAAAATATGTCGAACATGTGTTTTTTAATTGTAAATATATCGCATAATGACGAAACTGAAGCCTTAGGTGCAAACGGTTCTAAATAGGTGAAACACTAATCTTTATTTTGATATAGTTTTTTTGTTAATGACGCTAGTTATAGATGGTCTGTTTTACAAGCAAAGATAGCAGGTTTTTTTAAATTATTAATTGTTGTTGTTGTTGTTGTTGTTGTTTGCGATAATCACATTAAGCAGACGACGCGGAGAAATATATATCATGAAGAGTTGTATGCATAAATGTTTAATTCATGCAAAAACCCATTACACATGTATTTCTCTGTCCAATGATGGTATTTCCATTTTAGGCAAAACAGGAGTCAGAACGAAACTGTTGCTATATCAAAAATGATGGTGTTTTTAACTTTTAAACAGCTTTTTATAGAATTTCTCACTATTATAATGCCATTTCCATAAAAATACACTTAAAAAAAAACTATTCTCAGTTATAGCTTATTAAAAGCTTGTTTATAATAAAGTATTTCATGTAAATATTAAACAGTAAATTTTTTAAAAATGTGTTATGCTTAAATTTACTAAAGTGCATTTATAGTTTCACTCCATATGGTCACTGTAGATACATAATGATTCTCAATGTTTTATGGCCCCCATAAAGTGTGCAAGTGTGACTGGCGACACGCTCAATTACATAACGCCCGAGGCGGCTTTATCGATATCTGCGGGAGATAAATCAGTACTAAACTATCACCAAGAGTTACATTTCGTGAAATTATTGGTTTTTTCAGTCGATTTCGATTTGAGGAAGATTCTTCCATATGTAGGGTAGGTACCGATTTATTTTCATATATATATATATATAGGAACATAGCATTGTATACCCAAAACTGCCTTGATTTTTGGGTGGTGTTGTGAGTGTGGGTGAACAAAACCTGTTTTGTTCAATTCTAATTAATTTTATATGAGCGTTCAACTTAGGCCTTGCAAAAAGTCATGTGTGTGAAGGGTAACCCGACCCTACCTATTTTTTTCTGGTGAAACCTAGCATTCTTTTCCAATTTACCAGGTCGATGGTCGATGGTAAGATGCGATGGTAAGATGGTCCTAACAGGACACCGTAACAAACACCACATAGAAAGGGAAAGGATATATATGAATTCAGGTATCTGACCTACTCTTACTTCCAAATAAATTCCTATGATTCGCTAAAGTTCTCGGATGATAGACTGCGATATACGGGACCTGACGTCCCCATCAAACGGACGAGGCGAAGGGAAAATGTTTTGCCCAAAAATACACCGACGGAACTCTGGAGGTCCCCCGGGGAACCCGAGTATTCCAGTTCCGAATCCACCGTGCTATCAACTGGGCTAGGCCAGCCCCACGCCCCCGGTTCTGAATACGAAACTCTTCTACACACGCATACAATGTTCCCTGGTGGCTTATCTCATAAGCTT
Organism: Cyrtodaria siliqua; assembly: GCA_037043455.1. Classification (NCBI taxonomy): domain Eukaryota; kingdom Metazoa; phylum Mollusca; class Bivalvia; order Adapedonta; family Hiatellidae; genus Cyrtodaria; species Cyrtodaria siliqua. The sequence goes on along the minus strand of JAWPHD010000391.1, from coordinate 461,337 downwards.
CTGTGAAAGTAGTGTGTCGTTTCAAGTTCTTCGTAATCTTATTTTAGCTTTCATCAATCTCGTTATTGATTTTAAAGGGGCATCTTTACTCTTAAAACAAGAGCTAGTGTTTATACACAGTTTGAATAAATGCCAATTGATCATTCTTACCATTTCTCAAATAGCTCAAACAAAATATGTTTTTAAGTTAAAATCAGCCACGTGACCGGGATGGTAAAGACGCTGGGTTTGTAATTTCTCGCCTCTCACCGCTACGGGTTCGAATTCCTGCGGGAACTCGTTTATTCTAAAGTGAGACAATATCGATTCTTACGGACGGCGGGAGGTATACAGTACTGGTCCTACCCAGAAAATCATGTTAGTGAGTGGTCTGAGGCGGCCTCCACCACTGAAAAACCGACCGTCATATTTAACCTAAAATATGTTGAAAATGACGTAAAACGCCATTCAACCAGCCATGTTAATTTAATTTGATGATTTTTATTGCTTGATGTTATTTACATAAATACACGTGATATACAATATCGATAATAAATAACATTTACAAATGCGTTGGACCATGAGTTATCCCACCATCTGACTCCATTCCAACACTAACCATGTTAAGACATATGGTAAATCAGTGAAGTTATTGTTTATTTGTTTCCCCGATATATTTACAGAATTTGAACATCAGTTGTATTGTGTGATGATTTATGTAATTGTATAAACTAGAACTGTCGATGGAGGCGGACAAATACCCCTCGAGGCAACTTTTTGGGGGTGGGTAAACATACAAGATTTTGTTCCTATAAGATATGTAGACGTATATTATAGAGAAAAAGCTCGGACAATGCAACTTTTTGGGGGTGGGTAAAAATACAAGATTTTGTTCCTATAAGATATGTAGACGTATATTATAGAGAAAAAGCCCGGACAATGCAACTTTTTGGGGGTGGGTAAAAATACAAGATTTTGTTCCTATAAGATATGTAGACGTATATTATAGAGAAAAAGCCCGGACAAGTATGAAATGCATTAAAAATACAAAGGGCCATAACTGAGTGGAAAATTATCGAACCGGAACGTCACGGCAATATGTGCATCTCCACTTGATATTGATGCTTTGTAGCAAGTTTCACAAAGTTATAACATGAGTTTTAGAGAAATAGCCCGAAAAAGAATTTCTATTTGACTACCAAGTATGAAAAGCATTAAAAATACAAAGGGCCATAACTCAGTGGAAAATTATTGAACCGGAACGTCATGAGAGTATGCACATCTCCACTTGATACTGCTTCTTCCTAGCAAGAGCTGTGAGGAAGCTATCCAGCTGGCTTGCGGAACGTCGGTGGTTCTACCCAGGTGCCCGCCCGTGCATGAAAATGGCCCGGAGGGGCACCTGGGATCTTCCTCCACCAGTGGAAGCTGGAAAGTCGCCATATGACCTTAGCTGTTGGTGCGACTATAAAATCCAATTCAATTCAATTCAATTCCTAGCAAGAGCTATAATTTGGGACGTGAAAAAAACGACGTCAAATTTAAATAAAACATAAAAGGTAATGTTTTAATTTGTTGGTCAGATTCGGTATAATATAACAAATAATGTATGGTGCTTCGATCCATATGCAGTTCATGGACTAGGCAGTCAGACCTAGAATTTTATATGGACCGTAGCGAAAACTTGCATATGGACCTCAGCACCATACATTATTTGTTAAATATTCACTCATCCATTCGAAATCAAAAACTACATTTCAAACGCATGATAAATATTTCAAGATCGCCTTGTGTTACTTTAAATGCAATATAATAAGATTCCCGTGTGCAATTAAATTATTCATAGCCTGCTATACACTCTACATACAATATTGGATTTTCCATCTTTGTACTAAATGATTATCCTTTTTTCTATAACAATTGTCGTCATTAGGGAAGGTTATGTTGGTTCATTTCCCGACTTCGTCTTATCTGACTTACAATAAAGAATGGAACTCACCGCGTGATTCTACTGAAAGTACGTCACAGCATAATGCATCCCACTCTCGTGACTAGCATAATTTATTCCAGTAAAAATCTATACGGTACAGAAACACCATGCATTCTGGGAAGATAATTCTATGAAACATGGATGACGTCTGCTGATGATACTTGTCGCTTAGTTTTTATCAGTTGTTGTTTTGTGTAATTGTTGTTGAGAAAAAATGTGTATATGAAAGAGTAATTAATGAAATTATTTCACATCTTGGATTTAGATAACTATGTTGCGGATTCACAGGCCATTGGGCTCGGAGCTAACACTGAGGTAAAACTGAGCACGTATTACATAGATGGCTATTGGAAATTGATTCACTCCATACGCTAGGCTTACATTGAGGCGCGAAATAAAGATAACACTTGCCCGGTACAGATTCCTGAAGCAAACGAAGATAAAACAATGCTTACATATTTTTTTATTGGATTTAGACTTATGGACAAGACGAGTTGGAAATAATGTTTTCTTGCTTTAGGTAAATTAAATGTTTATTTATTTATTTGTCCATCGTCCACGACTTTTTAAAAAAAAAAAATGTTGGACCATATGTTCATATAATGATTTATTTAATTTGGAACATGCTGTTCAAATATTGCATCCAATAATCAATCTATACATTTCTGATTAAAAAACATTTCACTCCATTTCGTTTGCGTAGCTATCTTTGTGCAAGTGTTGACTAAGCATGTATGGTGGCTGATTTCTGTCTGTTTATTTCTTTCGGAGGTGAAATAAGGAAAACACGAAAAGTCGAAACATATAGTGGCTTGCTTTCGGGGTCGAACGAACGAAAAGTCGAAACATATGTGTTAATGGTTCGGGGTCGAAACAACGAAAAGATCGAACATTCATTGCGAAAAAACGAAAATCGATACTGGCAGAAATCAGCCAGCATAGCACAGCACAGTATAAAAGGTGTACGCGTCATACAATATTCTTAATCTCTTATTTCAGACTGGTTCACGACATCAGTCCCGAGTCCTGTCCTTCGTCCGACGAAGACGATGAGACGGCGACAGCAATACAACGGGAACAGTTCATTCTGAGCTGTCTGGCGCAGTCTAACATCAACAACAACAACAGTATTACGGACATAACACAGACTAAATGTGATAAATTTTGTAATAAGACGGAGACTATCACAGAGACCTACGCTAAGCTAGAATGGAGACAGAACCATCTAGAGAAAATCAACAATCACATTAATGAACAACATTTAAACAAAGTATCCTTGGAGGACCACAATCGTCAAATAAACTTACTGAACAACAATTTTCTCCAGGTAATATATTTGAATTGTGTAGATTTGTTACTTTTGTTCAAACTGTTTGCTTTGTTTATTATATCTTCCTCTTCCGTAACATGGCCGTCACAATAACCCGTATAATATAATGGGAAAAACGTGTACATCAATCCGTCGTTCGGTGTAGCAACATAAAAAACTACACCGCCCTAATCATTTTAAAAGTAGTTTGCTCAACACGGGATTCGAATTCGAGACCTCCGGATTGACACCAGTAGGCTATATATAGATAGCCATCTGATAACCTATGATTTTAATGGTATATGCTTCTGAAGATGGGAGTTATATCTCAATGTTATTTCAACAATTTCAGTTTATACCATGCTAAATTTGAAAACTGCATTAACATATTTATAAGCTATATTTTCTGGAGCTGTTTCAGAAAATCTTTGATATGCGTATTTACTTAGAGACACATTGAATCAAAAAAAAAATGAACAAAGAATAACGTCCACGCTACTAACAGTATATATCGATAACAATAACTATATTGATCAATTGAATACATAGTCCAGTGATAAAGCATAGGGATTGTCAATCCGAAGGTCATAGGTTCGAATCTCGCACAGGTCGAAGCATTTTTCGGTGAATGGGTGTGCATTTGTTGATGTTGCTTCGTCGATCGCAGGTATAAAGAAATGAAACAGGTTCGTTACAAACCTGCCTTATATATGAGTTTGAATTTGGTTGTAAATAAAATCAAGCGCTAAACGCTCCCATTTCCTTAAGGTACACTCCCACTAGCCTTAAAACAGTTATAGTATAGCTTTAACAGAGCTGTCGTTAATTTAATGAGTAAATGACAGCAATGATAAATATTTACTCATAACAAGGAACTCGTTCAGAGTGAACAATTTCTTTAAATCGTTCATGCTTTCAAAATGGATGTGAATTAATACATTTTAACAGAAACAACTATTCTGATTAAACGAAAGTTAAGTAAAAACAAAAGAAACACTGTATGACCTCAATATTAGACACATGATTGGAACAATTTGCATCATGTAGATATGGAATAAACTGGTCCACAGGACAATACATTCACATATCTGACATACTCTTGACTTTGAAAAGTATGGAGTATTTGTGGTAAGTTGATGAGTAATGATACTCACAATTTTAAAAAAACTGAGGTTTTTACAAAAGTATGAATAAAATACTCGAAAACTCAGCTTATCTACAGCTCTTCTTTATACTGGAGAGTTTCACGTGATAGTGTTGTGTTGGCTTTATTCTTTTACGGATTATACTCTTCTTATCTGTTTAGTTTTTGATTTATACCTGTTTGCATAGTTTATGATTTTATTTTTGGATTTATACCTGTTTGCATAGTTTATCATTTAGTTTATGATTTATACCTGTTTGCATAGTTTATCATTTAGTTTATGATTTATACCTGTTTGCATAGTTTATGATTTAGTTTATGATTTATACCTGTTTGCATAGTTTATGATTTAGTTTTTGATTTATTCCTGTTTGCATAGTTTATGATTTAGTTTTTGATTTATTCCTGTTTGCATAGTTTATGATTTAGTTTTTGATTTATACCTGTTTGCATAGTTTATGATTTAGTTTATGATTTATACCTGTTTGCATAGTTTATGATTTAGTTTTTGATTTATTCCTGTTTGCATAGTTTATGATTTAGTTTTTGATTTATTCCTGTTTGCATAGTTTATGATTTAGTTTTTGATTTATACCTGTTTGCATAGTTTATGATTTCAGTTTATGATTTATACCTGTTTGCATAGTTTATGATTTAGTTTTTGATTTATTCCTGTTTGCATAGTTTATGATTTAGTTTTTGATTTATACCTGTTTTCATAGTTTATGATTTAGTTTTTGATTTATACCTGTTTGCATAGTTTATGATTTAGTTTTTGATTTATTCCTGTTTGCATAGTTTATGATTTAGTTTTTGATTTATATCTGTTTGCATAGTTTATGATTTAGCTTTTGATTTATACCTGTTTGCATAGTTTATGATTAAGTTTTTGATTTATACCTGTTTGCATAGTTTATGATTTAGTTTTTGATTTATACCTGTTTGCATAGTTTATGATTTAGTTTTTGATTTATACCTGTTTTCATAGTTTATGATTTAGTTTTTGATTTATACCTGTTGGCATAGTTTATGACTCAGTTTATGTTTTATTCCTGTTTGCATAGTTTATGATTTTATTTTTGGATTTATACCTGTTTGCATAGTTTATCATTTAGTTTATGATTTATACCTGTTTGCATAGTTTATCATTTAGTTTATGATTTATACCTGTTTGCATAGTTTATGATTTAGTTTATGATTTATACCTGTTTGCATAGTTTATGATTTAGTTTTTGATTTATTCCTGTTTGCATAGTTTATGATTTAGTTTTTGATTTATTCCTGTTTGCATAGTTTATGATTTAGTTTTTGATTTATACCTGTTTGCATAGTTTATGATTTAGTTTATGATTTATACCTGTTTGCATAGTTTATGATTTAGTTTTTGATTTATTCCTGTTTGCATAGTTTATGATTTAGTTTTTGATTTATTCCTGTTTGCATAGTTTATGATTTAGTTTTTGATTTATACCTGTTTGCATAGTTTATGATTTCAGTTTATGATTTATACCTGTTTGCATAGTTTATGATTTAGTTTTTGATTTATTCCTGTTTGCATAGTTTATGATTTAGTTTTTGATTTATACCTGTTTTCATAGTTTATGATTTAGTTTTTGATTTATACCTGTTTGCATAGTTTATGATTTAGTTTTTGATTTATTCCTGTTTGCATAGTTTATGATTTAGTTTTTGATTTATATCTGTTTGCATAGTTTATGATTTAGCTTTTGATTTATACCTGTTTGCATAGTTTATGATTAAGTTTTTGATTTATACCTGTTTGCATAGTTTATGATTTAGTTTTTGATTTATACCTGTTTGCATAGTTTATGATTTAGTTTTTGATTTATACCTGTTTTCATAGTTTATGATTTAGTTTTTGATTTATACCTGTTGGCATAGTTTATGACTCAGTTTATGTTTTATTCCTGTTTGCATAGTTTATGATTTGGTTTTTGATTTATACCTGTTTGCACAGTTTATGATTTTGATTTATACCTGTTGGCATAGTTTATGACTCAGTTTATGATTTATTCCTGTTTGCATAGTTTATGATTTAGATTTTGATTTATACCAGTTTGCATAGTTCATGAATTAGTTTTTGATTTATACCTGTTTTCATAGTGTATGACTTAGTTTTTGATTTATACCTATTTGCATAGTTTATGATTTAGTTTTTGATTTATACCTGTTTTCATAGTTTATGATTTAGTTTTTGATTTATACCTGTTTTCATAGTTTATGATTTAGTTTATGATTTATACCTGTTTGCATAATTTATGATTTAGTTTTTGATTTATACCTGTTTGCATAGTTTATGATTTAGTTTTTGATTTATACCTGTTTGCAAAGTTTATGATTTAGTTTTTGATTTATTCCTGTTTGCATAGTTTATGATTTAGTTTTGGATTTATACCTGTTTGCATAGTTTATGATTTTATTTTTGGATTTATACCTGTTTGCATAGTTTATGATTTAGTTTATGATTTATACCTGTTTTCATAGTTTATGATTTAGTTTTTGATTTATACCTGTTTGCATAGTTTATGATTTATTTTTTGATTTATACCTGTTTTCATAGTTTATGATTTAGTTTTTGATTTATACCTGTTTGTATAGTTTATGATTTAGTTTTGGATTTATACCTGTTTGAATAGTTTATGATTTTATTTTTGGATTTATACCTGTTTGCATAGTTTATGATTTAGTTTATGATTTATACCTGTTTTCATAGTTTATGATTTAGTTTTGGAGTTATACCTGTTTGCATAGTTTATGATTTAGTTTTTGATTTATACCTGTTTGCACAGTTTATGATTTTGATTTATACCTGTTGGCATAGTTTATGACTCAGTTTATGATTTATTCCTGTTTGCATAGTTTATGATTTAGTTTTTGATTTATACCTGTTTGCACAGTTTATGATTTTGATTTATACCTGTTGGCATAGTTTATGACTCAGTTTATGATTTATTCCTGTTTGCATAGTTTATGATTTAGCTTTTGATTTATAACTGTTGGCATAGTTTATGATTTAGTTTTTGATTTATACCTGTTTGCATAGTTTATGATTTAGTTTATGATTTATACCTGTTTGCATAGTTTATGGTTTAGTTTTTGATTTATACCTGTTTGCATAGTTTATGGTTTAGTTTTTGATTTATACCTGATGGCATAGTTTATGATTTAGTCTTTGATTTATACCTGTTTGCATAGTTTATGATTTAGTTTTTGATTTATACCTGTTTTCATAGTTTATGATTTAGTTTTTGATTTATACCTGTTTGCATAGTTTATGATTTAGCTTTTGATTTATACCTGTTTGCATAGTTTATGATTAAGTTTTTGATTTATACCTGTTTGCATAGTTTATGATTTAGTTTTTGATTTATACCTGTTTGCATAGTTTATGATTTAGTTTTTGATTTATACCTGTTTTCATAGTTTATGATTTAGTTTTTGATTTATACCTGTTGGCATAGTTTATGACTCAGTTTATGTTTTATTCCTGTTTGCATAGTTTATGATTTTATTTTTGGATTTATACCTGTTTGCATAGTTTATCATTTAGTTTATGATTTATACCTGTTTGCATAGTTTATCATTTAGTTTATGATTTATACCTGTTTGCATAGTTTATGATATAGTTTATGATTTATACCTGATTGCACAGTTTATGATTTTGATTTATACCTGTTTTCATAGTTTATGATTTAGTTTTTGATTTATACCTGTTTTCATAGTTTATGATTTAGTTTTTGATTTATACCTGTTTGCATAGTTTATGATTTTGATTTATGATTTATACCTGTTTGCATAGTTTGTGATTTAATTTGTGATTTATACCTGTTTGCACAGTTTTTGATTTTGAGTTATACCTGTTTGCATAGTTTATGATTTAATTTGTGATTTATACCTGTTTGCATAGTTTATGATTTATACCTGTTTGCATATTTTATGATTTTGATTTATACCCGTTTGCATAGTTTATTATTCAGCTTGTGATTTATATCTGTTGGCATAGTTTATGATTCAGTTATGATTTATATCTGTTTGCACAGTTTGTGATTTAGTTTTTGATTTATACCTGTTTGCATAGTTTATGATTACGTTTGTGATTTATACCTGTTTGCATAGTTTATGATTTAGTTTTTATTTATACCTGATTGCATAGTTTATGATTTAGTTTATGATTTAGACCTAAGTTGACTGTTGCTTAGTTAATGATGTATACCTCGGATGACCAAGTTTGCTTGATTTGAAAGTTTAGTCGACTATATTTGCATAGTTTATTATTCAGACCTTAGTTGACTATCTTTGCTTAGTTTATTATTCGGACCTTAGTTGATTATATTTGCTTAGTTTGTTATTCGGACCTTGGTTGATTATATTTGCTTAGTTTATTATTCGGACCTTAGTTGATTATCTTTGCTTAGTTTATTATTCGGACCTTAGTTGACTATCTTTGCTTAGTTTATTATTCGGACCTTAGTTGACTATCTTTGCTGAGTTTATAATTCGGATTTTAGTTGATTATCTTTGCTTAGTTTATTATTCGGACATTAGTTGACTATCTTTGCTTAGTTTATTATTCGGACCTAAGTTGACTATCTTTGCTTAGTTTATTATTCGGACCTTAGTTGACATTCGGACCTTAGTTGAATATATTTGCTTAGTTTATTATTCGGACCTTAGTTGACTATCTTTGCTTAGTTTCGGACCTTAGTTGACTATCTTTGCTTAGTTTATTATTCGGACCTTAGTTGACTATCTTTGCTGAGTTTATTATTCGGACCTTAGTTGACTATCTTTACTTAGTTTATTATTCAGACCTTACTTGATTTTCTTTGTTTAGTTTATGTATTATAATTGTTTATAATGACCGCGTTGTCTGATTCAATATATAAGAATGCTACACTCCTATGTCTGCATGGTTTTAAATATGTACTATATTCGTGTTCACTATGTTCTTTAGACATCTGTTGGCTATGTTTGCTTAGTTAATGTATTAGACTTGTTAAAACTATTTGCTTAGTAACGTGTCAATGTCATGTTCAATATATCGATACATGTATACGTTAGACTCGTGTTCAATACAAGTGTTTAGTACAGTTCTTAGACTAGTGTATAGGCTAGAGATATTGACGATTGTAATTATAGGCAGCTATCTCGTTCGTACGGAATTATATCAGACTATGCTTTGTCTCTTGAGTACACATTTTAAAGGGACACAAGGCAATCTTGATTTTTTAAAAACTCGCGGCGTCCCGTTAGTTTTTCTACACAAATTGAAATTGCATTTGTTCAGTCATTAATATTATTTATAAGAATTGTATGAAGTAAATTGTTTTTGCATATTACTAACTGTTGATTACATTTCACCAATAATATATTCAAACCTATGATTGTGTTGAAAATGACGTAAAACACCATACAAACAAACAAAACAAACCTATGATAGAATAACGAAGCAACGTTTAAAACTCAAAATTGTATTTAAACATATGCAAGCAGATTTAAAAACAAACTGATACTGGATTAATAAATCGAGATACTAATTCTAATTGTTGATAAAGACTTCAAGATTGCCGTGTGTCCCTTTAAAGCGGTTCTCTAGAATCAATACAGCCTTTACAATGTAAGCTACCGAATGTAAACAACTTTTGCAATTCCTGAAAGTATGGTATAATTGAAAGTTGAAACACAATGTTCTGTGAAGTGACTTGTTACGAAACTCATCGACAGTTTATGTTACTTAGATCCATCCCAGAGACAGTCTATAGTTGCCATTGTCTATATGTTCCCTAGAATTTGTGATTGTCTATAGATGCTATTGTCTACATAGTCTGTAACTGTATATTGTCTACAGGTGCCCTATAATCTGTGATTGTCTATTGGTGCCTTAGAATCTGTAATTGTCTATAATTATGTGCCCTACACTCTTTGATTGTCTGTAGTTGCTATTGTCTATAGGTGTCATATATTCTGTAATTGTCTATAGTTGCCATTGTCTATATGTGCCCTACAATCTGTGATTGTCTATAGGTGGCCTAGCAGGGACGTATTTTGCTAACTACTGTTTTTGTTATTACTTTGTCGGGTAGTTTGATACTGTTTCACAAAATGATTGCCTTCGGTCGTTGTTTCGATTTTAGAGACTTTTTGGCTGGTCACCGTCTCTCTTTTTAAGAAAAAATGTCGTGGGAGGTACGTATTTTGTTGAAGGAACCATAAAATGCGCTTAACAGCTCATGGAAAATGCCGATGGTGGTGTGCTTAGACGTTTTATAGATCCCTTATGAACTTTGTTTCGTTCCTGGGCCATCAAAATTAATCTTAGAATCTATACATGCTCCCAAATTAAATTGTTTCGCTCGTGCTTTTATCTTCATTTTTAATGGCTCTATCTTTAGTGTTAACGTGTTGTCGTTTTGAGTTGACTCAATATCGACTTGGTTTTATTTGCTCAAACATGTATATTCCACTTCGTTTGAGTGCATGTAGATCGTCCCTATGTTATGCTAATGACGCATCTCAGTTATAGGAAGAATATTGGAGTTATGCCGACATTGTTCTATCGATCATTTCAATTAAGGCAGTTGTCAGATTAAAGGAAGATTTGTATTGACTCCTATAATATAATGAGAAATAGCAGACATGAAACCTAAAACAGCTTTTTTTAGTTGTGTGTACTAGTATTTCATTTTTCTGCCAAAGTATTTTGGAAGTATATGCAGTACTGTTTATATAAAAATGTATGTATTTGAAAATCTTCAGTGAACGTCAATTATCAATTATCGACATCTGTATCGAACCCATGGCACTTGTTTGGTCGTTCTGGGCACCGGAAGTTGACTTTTCACTTTTTTCAGACACAATAACAATGGCCGACGTTTACAATACTTAAGACATATACAAGGTCTGAGGACTTATTGTATCCATTTCTGGAGATGACGAGTGCTTGTGATAAAAACATATATTATAGAAGCTTAAGCATGCATCAGTTTTTTACGAGCAACATTGATTGATGTGATCTTGCTTTTATTGATTACATTGAATAAGGCAGTCGTCTGCTAAGCGCAAAGCATAAATCGATGCAGCAGTCAAAACAGCTTGTTTTATAAAATAAATGCAACGACACATGCAGAAAACCTTTGTACGACATGCAGGGAGTCAAGGAGCTCTCAGCTGCCCGGGGTAATGGATGTAGTGATTTCACAAGAAGTAGTCCTGAGAATAAACGAGCAATTGTACACTGTGTTTTTGCGATGCATTATATTTAATATTTGAAAAATACAAATACAACATATGCTTGATTGTTTCAATTATGATGCCTTTATAACATCACTTTCAGTTTTTACTTTCCACTACTTCTGTGGGTAGGCATTACCCAAGGAACGACTTTAGGGATTATTTCATACGATGAAATCATAACTGATATTTATATAGCGCGTGATACTCATGGACATAGTAGCCGTTTTCACATTTAATCACTATTTAGCGATATCGCTAATTCAGTTACTGATATCAAAAAATTGCTGATATCACAAATTCATTTGTCGATATCGCTAATTCTAATTCTATAAGCGATATCGGTAATTCAATTTTTGATATCGCTAAATATCATATATTTCGATAGCGAGAATTGATTTCTTGATATCGCTATTTCAATTTTTGATATCGATAATAATAGAAAAGTGATTTAGCGATATCAAAAATTGAAAAGCAATTATTGATATCGCTAATTCAGTTTTTGATATCGCTAATAAAATTATTGTAAGAGTGAATATGGACTTCTCTCTTTTAAAATCAAAGCACTGATGGACGGTACCATTCGGAAAGTATTGATCAAAATCAAATTCCGAAGAAAACGGGTTTGCGTATGCAACTAAGGTGGTGAACATTTGTGCAAAATATTAATGAAATCGGATGAAGCATTACCAAAGTTATGGAACCGAACGGACGGACGGAAGGACAGTTGGCCTAACGGGATACTTATATTGCTATAAATTGATTCGTCAATTGTAGATCTTATCCTGTCTAAATTCTTTACAGAAGATTCAATAAGTCGAATAGCTTTGTCCCTCCTGTCCCTATCGCTACCTTCAGCTGTTAAAAACCTCTCAATTTCTAGTTGCGGTCTATCCTTGATAAAACTGCGGACGTTTTGGAATGTTGAATTTTAGGATTGAAAAGCTAAAATAGGGAGCGTTCAGTGTGATTCTTGAAGGTTAAATTAGCGTGATCAAGAAATGATTTTTTGATATCGAAAATTGAATTACCGATATCGCAAATTCGTTCAATTCTGGACATCTTTCATTCAGTTATTGATATCGCTAATACAATTTTTGATATCAAAAATTAAATTCGCGATATCAAAAATTCAGTTAGCGATATCCAAAAATGAAAATTAAGTGTTGATATCTGAAATTGATTTGCGATATCACTGAATTAGCGATATCACAAAAAATAGAATTAGCGATATCTGTAATTGAATTAGCGATATCGATAATTCATTTTTTGATATCAAAAAATGTATTTTTGATATCGCTAATTGATTGTTGATATCGCTAATTATTTTTTTATATCAGTAATTGAATTAGCGATATTGCTAATTGAATTAGCGATATCGCTAAATAGTGATTAAATGTGAAAACGGCTTGCCATATATGTGCTTGTAAAATGAAATAAAAAATAAAATAATAAAATATACAACTTGTGATATGACAGTTCCAAGGCGTTAGCCCTATTGCCAACCCTTTTATGTTTGTGATGTCTTGCCTTGTATTCGTCTTTGTAATTATTGTTTGTTTCTGTGCGTGTTTTTGGTTGACTGTGGTCCGTAAGTTCTACGTTTCCTGTTCGACTTTTATATCTGTGTCATGCAGTTAAGACAGCTGGCATGTGCAGTGTCCTGGAACAGGCAATGTCAAGCAAATGTCACAGGGAACTGGATACACACTATTATTCACGTAATTGATAATTAATTAATAAGATTCTTAGACACTAATGGTATTTGCTGAGTTATATTGATTATTTGTAAAATAAAATAAGGCAAGTGTCTCGTCTGCATCGGTTATGTAACGGCACGCCATGTTGCAAGTTGTATACTGAAGGAAAAAAGAAACGCAACTCGGGAATTTCCGCTATATATTGTATAATAATTATATGCTCCTGTTAAGCGAATGGTACATAACTACATTAGAACTGTCCTTTCGGAAAAAAATGACCTACATTACGTGGTCCGAGTATTAGCTTTCACACCCCATCCAAAAAGGGAAAACGGGGTTGGCTGGAGTATGAAATAAAATCTTAATTTCGGCTTAAAAAGTTTGCATATTGAAAAATTAAAACATTAAATAGATAATTTTAAACAGGTTATCGCATTTTTTCCAGTAAAAAATGTTTTTAAACATGTTTTATTGTCGAAATATCCGTTATAATATCCTGCTAATATAAACATTCCCATCGCTTAATGGAATTAAGGCGGGAACACGTAATGTAGACAACACCTAACGCTCCGAATGTTATCCCTTCAGTGATAGAATCAGCTTTTGACTTAAGCTTAGGATGTAATTTTTTTTCAATCTATTTAAATTAAATACAATACCGAAACAGCTCAAATGTTCAAAGCGGAACGTCAGCATTTATGAATTTCGTGTTACAAAGTGTACTGTGATTAAAAAGCCTACAACAGAACCGTTTTGTCATTTCTTTTACTAGCTGAAAACCCTTTTTTAAAAATGTCTTCGTCTTTTTCTGGAATATTACGTGGATATATAAATTATGTAGCGGAAATTTCCGAGTTGCGTTTCTTTTTTCCTTTAGTATACTTTGTCTAATTCCGTAGACGAATTCCGTAATGCGGATAAAGAACAGACAGAATATGTAATGTTGTTAACGCTCCGCAAGCATACATCACCTTATAATGCATATCCTAGAGCTAGCGGAATTAAATACTTGTCAGTGTTGGACGTGTGTGGAACGTTTGTATGCGCATCAAACATGCAGCCTACATGTATACTAACAAGAGAAAGTATAATTATGACAAACTCGTGGATAATTTAGTTCACCAACCACACTTATTGTTTATATAATAGCACAGATTGCAAACAAGCGGGACATTTGCGGTGATTTCACTGCTTTGAATCATTACAGCCGGTGTATTTATAAGAAATGAAAACATAAACTTTTATGAAGGTAGGAATATCATGATAGGAAATGAAAACATAAACTTTTATGAAGGTAGGAATATCATGCGATATACTCTTATGTTTAACACGAAGGTTTCGCGTTACCTGTGAACATGTCGACAGTTTCTGTATTGATAACTGAAGCTTTGATAGGTACTGAATAAAGCAAAGGGTGAATTAATGAAAACATCATATTAGTTCATATTGGGACAGCTATTTCAGCGGTAGGGGATACGAAGAACTTAGATTCCTATCCGACATGTTTCCAATCATGTTCGAGTTTTCTGGTTGTGCAGGACTTTTTTCTACAAAATTGGGAAGGCACAGACCGGGGACGGGTGTCAGATTTACGAATTTGACAATACTGTGCTGTTTTTATATAGTTTCATCCATTATTTATTGTAATTACTGACATCTCAGTCAGAACTGATTTAACAGGCAAAAATACACTGCAGAATTAATGTTTTCTCTCAAATTCTTAGAGACTGGTGCTTTCTGATTGGGAACAATTTATGCCACAGTTGGGGAAAAAAACAGTCAAACTGTCAATTGGGAATAGTGGTATAGCGTTGGACCCATGATCGAAAGGTCGTGGGTTTGATCCCCGCCGTTGTGTCCCTGAGCAAGACACTTTATCTGCATTTGCTTAGTACCGGTTCTACACAGGAAGACATCGAGAGTAACTAAAATAATTTCAGAGAGCTTTCGTTACAATCGATGTAAAATAAATACGTTTAAACTAATTTGGAAGAGGCCTTTTAAGGCCCTGAATGTGTCACTTGTTGATAAAGGAACATCAGTTTACAATTTCTATATTTAGGCTTTACATATAATTATTGTAAAAAAATAGATTTATGTTTTCCAGTCTGGCGTGTATGAGAATGACTCCAGCGATAAGGAGAACATACAACCTACGACCGCACCCACACCAAGTCGCAACCCCGGGCACAAGGGTCCTCGTAGACCGCGGAAACTTCCAGATATACCAAAGAAAAGTACAGGTATTAACTCTATAGATTTTGGTTAATATTTATTATATTTATCACAATTTGATTATTGTAGTTGTTGTTGTTGTTTTGTTTCTTCTATCGTTTAAGAAATTTATGTCTTATTGGTATGGTGGCTGATTTCTGCCATGTCGTCTTTTCGTTATTTTGCCGCGAAAA
This sequence comes from Cyrtodaria siliqua, assembly GCA_037043455.1. Lineage (NCBI taxonomy): Eukaryota > Metazoa > Mollusca > Bivalvia > Adapedonta > Hiatellidae > Cyrtodaria > Cyrtodaria siliqua. The sequence goes on along the minus strand of JAWPHD010000391.1, from coordinate 445,556 downwards.
GACAGAAAGAAAAGACGACAGGACGAAAAGACGCCAAATGCAGCGCGAAAAGACGACAGAACGAAAAGACGACAGAACGACAAAAACGAAAAGACGACATTTCATCGGCGAAAAGACGACAGAACGCCACGCGAAAAGACGAAAATACGACACTTCAGCCGCGAAAAGACGCCATTTGAAATTGTCGTCTTTTCGTTATTTCGTGTGGCCTTCTGTCGTCTTCTCGTTCAGTCGTTTTGTCGTTCTGTCGTCTTGTCGTTCTGTGGTCTTGTCGTCTTGTCGTTCTGTCGACTTTTCGCGATGCATTTGGCGTCTTTTCGTTCTGTCGTTCTGTCGTTCTGTCGTCTTTTTGTTCTGTCGTCTTTTCGCGGCGAAATAACGAAAAGACGAAAAGACGACAAATGGCAGAAATCAGCCACCATATATTGGACTCTCATCTCACGCAATACACGGCTGATGATTAAGACCTTCAATACACATCATCGGTTAAAATGACAAAATGAACATGAATTCGGTATGTGTGTGTGAGGGTGTGTAGGGAAGTTTGTTTGTCTTTCTCAAATGAGAACGTGGCATTGTAGAGCTACGTGGCATTGTAGAGCTACAGCGTTTATGTAAATCTATGTGGCTTTGTAGAGCTACAGAATTTAGTCTATATCTTTCCATTAATGGATAAGAGAACTATCTCACTATGCATTTTAAATGCCTCTATCTACTATGGGGCAATATATAGTCCAGCAATCCTCCCTCGTTCCTACTGGTACCCCACGAAAACACCCTCGTGATTGCAGGGTTAGGAAATATGGTATCACACTTCGACTGGTTGAGGGTCCACGGTGCCCAATGGATAGCACGTTCGACTCTGAATCCGGTGAGCACGGGTTGGAGTCTTACTTGCGCCACTGGGTTATTTCGGCGTGTCCTTAGACAAAACACTTCCTCGCCATATAAAAACTAAAACGGGCGGTTCCGTGTGTCAGTCTATCCTCCGAGCCTGTTAAAGAACCAAATGAATCTCTCTCTCTCTCTCTCTCTCTCTCTCTCTCTCTCTCTCTCTCTCTTTCTCTCTCTCTCTCTCTCAAAAACCTTAATAAACAATTCCATTTCGGCTGTTTGATTCTGAAATTAGCCGACATTATGTGATATTTTATGAAGATGCTTCTGTGTTATATATGTGCCGGTATGGTCTAGTGGTACGTTTATGCTCCGTAACTGAAAGGTTTTGAGTTCGAAAATCTAATGTCTAACGTGCTGTTACATTAATTGTTACGCATGGCGAATGTATGCTTTGTACCAATATTTTATTGTTATTTTAGTCCTAGAATGAATTTCAAAATCCATGTAACACTCTTAATGGAAGAGGATGAGATACCTTCTCGAGCTGCTGTAAATTGTATGAAGATGATGACGACCTTTAATGAACAATACACGGATAATGACGACCTTTAATGAACAATACACGGATAATGACGACCTTTAATAAACAATACACGGATGATAACGAACTTTAATGAACAATACGATGGTGCTGACGACCTTAAATGAACAATACACGGATGATAACGACCTTTAATGAACAATACACGGATAATGACGACCTTTAATGAACAATACACGGATAATGACGACCTTTAATGAACAATACACGGATGATAACGAACTTTAATGAAAAATACGATGGTGCTGACGACCTTTAATGAACAATACACGGATGATGATGAAGACCTTCAATGAACATCAGTATAAATGACATCAATTCGGTGTGTGTGTGTTTGTGTGTGTGTGTGTGTGCGCGCGCGTGTGTGTGCATGTGTGACGTGCGTGCGTGATTGTCTTTGAGTGCGAGGAGGAGGGGGCGAAGGGCGTTGGTTTTTCTTTTACCCGTCTGCCTGGATAAGCAATGATCCTATTATTGCACGGAAAACACAGGCATCTTTTAGACATCTTGATAATAATAACAACCGGCAGGGGAAACATCGGAAATAATTTCACACGTGACTCTTTGAAATAATTACGCCATATATTGGAGTTATTGTGTTAAATATCGATACTTTATTGATTTCTGCAATGTATTATGCAGCATGACATCACCGTTACTGAACGTGCATACAAGAAAAGATTCGAAGCAAATGAATTAGGGGTACTTTCTAAGAATAACGACTGTCTACTTCAGTTTTGACAGAGACCAAGGTCATAGAAAACCGTAGGTTCGATCCTCGCCGTGGCCATGTTATTTATCTTGAGCAAGATAATTAATCCACATTGCTTAGAACTGGTTCTACCCAGGAAGCCACCGAGAGTGATTAATATAAGCTGCAAGAACTTGTTTCACACGTGATATATATGACGTGCTTAATGCACAATACATTTTAACCCGTTTGGTAAACTTAGAGATATGCATGCAAATAATAGAAAACTAAATAAAGGAAGAAATAAGCCGCGATCAAATCTTTAATAGATAACTTGAGAACAAGTTGACTCGTTGTCTTCTTATGTATATTTTTGTAGACAAATGAAACATATGTTATATGTATAGCATTATTTTTTGAGTACTGCTTCTCGAGGACCGCATGCATATACGAGAAAAATATGCTGTATAATGTTTTGGACCATAGGCTATCTCTAATGGCTTTTACAGAAGGTTGTTGGGTACACCGTGCTATAGCTGCCAGATATGATAGTTATATCACGGCTGAAATATTCCACCTGTTATTGCACGGGTCTTTAGGACCATAAGCAGGAACAATTGTTTGTTTGTTTGTTTGTTTGTATGGTGTTTTACGTCATTTTCAATACATGTAAGGTTATTTATGACGGTCGAATTTTTTGTGGTGGAGGCAGACCACGCACATTTTCCTGGGAAGAACCAGTACTGCACACCTCCCGCCATCAGTAAGAATCGACACTTCCTCACAAGTCGAGCTCCCAGTGGGATTCGAACCCGCAGCGGTGAGAGGCGAGAAGGTTTACAACGCAACGTCGTTAGCCCCTCGGCTACGGAGACGCTATTAACAAAGGAAAACCATTAGAGCTATGGTACAATAATGTTTTATAGTTTCATGATGCATTACAATTGCTAGATTCATATCGATTCTGAAGAATGTCCCAGCATTAATTACATCAGCAATACACTTCCACAATGATGGATTCGGAGCATTAAATATGAAAAAAAAATACCAATTATATTTGGATGAAATACAATTTTATTTAAAACCAATGTGTATTTTATTTAACATCTGTTTTGAATTAAGTGCTCAAAAAAGTTAAACTTCACATGGCTTTCTTATTAAACAATATTGCTTTATCTATTTAATGCAATTATAAGATGGTGACTAATAAGCCAAGTTAGGCTGGGTACAATCCAGTTTTACTTAGTTTTGCCTATATGCTTTATATATGTATATTTTATGTTACCTATATGCTATATATGTAATATTTTGTAAAAATATGTATTTGACACTGAAATAAATAGATATACATACAAACAACTACACAAAGTGTGGTATTTGAATATTGAATATTTAACTGGTTAGTGTCATAAAATCAACATTAATCGCTGACAATCACAGAATCACCCACACATTTCATTTCAGTTCATTTCAGATAGTAGGATCTTTGTGTTTAATGTACATGCTAATAAAACAGAAAATACATGGATTTATATTTCCTATAATTCCAATAATGTCCTTGTCTGGCATATGTGTATTGGTAGTCTACTGTTTTCTTCTGGTCTCAATCCCTGTTGTCGTCTACGTTCTTGATAAAGAGAACCCTTCTGTTGTCCGTCTATTTTTGTCTTCTTTTTTCGATTCTTGCTAAAAAATAATAGTACGACCATTTTCTCCCAGTTTCAGTCTTTGCTTACGTCTACTTTCTTGTTAACTATGACAATTTGCTTCTGATTTCAGTCCTTGTTTTGGTCTACTGTCTTGTTAACTATGACATTTTCCTTCTGGGTCAGTCTCTGTTTTCGTCTGCATTCTAGTTAACTATGACATTTTCCTTCTGGGTCAGTCTCTGTTTTCGTCTGCATTCTTGTTAACTATGACATTTTCCTTCTGGGTCAGTCTCTGTTTTCGTCTGCATTCTTGTTAACTATGACATTTTCCTTCTGGGTCAGTCTCTGTTTTCGTCTACTGTCTTGTTAACTATGACATTTTCCTTCTGGGTCAGTCTCTGTTTTCGTCTACTATCTTGTTAACTATGACATTTTCCTTCTGGGTCAGTCTCTGTTTTCGTCTACTGTCTTGTTAACTATGACACTTTCCTCCTGGGTCAGTCTCTGTTTTCGTCTACTGTCTTGTTAACTATGACATTTTCATTCTGGGTCAGTCTCTGTTTTAGTCTGCATTCTTGTTAACTATGACACTTTTATGCTTCTGTTTTCAGTCCTTGTTTTACGTCTTCTTTTTTGTTAACTATGACGGTTTGTTTCTGGTTTCAATCCTTGTTTTCGTCTACTTTCTTGTTAACTTTGACAATTTGATTCTGGTTTCAGTCCATGTTTTTCGTCTACTTTCTTGTTAACTATGACAGATTGCTTCTGGCTCCAGTCCTTGTTTTCATCTACTTTATTGTTAACTATGACTCCTTCCTTCCGGTTTTAGTCTGTTTTCGTCTACATGTTTGTTAACTATGACAATTTGCTTCTGGTTTCAGTCCTTTTGTTTTGTCTCATTTCTTGTTATCTATGACAATTTCCTTCCGGTTTCAGTCTATTGTTGTCTATTTTCTTGTTAACGATGACACTTTCCTTCCGGTTTTAGTCTGTTTTCGTCTACTTTCTTGTTAACTATGACAATTTGCTTCTGATTTCAGTCCTTGTTTTCGTCTGCTTTCTTGTTAACTATGACACTTTCTTTCTGGCTTCAGTCCTTGTTTTCGACTAAGTCCTTGTTAACTATGGCACTTTCCTTCTGGCCTAAGTTCTTGTTTTCGTCTACTTTCTTGTTAACTATGACACTTTCCTTCTAGCTTCAGTCCTTGTTTTCGACTAAGTCCTTGTTAATATGACAATTTCCTTTTGGTTCAGTCTATGTTTTCGAACTGTTTCTTGTTAATACTGTTTTGCTAACTATGACACTTTCCTTCTGGTTTCAGTACCTGTTCCGTTGATAAAATCTACATTAATCAATGAGAAGTGTCTAGCCGACGAGCTTCAAGACGCTCTAGTGCAAACGGAAATCAGTGACAGTGACAGTGATGATGTCTTTCTGCCAAATCAAACAAAACCACAAACCAAGGTGTATCCCAAATTCAGCGGGAACTTCTTGCAGGACTTGCGAAAAGTGAAATTCAATTCAGTGTCAAAAAATACTAGAGCTTATTTGAACTCTGATAATGTGTATTTAAAAGAAGACTCTTCAACAGAGAGTGAACAAACACGCGAGGTGTCAGTTTCTTCCAAGAGGGGGCGCAAGGGCAGTAATGACGGAGAAGGTAAATTTTATTTTTGATAATTTGAAACACCGAACTGAACCACATTGCCAACTTTTAAAATAATCATACTTGGGGCATTTTTTGTTAGCTGTACTGGCCGCAAGCCATGTAGCGCTGTGTCGTCGTGGTCCACAAGGAAATTATTTCTTAAAGAATGGTTTTGGGTCTTTACAAAATTTGATTCGGAACGACAGAAAGACAATGAATGCACTGTTTCATAAATTAACATTTAAACAATGGAACCATTTCATCATTATATCGACGAACTAAATGTGGATGGTCAAATATATTTTAACAAGCCGCATCGATAGTGATGCGAACGCCGGATTGCTAACTTTTACATCAAACATCTAACGTGAAAAGGGTGATATTGTGGTTTGCTTGAATGATGTTTTATGTCATTTTAGCACGTTAGATTATAATAGAAGCAGACCATTCCACTTTTCCTGAGTAAAAACCGGTACTTTATACCTCGATCTATACACCTTCTCACTTGACAATCAGTCGAGCTCCTAGTGGGATTCGAACCCGCAACGATGAGAGGCGGTATCATTTTGGTAAAAGGCATGAGAGAGTTGTGGTGCTTGTTACACAGACGATGACATGCAAAGTTTTAAACTTTTCCGTCAATAGAGTTTTGAAATATTACTGTACATTCAAAATTTTGGAAGAGGGGGAAACTATCGTTTTTTTTAATGATGATACAATGTTTGCGAAGTTTCAAAGCTTTCTGACAATTGTTTTTTGGAATATGACTGTAATTTCAAAATTGCAAACAAAACTCAAAGTGGAAAAGGAATATTATTCTGATAAAATGCATGATAGAGTTATGATCTTGTCAGATATGGTTGTGTAATAATGATAACCATGTGTGCCAAGTTTCAATGTTTCCTGTCAATCGGTTTTTGGAATATGACTTTAAATTCAATATTTTAACCAAACATCTAAGTGGAAAAGGGGGATAATTCTACTAGTAAAATGCATGACAGAGTTGTGGTGCTTGTCACATATGGGTATCTGGTATTTATAGAAAAATACATACATATGCCTATATGACATACACACACACTTGCAATTAAAATACTCATTATTTAATGATGGATACTTCAGTGCATATAAATACATTTGCATTTGGGGATGGATGCTAAAAACAGAAGGAAATTTTAAAAAAACACGTACTATACTATTGTCTGAGATAGTTGTCACATACTACTACCATTCCAAGTCACGTGCACACAATACATACTATTACATTATATATTTTATATATAAAGATGGCCGAAAAAAAATAAAAATATATATACATATATATTTTATAGGTCCGAGAAAGTCGTCTTCCTGCGATCCATCAAAGAACTACCAGGATCTGGAAGTGACACATCGCGGCATGCACCGTTTCTTACCTCGACATAAAGACGAAATGGACATAGAGATTGGAGATCCAATACATGTCGAAAAAACCGGTGACGATCTCTGGTGTGAAGGTTCGTACAGTTATTTGTTTGTTTCCGTATTTTCCCAATGATTTCGAGCCCGAATCAAGTCGTTCGGCTTCTGAAATACCTTTCTAGTACAGTAGTCATGTTGCAAATTATGACGTATTCGAACACGTGATGTTAGTCACATAGAGCAAAAACAATGACATAATGGGACGATCATATGATTGCATTTTGTGACAAAAAATGCACGAAACGCGCCAGGTCACATATTGCGACGTGATTTATTAAACATCCCATCTCCAACTGCTGCTATCATATGCGCCGGAACATTCCCCCTCACCTCCCTCCAGAGTATGTTTCGCATAAGTTGAAAGTATGAAAAACGTCACTTGGCTTTAATTGTCCGCTCCACCCCCACCAAACTATTTTCCCCACCCCCACCACAACTCTTCCCCATTATCTGAAACGTTCCTACGCCTCTGGGTGTTGCTTTCCCAGTATGACTACATTTTCTGAGAGCAAGACGTTGAACATTGGCACCATTCATTAAAAAGTCTAGAAGTTAATCGTACCGTTAGGAACAATTCGCAATCAGCAATAAAACGTTAGGACTTAAGTGTGTGCGTTATTAACGTTCCTTAATTTCTTATCGCATAGGCGTCGGAATAGTCCCCAGAAAATGTTCACTAAATTCGGATCCAATTCAAATAAATCCTTGCCCAATGCGTTACCTAACTAATGTGTTTGCATGGATATACATATGTACATATATATACACACAACAATAAAAGAGCGTCCGTGTCCGAACGGTTAACGACGGCTGCGGGTTCGAATCCCACTGGGAGCTCGACTTTTAAGTGAGGAAGTGTCGATTCTTACGGGTGGCGAGAGGTGTACAGTACTGGTTCTACCCAGGAAAAGTGGGTGGTCTGCCTCCACTACAAAAAATCGACCGTCGTATATAATCTAACATATGTTGAAAGAGATGTAAAACACCATACAAACAAACAAACAATGCTAGTATGTTAATCAATTATTCATTTCCACGCGTATGTTTAATTTGGATTTGTACTTTGAGTCTTACAGTAAGAGTCTTAAAATACAATAAAATATCGGTTTATAATTATGTTATGGAACTGGACCAACGATAAACAAATATTTTTTAAATTGCACTTTCCATTTTGTTTATTCAGGTGTGAATCTACGAACTAACCAGAGTGGCATTTTTCCTTCAATGTACGCAACAGACCTAGGTTTTCTAGAGGAAGAGGAAGGTATGTATTCATTCGTTTCAACATCAACTAGTAGTTTTGAATTATCAGGTTTTTTAAGAATTTATACGAGACAATACGAATGCTTGTATTGTCATCTGAAACTGATTTTTTATGTGATTGTCATGTTCAACCAGAAAAAAACGTGTTAAATTGTAACATATTTTTTTTAATTAAGTGTATATTGGCAAAAAGGTGGCACTATCGAAACGAACTTAAAATAAATACACGTGAGTGTTGTAAGAACTCTTTTTTATCACGTGAAAAATGTTCAAGTGTTCAAATCATGATACGAACACATTATTAGCTAAGCAGTGACAACATATATTCATCATCAAACCAGCTGATCGACCGCTAAACATGTTCAATATACAAATGCAATATCACAATTGCTGAAGCAAAAAAATGGAACCACCAGAAATAGAAACTGACTGTTTTTCAAGGAGACACAAGCACTGCGCACGGATTTAAGAATTCGAGTTTTTTCGGCGTCTATGCGGTTTTAAACGCCGGCAGTGAATTGCAAATTTACCTAGAATTTTAAATAAATTCTCGTGAATCTATTTAGATGCATTTCAAAATGACGAATTTCTGATATTTCAAAGGAGCCGATCACCATACGAGTTTCTTAATTATAAAACTACGTGCAACCAATGCAGATGCAATTAAAAAAATAAATAAAATGAATTCATCAAAGATTTTAAATGGAATCGGACAACAAATGTCTCAAATTAACCATGATACCTAACCTAAGACAACAAATAGTACTGTGAAAATTTATTTCCTTGTAAATACGGGGTCATTTTAGTCTCTTTCCTAATCAAAAACCTTAATGCACCCACTTTAAATACAAAGCTGCACCAGTATGTAGTGAATGTATGTAGTAACCGTGTATATAATGCGCAAACTTCCATGTTACAGAGGACAACGGTTGTTCCAAGTTTTTCCTGAGATTTCTTGGTTCCGTGGAGGTGAACTATCACAAGGGTGACGAGGTCCTGTGTCAGGCCATCAACAGGGTAACTATCCAACTCAGACATGTTTCATTGTAATTGCCATTCACGTTTTAAATCATCACTGTACTCGAGCAACACAGCTTTCAATAGTATACTATGTATTTTATAAATACAAATCATCAACGTCGTTGATCTCGGCATGCATACAAGTTTATAGTTCGTTATTGTTTAATTGTGTGTGTCCTGTTTGTTTTCTCACTTATTGATAGTATGCTAGGGGCATGGAATGTGTTACATATACCCTAATGCCGACCTAAAATATTTACCGTGTGCCATTTTATGTATTAGTTTAACATCTTACCTATTTTACTTTAATTCTAATATGGTCAAATATTATGTTACTAAGCACTCTATGCTTTCACGTCTTACCTCTTTGTGACTTTCTTCACTTAAGTTGATCGACGAGGAAACAGGCAACATTTTCATTCGTACAGATCCCTTGTATAACACTGCTTTCAGCTTTCATAATTCAAAGCTAAACGCAACATGTTCTCCCACCCCATATTGACAAGGAGTCTGATCACGTCAGCCATTTTCTAAAAATACTATATCTTAATAAGGGTATTGATTTCATTGAAATGTCAAGTATTTTTCGAGATAATCATGTAGTTGATTCTATTCCTAAATATTTAAAAAAATCAGAAAGTCCTGCAGTTTGTTATAAGTAAAAAAAAAACAATTAGAAATATTATTTTCAACTACAACAAAATAGTGTCTGACCCTGATATAGTAAATAACACTCCTAAGGAATGTGAGTGTAATCCATAAAACATTTTGCTATGCTCCAGCAGGTCATGTTGTAAATGGTAATTTTGATATTGTAGATAAACGTATTCGGCATCTGTTTTCTAAAGGTCCTAAGTATAGATTACCTTCAAATATTGATTTTAATACATGTCGTGTTCAGATCGCCCAATCCAATGAGGATTTTATTATAAAATTGTGTCGTAGACTACATGCCGACCCAAACTCTCTTTTTACTTGGAAAAATGTAATTTTTTTTAAATTATGGATACACATATTAACTTTTTATAATGCTAACCCCTCTTTATTTCCTCTAAGACCTAGGTTTTCGTTTCGCAATTTAAAATCGGGAACATACTTCAAGATTTTCATAATAAATTTGTTTTAGATCTAAGCTGGGGTAGACGAAAAGCAAAACAACCTGCCAACTATGTACTGGATTCCTAAATTACTTAAAAATCCGTATAAAGCCCGCTTTATTTCGAATTCTAGTGCCTGCACCACCACGAACATCTCCAAACTTTCAACTTCTTGTCTTACTGCCGTTATAAATCACGTTAAATAATATTGTATTAAAACTTATGGAAACTCTGGGATTCATTTATTTTAGACTATTAAAAATTCAGGAGACATTTTTGATAAAATGTGCAATAAACTATCACCTACTACTGACTTCTCTATACTATATACAACCTTAACACATCCACTTATCAAAGACAAGCTTATTGCTCTTATTCAACAAAACTTTCTCTAGAGAAAAAACTGCATGTTTGGCATGTTATAATATTAAAGCGTTTTTTTTACCTAAGGCAGATTAGACAATTACACTATGTGGACTTGCCAAGAAGTTTGTGAAGCACTCATTTTCCTGGCAGATGTAATTTAAGCCTTTGGTGACACCTCTCGGTATCTGGATGACATATTAAACATTGACAATCCGTTCTTTTTTCCTATGGTTAATAATATTTGTCCTAAGGAACTTCAACTCAACAAAGCTAACATTTCAGATACTGCCGCTTCTTTTTTTGAATTACATCTCTCTATTAAAAATGACAAAATACTTAGTAAAATCTATGACAAGAGAGACAATTTTAAGTTAGATATTGTTAATTATCCCCATTTAGATGAGAATGTTCCCCGAGTTTTCTCAACGAATTCGTTTCTCTAGAGCTTGTAGTCGTGCTGAGGACTTTAATATTCGTAAAAAATGTATAACTAAAAAGCTACTCCAGCAAGGGTACCGTTACCATAACTTTCGAAAAACCTTTGCACAATTTTATTATCGTAACCCTGATCTACTTTTCAAATATAGAAGTAATTTAAGACTCTTCTGCGACAAGGACTATCACAACCTGACTTCTATGGTGATGTGATTTACAAACTTTGTAAGATCCTTTGTCATAATCACTTTCATACAATCTTTATCAGACTTGTTAAAAACCCTATCATTTTGCAACGCACTGCATATTTAGTGGTGGACCCATTTACACTTCGCCACTATGCTTTACTCTTTGATTGTGCGATGACCGGACAGGCTGTGGACCCTATGATGATTTCTACCTAAATCTTTATAGGACGGTAGCGTTTGAAGTTTGTCTTTAATCTTGTCTTGTCGTACCCTTAACGGTTTGTTTTCTTGTTGCTCTGGCTTCTGTCAAGTCATTTAGTAATTATTTTGTGTCTTTCTGTGCTTTTTTTTATTATATATACATGATCATATATGTGTTTTACTTTTATTGCCTATAAATGCTGCCTTGTTTGTTAGAAATTATAACCTGACGGGGATATCTTTATTTACCCTGTCCCGTTTATTGGGATGACAATAGGGTAAGAGTCAGGTTTGGTTCACTCTTAAACCTGTTTTAAACCCCCAGCGTTTTTTTTTGCCACTGACCGTTCCAAGGCGGTAGCCCTATTGTCAACCATTTGTGTTTGTGATTTCTGATCTTGCCTTACTTTCATCTTTAAAGTTGTTCTTTGTTTGTGTGTGTGTTTGTGGTTGACTGTTGGCCTTGAATGCTGCATTTCCTTTCGATTTTTATATCTACTTTTGTTAAAAGCTTGTCAAATACAATATGTTTATATATATGTATATACTCTACAAACTGCCAGAAAGACCAAAACATAACCTTATGTACAGCGGTTTTACAAGTGTGCGAAAATTCTATTCACAAATGATAAATGCAATTTATGGCTATAATTTGTTCATGGTTATCAAAAATGCAGCATGCACATGTACGAGTACGTCATATTACCATAACTGTCATAAAAGTATGTTTGTTTACTATTTGGAAACGAAACGGTACACAAAAATAAAATCAACTTAAAATCATTACATATACTATAACGCAACTCGGGAATTTCTTTATATATATCTGCTATATATTGTATATACTGCACACTTAATTCCACATAATATTCCAAAGAAAAATCCCAAGATGTTTTGTAAAAAAACAGTTGCATTTAGTTAGAGAATGGATACAACTGTGATGTTGTAGGCGTTTCAATCACAGTACACTTTGTAACAAGAAATTCATAAATGTTGAAGTTCCTCTTTAAACAATTGAGCCAGTTCAGTATCGTATTCAACATAAAGAGTTTGCAAAATGTTGCATCCTAAGTTTGCTCACATGCAACTTCAAAGGAATACTATTTGCTATGTTACGTGTTGTTATAGTCTTTATTTCCGAAAGAAAAAGTCTGATGTAGCCATGTACCTGCAGCATATTGTACATACAATATACGAGGGGCATCCCAAAAGTATTGAGACTTTTGCTCTTATTCAAAGGTCGTTGGGAATACAACATTAAAAAACCAAGGAAATATAGTTTCATCTTTTGTGCACCAGATTACCAAGAATCATGATAATTGTACATATAATGTTGAAAATATTCACATCTGTGCAAGGAGTACTATGCTGAAGCGGGGACGGTCATAGCGACGTCACGACGTCGTGAACTGCAACAATGACGTCAAACACGTTCAACCTGTTTCATCATCTTGTAACGATGCACGTCCTTCACTAAAACGCTTGTGCCACCTGAACACGAGTGCACGAGATACAGTTGACTTCAAAGACGATCGGTTAATTATTTTCAATGTTTGGGTAGGTGTCTGCCCAAGTTCACAACACAATTTGATTATTGCGCGACTTTCATGCGGATCTGTTGACGTCATTTTCTTCGGATCTTTAAGTTTGCTGCTACTCATTGTTTACCGACTGTTTACTAACGGAAACGGATATGACGTCAAAATTTACTGAGCGTGTGCGTGTGACGTCGTCTAATACACACACTAAAGCGCGCCAAATTTGACGTCTATATTCACTGGTAATATCACTATTTCTTAAGCAACTCAAAGAGACCGTTTAGACCGTCCCCGCATCAGCATTATATGGTTGCTATAGCGACGACAAAACGTGTGTTTCGTGCCATCAGTAATACTGTCACTTTTGGAAATAGAAGATAATATATGAAACTGCATTGGTGCCAAATATCTTTTTAAATGAATAGATAATAAAAATGTTATAGCAAAAGTCTCAATATTTCTGGGATGCCCCTCGTATAGCGGAAAAAAGTGGAGTGCGTGGTCCAGTGGTAGAGCGCCGAACTCCAGATCGAGAGGTCGTGGGTTCGATCCTCGCCGCGGCCACGTTATTTATCCTTGAGCAAGATAATTAATCCACATTGCTTAGTACTGGTTCTACCCAGGAAGCCATCGAGAGTGATTAATCTAAGTTGCAATAACTTGTTTCGCAATCGATGTAAAATAAATATGTTTAAACTAATAAACTAAAACTATAGCGGAAATCCCAGAGTTGCGTTTCTTTTTCCTTTCAGTATACTTTGTTATCCTCAAGGTAGAATGAGTGAAGAACACGTGGTCAGCAATAACGTAGCATTATTTATAATTTGGGGGCAAACATTATGTCACAAAATCATTTAAATGGTAGGTAAGTGCTCTTTTGCACTTTGGTACGATGCAAGTAACAACAAAACTATCGGTGATTTATAAAAACAAAATGTTGTATTTTAGTCATATTTGGCATGACAAAACAACTATCGTACATTTATGTATGCATGTCTGGCTTGACAAATCATATGTTATATGTATGCAGGTCTGGCATTCATCGTACCTCTGCTTAATGAAGTGTTAGGCTGTGAACGTCCGTTAAATTGATCTTAATGCAACGTTTGACTATTTTTCTGCATTGGCTTATTATTATCAAGGCAGTGGTTTGGGTTTTATTTGTTAAATTAATGATAATCCATGAACTGGCTGTCTTCGATAGGGTATCTGTGTTGACGATTTGCAGACGAATGTCATGTTCATACCCATTTTGAAAGTCTCCGACATCGGACTTATTCACAAAATGACAGACGCCTGACGTCTACACAAAATAACAGACACCAGACGTCATCTCAACATTTGTCAACAATATGACCTAATAAACATTTTAGTTAATAAACAAACACTAGTTTTAAGTAACATCTTTGTTTATTTAAATTAACTCAAAACAATATAGTAGCATATAGGTAAAAATATATTCCAGTGTGTGATATTGTGGGTGGATGTGTCTGTATAATAGACAAACACAAGCCATATAACAAGTCTTATTGACGAACGTGTCATGCAAAAGACCGCCACTTTCTATAAATATACATGTAAAAGATACAGGAAGTACTAAACTCTATAAAATAAAACAACAAACAAGGACACAGTCCGTGATATCCTATATTATAGGTTATTGAATTTGTATGGCTGAATATTACTTGGAACGAGTTGTTTTGGCAGCACCAAAGCAACGAGTTCCAAGTAATATTTAGCCATACAAATTCAATAACCTTTTTATTGTATACTTTTATATTGTTTTCGATCAATGCTAATTGTATGACTATTACATTTCATTGTATTTGTGTTATTTTTATGGCTTTTGATGGAATTCCGATCTTGTCATTCAGTTTCATTTTGTGCGGATGATTATTTTGCGCGAAAACGACGTCGACGTCGGATGACGTCATTAAAAACATAAAGCGATTTTCTAAAGTTTGTTTACCATTCGATAACGTTAAAAACAGTGGGTGAGTGACCATTACAATTATTTTATCCATTTCTGCCATAAAAGGTTGGGAAAAAAACATGTATTTTTTTGTTGTCACTATAGGAAGGATTCCGTTGTTTTATTTGAAAGTAGTTCCTTATTTCTATTTCGCGGCTCTTAGCAAGCACGAGAAAAAGTTCCGGTGCAATATCAATGTGTGCAATATCGTAGAATACTGCACACTTAGCTCAATGTAAACAACTAAACGGGGCAATATGAAAGTATACAATAATATGATATAGTTATTTGACTATACACATCTGTGCAATCACTGGGGACTATCGCGTAGGGATCCATGTCTGAGGACATCGATTATCTACAATCAGCGATGGAAGTTGTTTCTCTCAATAATGATGGCTTTACCATTAATCTAGTCTGCGGTCTGAATGCGGTGATTCGACAATTTTCCTACAAATCAGACGATTGATTTATGTACGCTCAAAGAATCTGATCAATTAAAATAAAAGCTAACAGGAGCGGCGCGCCTACACAAGTAGGTATAAAAGTGGTACAGGAAATGTAGCATTCACAGAACAAAGTCAATCAAAAGCACGTGACAATTAAAGAAAGAAGCTAGAGTTAAACTTTATCATTGAATACATGGTAGCTGAATATCTAAAACCATCGTGTTGTCATTTTCCGCAAGTTTTTCCCAATAACAATGTCTACGTAGGTTCCGTTTCTGTCCTTATTGGGAAGAGCTAAACGCTTCCATTAGAACTCCCCCGTACAATTATTTAGTTGATAGGTTTGTTTGATAAATATTGTTCTTTTGTTGGTGTTCTGTTGGCATCTCAATTGGTAAAATGGGAGTCCATGGAATGTTCTTTTGCTGGTGTTCTACTGGCATCACAAAGGTAAAACGGGTGTCCATTGATCGCATGCTACTAATAGGGGAGTTGTAAATGGCTTGTAGGTGGTGATGTTATCTCAGACTCTTTTCGCGTTTCGCGGTGTACTGTCCCGTTTTATTCGGATGGCAACAGAGTTAGACTGAGGTTTGGTGGATACTAGAATCTGGTTTAAACATCGGCTTTTTCTCCACTGACCGTTCCAAGGATGTACCCCTGTTGTCAACACGTTTATGTTTGTGGTGTCGCATACTTTGCTTCTACCTTTGTAGTCGTTGTTTGTTTTGATCGCGTGATTTGGTTGACTGGGTTCTGTGAACTCTAAATTTCCTGTTCCACTTGATTCTTACTTTTAATGTGTTACATGTCCAATCTTACTTGACTTTTAAATAAATAAATGTTTATATACCGTAACATACCTATAAATCACTGACCGTTCCAAGGTGGTAGCCCTATAGCCAACCCGTTATGTTTGTGAGGTCATATTCCTTGCCTTTTATGCATCCTTGTAATTGCTGTTTGTTTCTATGCGTGTTTGTGGTTGACTGTGTTCCTTGAATGCTACATCTACTTTTCGACGTTTATATCTACTTCTAATGCAATGAGTGCGTAGTAACCTGTATTTTTGTTTCTACAATTAACAGTAATACTCCAGGGTCTACTTTGCCAGAGTCATGTTGATGTTGTTTTATTTTCTAGACAGATGAGAGATAAATCAGCTAAATTACGCATTAACAATTCCTTTGTTGATAAAAACAATGTCGAAGTTGGTTTTGTTAATGTCACTTTTTTCTACATTAGCTTGCATTGCATTATATATATTTGCAGGAAACAGTACTACAGGGAAACAAATTCGGTTTCTAGAAAAAAAACAATTGTTCGAAATTAAATCAGATGTTCTAGTTTCATTAGGAGGGGGTCTTTCTTTATCGGTTTGGCAAACAATTTATAAGTGGCTGTATTTTTTTTAGTAGTTTATAAACCGTTTTTTTGTTGTTGTTTTGTTGTTGTTTTTGCAATGAGGAACAGCAGTGATTTGTCTCCAATCAACCAGCTCCAATAATTTGGTTCACCGCTCGGTTTTTTTTGTTTTGCTATATCACTATGTATTTCAATACCCAATTATAAACCCTTGCAAACTGGTTTTCTATTACAATTTGCTTGAAAGTTGTACATTTTATGGAGAAAAATACCCGTTAAAATCTTTATTTTTAAAGTATTATTGTTTGAAATAATACTTGAAACAATTATGATAGAAGACTATTCAAAATGAACACTATCTAATTGCAATACAATGATAAATACAACGAAGATCAAATTTCAGGACCTTTTTGTTTGCATGAGAGAATACAGATACGGCTAGCAGTTGTTAGATAATTTACAGGTTACTGATACACCCAATTGTGAAAGTTGTTTTAAGACAATTAAAGAACTGTAACCATTGTGTTTTAATCAATCTTTGAAGCATCTTATATTTTCATAATTATGAGAAATTAAATTAAAAATTGGCAGTATTTCGTTTTTTCGCGATAAATTGTAGTCACCCAAATCACATACCCTAAGTGTCTCATCTACCTACAATATAGAACCCTTTTCTGATTTGGAGACTGTTGACACTCTAGTGCATGATCCCTTACTTTTTGAAAGCCTTTAAAGGAAACACACAATCTTGAAGTTTTTATCAACCATCTCTATGTATTAATCCAGTATCATGTTAAGTTGTGTCCATTTCAGGACATGAAAGCGTTTTAATATTTGGGATAACAAATACATACAAAACGTCCAGAAAAAAACGTATTCATGTCCAATTATTGTTGAAGTTTTCACTTTTATCTGAAATTTCACTTTCATAAACTCCAATACATGTATTGCCAATCCTATATTGCCAGTATGTTTATTGGAAGGAAGGCTCTAACAGAATGTCGTCAGTCTAAATATAGTTGGCAATCCATAACACATACTTTACTGGTTTATGATGGTCTCAGTGCACACGTCTATATTGGTATTGATTCTCTTGGAGTTGCTGTGGCTATGTTTACATCTGTAACAACTCGTTCATCACAAATCGATGTAATTCATTCAGTAGAGAATAACCAGATATGTTCGTGTATGCTAAGTGAACAGAGCTGGTGTTTAAGAATAAACTATGAACATTCTGAGGAAGGGTAAGTGAAATGTACATGGGGCACTAGGGAACAGTGGATAGAGCTTGCTGGGTGAAGTCATGTGATATTAGGGTGGTTTATATTTCAGTTATAGTTCATTTGGAGTCTCATCTACACCAAATAATTTCCTCAGACAGTGAAAGCCTTAATCGGTGTATATACTAACAAGCAAGGTTTTACACAAGCATAAAATAGCTGCCGAGAGAAAATAGCATTATTTCTGGGTAGGAACTGGGAACAAAGTTTAACATAATAACAGACCAAGTCACGGGTGTTAAAACAATATTCAAAAAAAGAGTTGTCACGGAGACGTAAACACGCCATGACCGGTTTTTTTTACCAGACACTTTCTTCCCAATTTGTGCTACCAAACATTTTGAATCAAGTCGGGCGAATTCTTGACATGCCTTACAAATTGATTACATATTCACTTTTGTAGCACGACATGCTAAAGTACACATCAGCACAGAAATACAATTACTCACATGTATGGGATGCGTTTGCGTTAGCGTGCATTACAACACATTGTTCATTGCTACCATGTGTAATTATAAGATTGCGTTATCAAAGTGAAAAAAATCAAAGAAACTATTCATTACTGCCTTACATGTGCAATCTGTCTTTAGAGGTAAACATTTACTTCATATTGAAAACAGTATTAGATTCGTGTTCTTGAACGAATTGGTGGCCACTTCCATCAAATTGAATATGTATACTCGCTAATTAGCATAAATAATAGCATGGTATGTAATCATACGTGTTGGGGTGCATGCGTGCGTGTCTGTCATGTGTTTAATTAAACTTTGTATTTTACATTTTGATGATGAGATACTATATGTATAAGTCAAAATGTCTGTTCTGTTCTGTGTAATCATAGCATGGTCTGTAATCATAGCATGGTGTGTAATCATAATCATAGCGTGGTCTGTAATCATAGCATGGTGTGTAATCATAGCATGGTCTGTAATCGTAGCATGGTCTGTAATCATAACCTGGTGTGTAATCATAGCATGGTGTGTAATCATAATCATAGCATGGTCTGTAATCATAGCCTGGTGTGTAATCATAGCATGGTGTATAATCATAGCATGGTCTGTAATCATAGCCTGGTGTGTAATCATAGCATGGTGTATAATCATAGCATGGTCTGTAATCATAGCATGGTGTGTAATCGTAGCCTGGTGTGTAATCATAGAATGGTCTGTAATCATAGCACGGTGTGTAATCATAGCATGATCTGTAATCATAGCATGGTGTGTAATCATAGCATGGTGTGTAATCGTAGCCTGATGTGTAATCATAGCCTGGTCTGTAATCATAGCATGGTGTATAATCATACCATGTTCTGTAATCATAGCACGGTGTGTAATCATAGCATGGTGTGTAATCATAGCATGGTCTGTAATCGTAGCCTGATGTGTAATCATAGCCTGGTCTGTAATCATAGCATGGTGTATAATCATACCATGTTCTGTAATCATAGCACGGTGTGTAATCATAGCATGGTGTGTAATCATAGCATGGTCTGTAATCATAGCCTGGTGTGTAATCATAACATGGTATGTAATCATAGCATGGTGTGTAATCATAGCCTGGTGTGTAATCATAGCATGGTGTGTAATCATAGCATAGTCTGTAATCATAGCCTGGTGTGTAATCATAGCATGGTGTGTAATCATAGCATGGTCTGTAATCATAGCATGGTCTGTAATCATAGCCTGGTGTGTAATCATAGCATGGTGTGTAATCATAGCCTGGTCTGTAATCATAGCATGGTCTGTAATCATAGCATGGTCTGTAATCATACCATCATGGTGTGTTTGAATATAGTCCAAGTTTTAAAACGTAGGTCTCCCGTTTTGTTTAAACAGAAGTTTAGGTATGAACATAATACTGAAACAGTGAGGGGCCTTGGGATGGGGGGCTGGAGTGGGATGGGGATGGGGAGTCTATTGGAAGCAACGAACACAAAAAAGAAAAAATAGTATACAAGTTTGCAAATTCATATTCTGTATCTTCTTTCTCTATTTATTTAAAAGGTATGATTGGCTTATCATGGGTTATTTTATCAGCTCTAATAACATTCTAATCTAATACGCGCACACGACGAACGAGTTCTCCTTTTGTGTTGTTTAAAGTAATGTCACGCCTTAAAGTTTGCAACAGTGTATTTTGTATGTGTTTTCTTTTGGATGTATCAAAATTTTAAACATTTTGCGTTAGATAAGTAATTATGAGATAATATAATGTTTTATTTAATGTCAATATTTTGAATAGCGTCCATACTTATATTCGAAGATTTGGTAAAAGCCGTTAACGTATATAATGTGATCTCCATACACACAACCTATTGATTTGAAGCTGAGACTTCAACAAGCTGAGACTTCAACAAATGATGGCTTTTGCCTATGTTGTTCATCCACCCTCAGTGGATAGTCGATTTCCATAGTTTATGACATTTTACAAGCCAGCCTTATACCTAGTAAGTAGGATGGTTCCCGATACATCCTATTTGTCTACTGGTTCCCAGAATCTCACTCAAGATTGCATGGTCACACCCGGTGTGTTCTATATTGAATCTATATTATGGTATCACTGGTTACGAATAACTGTACATGAGAATATAAATTAAACTGTTTATCGGATATCCCTGTTTCAAATAAATTCACAGAACGCAGTCAACCAAAAAAAAAAAAAAAAAAAAACATTCAAAACAAACAACACAAGCAAAGTATGTGACATCTCAAACATAACAGGTTGCCAACAGAGGTACCGCCTTGGAGCGGTCAGCCGGTCAGCTGGTGTTTAAACCGTTGAAAACTCCGTTTGCTTGATTCGGTTCATAACTAGCAATACGCGTTGCAGTGCATAAGGTATCAGACCGGTGAAAATCAGCCCATTGAACACAATGCAATATAGGCTATATTTGGAGATCAGTCACAAGTTCCACAACATTCGTTCGCTTAAATACACTTTTATTCTGTGTATTAAACACATTTGGCTACCAAACGGTCCCATATCTGGAATAAAACACCGATTCAGTTTTTCAACATTTCGCGTCATTCATTCACAGAAATAATCCTGAAAAACACAGTAAAATACTTACTATTCATGACAACAGACATACTACTTTAACCTCAGGTTATTTTTAACAATGAAATGGATACTAATCTTGGGAAAAACACATGCAAACTCGAAACTTTGGATTTTTTCAAGGAACTATTTCAGCACCCTACGACCCGGAAGTACTTCCTGACTGGTCTGACACCATAAGCTCAGTCAATATCCCAAAATGCATTGGATGTATAGATATAAAAGCCGAACAGTCGTAGTATTCAAGGAGCACAGTCAACCAAAAACACGCATAGAAGCAAACAACAATTACAACGATGAATAAGGCAAGATATGACATCACAAACATAAAAGTGTAACAATAATAGATAAAAACATACCTGGGATCACGTTTTCTCCGCTAACTACAGAGTTGAACAGCTCGTTTCGCGTGAGGTGGGGGATATCTGGTGATAGGTCATACCAGCTGACAATTGGTGAATTCTTCTTTCGTCAATTCTAGAACGAATGTTGTGTTATTGTTCAACTATTCCTAAGGACTTCATTTTGTGCTCATAGTTTTGATCAGCATGTATTGCGTATGCTGCGTTTTGATTGCATGTACCACTTGTTCTTTTTTTTCTCGTTATTATTACAGGTTGCCATTATGTTTTATGTTATGTTTCGAAACCAAATTGAGTCTTCCTTGACACTAATGTGTATATACAACCATTATCACACCCATTGTACTCACTGGTTTAAATAGGTTTATGTTTATTATACATGTACAGGTCGCCTTGTCAAGACGAGCCGTCAAGTCCTCCGTTCCCCCACCTGTATGTAACCTTGAAGTTAGCCAATATGGTATACGCATGTTTGACAAGAGCAAGGCAGGGGTAAGTGGCTTTCACTTTGTTCGAACTTCGTATGTAACTTAAAGTGAGCCAATATGGTATATGCATGTTTGATAAGAGCAAGGCAGGGGTAAGTGGCTTTCACTTTGTTCGAACTTCATATGTAACTTAAAGTGAGCCAGTGTGGTACACGCATGTTTGACAAAAACAAGACGGTGGTAAATGACTTTAGGTTTGTTCGAGCTTCATATGCAATTTAAAGTGAGCCAATATGGTATATGCATGTTTGACAAGAGCAAGGCAGGGGTGAATGACTTTAGGTTTGTTCGAGCTTCATATGCAATTTAAAGTGAGCCAATATGGTATATGCATGTTTGACAAGAGCAAGGCAGGAGTAAATGACTTTAGGTTTGTTCGAGCTTCATATTCAATTTAAAGTGAGCCAATATGGTATATGCATGTTTGACAAGAGCAAGGCAGGGGTAAATGACTTTAGGTTTGTTTGAGCTTCATATGCAATTTAAAGTGAGCCAATATGGTATATGCATGTTTGACAAGAGCAAGGCAGGAGTAAATGACTTTAGGTTTGTTCGAGCTTCATATGCAACTTAAAATGAGCCAATGTGGTATATGCATGTTTGACAAGAGCAAGGCAGGGGTAAATGACTTTAGGTTTGTTCGAGCTTCATATGCAATTTAAAGTGAGCCATTATGGTGTAAGCATGTATGACAAAAGCAAGGCAGGGGTGAATGACCTTAGGTTTGTTCGAGCTTCATATGTAACTTAAAGTGAGCCAATATGGTATACGCATGTTTGACAAGAGCAAGGCAGGGGTGAATGACCTTAGGTTTGTTCGAGCTTCATATGTAACTTAAAGTGAGCCAATATGGTATACGCATGTTTGACAAGAGCAAGGCAGGGGTAAATGACTTTAGGTTTGTTCGAGCTTCATATGTAACTTAAAGTGAGCCAATATGGTATATGCATGTTTGACAAGAGCAAGGCAGGGGTAAATGACCTTAGGTTTGTTCGAGCTTCATATGTAACTTAAAGTGAGCCAATATGGTATATGCATGTTTGACAAGAGCAAGGCAGGGGTGAATGACCTTAGG
The DNA here is from genome assembly GCA_037043455.1 of Cyrtodaria siliqua. NCBI lineage: Eukaryota > Metazoa > Mollusca > Bivalvia > Adapedonta > Hiatellidae > Cyrtodaria > Cyrtodaria siliqua. Next base: position 422,512 of record JAWPHD010000391.1, on the reverse strand, counting down.
TTTGTTCGAGCTTCATATGTAACTTAAAGTGAGCCAATATGGTATACGCATGTTTGACAAGAGCAAGGCAGGGTCGAATGACCTTAGGTTTGTTCGAGCTTCATATGTAACTTAAAGTGAGCCAATATGGTATACGCATGTTTGACAAGAGCAAGGCAGGGGTAAATGACTTTCACTTTGTTCGAGCTTCATATGTAACTTAAAGTGAGTCAATATGGTATATGCATGTTTGACAAGAGCAAGGCAGGGTTAAGTGGCTTTCACTTCGTTCGAGCTTCTTATGTAACTTAAAGTAAGCCAAAGTGGTATATGCATGTTTGACAAGAGCAAGGCAGGGGTAATTGACTTTCACTTCGTTAGAGCTTCATATGTAACTTTAAGTAAGCCAAAGTGGTATATGCATGTTTGACAAGAGCAAGGCAAGGAATGACTTTCACTTTGATCGAGCTTCATATGTAACTTAAAGTGAGCCAATATGCATGTTTGACAAGAGCAAGGCAGGGGTAAATGACTTTAGGTATGTTCGAGCTTCATATGCAACTTAAAGTAAGCCAAAGTGGTATATGCAGGTTTGACAAGAGCACGGCAGAGGTAAATGACTTTACGTTTGTTCGAGCTTCATATGTAACTTAAAGTAAGCCAAAGTGGTATATGCAGGTTTGACAAGAGCAAGGCAGAGGTAAATTACTTTCCAATTGTTCGAGCTTCATATTTAACTTAAAGTGAGCCAATGTGGTATATGCATGTTTGACAAGAGCAAGGCAGAGGTAAATGACTTTACGTTTGTTCGAGCTTCATATGCAATTTAAAGTAAGCCAAAGTGGTATATGCAGGTTTGACAAGAGCAAGGCATGGGTCAGTGGCTTTCACTTTGTTCGAGCTTCATATGTAACTTAAAGTGAGCCCATATGGTATGCGCATGTTTGACAAGAGCAAGGCAGGGGTATGTGGCTTTCAAATTGTTCGAGCTTCATATGTAACTTAAAGTGAGCCCATATTGTATGCGCATGTTTTACAAGAGCAAGGCAGGGGTAAGTGGCTTTCACTTTGTTCGAACTTCATATGTAACTTAAAGTAAGGCAAAGTGGTATACGCAGGTTTGACAAGAGCAAGGCAGGGGTAAATGACTTTCAAATTGTTCGAGCTTCATATGTAACTTAAAGTGATCCCATATTGTATGCGCATGTTTGACAAGAGCAAGGCAGGGGTAAGGGACTTTCACATTGTTCGATCTCCATATGTAACTTAAAGTGAGCCCATATGGTATGCGCATGTTTGACAAGAGCAAGCAGGGGTAAGTGACTTTTACTTTGTGCGAGCTTCATACCTTACTTAAAGTGAGCCAGTATGGTATGCGCATGTTTGACAAGAGCAAGGCCGGGGTAAGTGACTTCCACTTTGTGCGATCTTCATATGTAACTTAAAGTGTGACACTATGGTACACGTGTGACACTATGGTACACGCATCTTTGACTAGAGCAGGGGAGCATTAATGTCTTAATTAAGTATACATTATTAAGAAATAACATATTTACAGCGGGTTTACATTGTCCTAGATCAATACCTTGTGGACGGGACTTTATGATCATGTTGTGATCATAACGATACCAAGGGCCGTAGGCCTGCGGTTTCGATGCGTTTAAGTCCTAAACACCAGGTTTTGGTCTCGCATTATGTAAACCAGCTGGAAATGCTTTATATCTTATCTGACATGGAGTTTTATGTACGTAATACACACATTTTCGACAGATTGAACATAATACAAATTCTCACAACGTACATTGTATGCCCATCTCTCAACATCAAACGAAGCAAATATGTTGTTTCGTATAAAATGATGTTTTAACGATTGAAGGACATACGTTAGGTGTCTTGATAGGAAATGTAATACTTCTTTAATAACAAGTCAGCATTGAGTATTTTAATAAACGCTGTAAGATCTCTCTGTTTTCCATCCACTATAACATGCCAGATGTTTGTCATAGCTTCTCAAAAACTAAACATATTAAAATTATTTATAAAGTATGGGTTTAAATGATGAAATTTCATATTTTTATTTTTAAACAAACTAAAATCAAATGGTTTCAGCAAAAATAAATTGGCAACGAGGTTCAGTCACGTTGATTTAATACGATGTGTTCGTTAGTATGGTGTTTTACGTCATTTTCAACACAAGTAAGGTTATATATGACAGTAGATTTTTTGTGGTGGAGGCAAACCACCCACTTTTGCCTGGGTAGAACCATTAGTGTACACCTCCCGCCAGTTATACGAGTACTTGAATTGCCTACTAATGCTACCTAGTTTGTTAAGATATGGCGGGGATTTCTTTATTTACAACATATCGTTTTATTGGGATGGCAATAGTGTAAGAATGAGGGTTGATGTACCCTAGAACCTGGTTTAAACCCCAAGCGGCATTGTTTGACACTTACCGTTCCAAGACGGTAGCCCTATTGTCCACCCTTTTATGTTTGTGTTCTCATATGCCTTGCCTTTTATTCATCTTTTTAATTGTTGTTTGTTTGGTTGGCTGTGGTCCCTAAATGTTATATTTCCTGTTCGAGTTTTATATCGACTTTAATGTAGCTAAAGTATAGACAAATTGTCATGCGAGAGTCCGAATGCTCATGCAGTGTCTATGACCAAGTTCAAAATTTGACCCATCATCATCAAACACTTGTTATCCGTTTCATATTTTTAGATTTCACGCATTGTGTTTTCAGCATGAGAATATGGATACATTTACACATTTCTTTGCCCTGAAGCACATCACGTTCTGTGGGCACCATCCTAGAAATGAAAGGTAAGCTCTGAAAAAAGTAATTCAGTGCTATAGAAGAACTTGTAGTAATGTATTTTAGTAGAATAAGAAACATATAGATTTAATGAAATAATAATTAATTTAAATAAATGCTTATCAAATTTGATGTATGTAGTTAATTAAACAGTGTATTAATTTCAAAGTAGCTGTTTGTAAAGTATATTTTATGAACCAGTTGAACGTATTTAAACTATATTTATATACTTAAGGAAAAAATAAACGCAACTTCTTTGGGTCAGTTTATGTGTAAACTTGTTTGTTCTTAATAATCTTTTGTTAATTTACCAGTGATTGGAAAATCGTCGCCGATACTTTCACCGTATGTTCTATTAAAAAGTAATTGCTTATGAAATGAGAAGTTATTGCTTTAACTTTTTAATTACACGTTACAATATTTGATTATAAACACATATTTACGTTTCTTTTTTCCATAAGTATATATGATACAAACTTATCTGTTTCCAGATATTTTGGTTTCATTACAAAACACCCAAAGGAATACCGATATGCATGTCACGTGTTTCTAGGGGAGAAATCTACACGATCCGTCACAGATGCTATGGGGTAATTTGTTGTATTTTTTCGATCATGCTAATATCTTCAGAAGTTCGCAAGTCAGTTTACAAACCAGTCATAGAAACATTATTAATCTATGTTATTTAATGGATATAATTAACAACAAATATGCCATTTAAAAGGAACGGCTTGACTGAGTTAATTGTCGAATTATGAAAAATGAAGAACAAGAATGCGTTGATTGTTCTATAATACTGTTGATTTATGTGAATTCCAGTTTCTAAAGGTGGTGTATCTTAAGTGTCAGCCCATTAACGTATTTAACTGTTTACATACACAAATAATGTATGTATTATTGATCCGGAATAATTTAATAATCCTTTAAGTGAATTTATAAAGTATGTCGAATTTGTTAACGTCTAACATGCCCAAAACATGACAAAACTATGGTTTAGCCTCCTTAGAGCCAAGCCGAAAGTAGTGGAACCATATATATGCAGGGTAAAATTAAGACTTGAGAGTAAGATGTTTGATTGCTTAAAGAAAAAAGTCAACTACAGATATAAGTAATAATGTTTATTATATGAGTATAAAATCATGTCATGTTCTCAATGAATCAAACATTTATTTACAAATTTAAGCTCAACTATTCGTACTATTGACATTTTAAATTTTGAGTTCTGGTTAAACCTGTGCTGAAAGGGCGTGAGTGGTAGCAGGCATTTTTGTACTACCGTTCATGAGCAGTCTCAGTGACTGCGATATATGAGCGGTAGCAAGCATTGTTGTACTACCGTTCATGAACAGTCTCAGTGACTGCGATATATGAGCGGTAGCAAGCATTTTTGTACTACCGTTCATGAACAGTCTCAGTGACTGCGATATATGAGCGGTAGCAATCATTGTTATACTACCGTTCATGAACAGTCTCAGTGACTGCGATATATGAGCGGTAGCAAGCATTGTTGTACAATCGTTCATGAACAGTCTCAGTCAAACCGAGACTGCGATATATTTTGTATTTATCGTGTTCGGCGATTTCAAACTTCTCCTTTCATACTCTTTTCAGACAAGCTTTCAAGAGGTTTTATCAAGAGTATATGGCCTTCACACACCCAACTGAGGATATATATATGGAGTAGAAACTACCGCATACGACATGGACGTCTGTCAATATCAATATGAAACTAGAAGGATACATAAATGAAAATATATCGAAATATACTTCAACACCGCCTGCTGAATAAAAGTAAAAAAAATGAAAAGAGAATAGTTATATGTGTACGTGTATAAAAGCTAACAATAGGAAAGTTCCATTTTTAACTGATGTGTAAAAAGTACGAATCTTAGTTACTAGCGATTCCGCATAAAAAAAAGAATGAAATTGTCAAATAGTTTAAATTTCTGGAAGAACATCAAGCACAAATATTATATTGTTGTTAATTAAGAAGGCTTCTTGCAGAACTAAGAGACTTCCACTTATATGTAGCTCGCATTAGACAGTACCACATAGAAGATATACCAGGACTAACTAGTTATCGGTCTAATTGAATTGGGGTTTTAAGGCGCACCAACACATGAAAAGGTTATATGGCGCCTAAAAGGCATGAACATGCCAGGCTCATCTTCCATGTACATCGAGATAAAATATGGAAAATGGGCATAGAACCTTCTCACCCTGAACTGCAAATTCTATCGTAGAAACTCCATTTACGCTGGAGCCACGTTATTGTCTTTCTGCCACTGCTCTTTTGATGCAAGCGAGATAGCACCTGAAACAATGCAGGGATCATGATGAAGACCTTTAATGAACATGAACAAAAAATGATAAAATGAACATGAATTTTGGGGGATTCTACCCCCCTGCCTACCACTCCAAAGTGATCTGCAGTGGCCCTAATCTTTGCCCCGTGAACAAACGGGGGCACCCGGGAACCACACGGGGCTAAATCAATCCCACAAGAAACGCGTTGTGATATATATCTACAATGGCATCCACTCGGATATAGAAATTAAGTAGTACATATTCGTATTCGCAATGATAAAAAGAAACAACAACATCCGATCTATTGTTTGGGTCGCTTGTTTCAGCTAGAGGGGTTTCAGCAATAACATGAGCAATTTTAATATTAATTACATAACTATATATCAGAGGAACTTGAATATTTAGTGGTAAAGATTTGAAATCGGTTGAGAAATAAGTATTTTACAGCCAAAATGCTTTTTGATCGGGCTTTTCCCATGTAAATTCCTTGTTGCATGGGATAGCAGAAAATTAAAAATTCTCAGATTACTTCAGTTAGCCTTAATATTTTGCTATACAATTTTCAGAGAATTTTAATCTATAAATATTTCACACATTAAACATATTGTCGGATTAAAATTAAAAAACAACAACATATTTTTAAAAATAAGTATGCACCAGAAATTTAAACAACTTTTACATTATTTATTTTTATTTCTCAACCAATTTTGTGAAGTAAGATATTTTTATTTACCACTAAAAATGTCTGTTTCAATGATATACACATAGTTTAGGTACCAGTTGAATTTTATGTGAAAAGTCCAAACCACCTTTGGCTGAAACAAGCACCCTGAACAATAGAGAATGTTACCAGTGAAACGGCTGCACATGACTACGATTTGAAGTTTTGATGTTTGTCATTTAGGCTATGTATGACGGTCGATAGTTTAGTGGTGGGGCTAGATATTTTAGTGGTGGGGCTAGACCTCCTACATATTCCTGTGTAGATCCAGTACTGTAAACATCCCGCCATCCGTAAGAATGGACACTTTCACGAGAAACATGTTTCAACTTTAATCATTCATTTGGTCATAAACGTTCAGTTATAAAGATGGAAAACTGTGTGAAAGTGTATTAATTTTGTTAGCATGAATTGTATTACCTTTCGGAGACTATCCCTGTATTTGCATGTTTTGAATGTAAATATAACGTTTCTGTTGTGATAAAAAATATGGAGATAAATTGAAAAATATCAGAAAACGCAAATATTCTGTTACACAGGATAAATTAAACTCATCATTTATTGTTACCTTTGCTTAGTCACAAAATATATAAGGTGTCGCCTTGTTATAGTTTCCTTTTCTTTTACCAGTTTTCCTTGTATCTTAAAAATATCAACTGAATAATAAATTTTGAAAAAAAAAAAAAAAACGTATCAGCATTATATTTAGTATACTCGGTAAAAATAGTTTTGGACCAGGGTATATAAAGTCATATAAAAATAAAACTAGTGGACCGAATTTAATTATCTTTTTTTAGTATCCAAGGTCTACCCTACCCGGTTAATTAGGTACCAGAAACTCTAAATTCCAAACAATATTAGATTTTTCAAAAATATTGCGAACACGCAGAGGGTCTGTAAAAAATGTTGCAAAGTCCATAAAAACAATAACAGTTACAGACATTCGAGGAACCCAATAAAAAGATTACCATTTTTTTGCAAACTTTCATTGTTAACGATAATTATTGTTGATTTTTGATCTATTGTCAATTATCAACTGAGATAATAAGGGATATTATAAATCCGTTAACTGGTTTTCTTTTTATGCGCCTTTATATGCCCTGGTCCAAAACTTTTTTTACCGAGTATATTACGTTTACAGTTCAAATAAAGATCTGTTTTCGTGTGTACCTTGCATGCGATCATGATTCCATCATCAAACCTGTGTCATCATTTTGAAGTGAACTTGTTTCTTTAGTTTTCTGTGTGTTTCCTCTGCTTTGGGTTAGTGATGATTAAATTGCCCTCCGGTCTGTCGTTATAGAATAGAACAGAACGTATTTTGTTTTTATATCTGACTTGAACAAATGTTTCTCATCACACAAACATTAGTGTGTATTCCTGTACATCCAATCAATATTGTTATTTTTTCATCCCACAAGGATTGTATGACACCCATAGACTCGTTTTATTGATAGAGTAATGTTTGGTGCACCCTAGAACCTGGTTTTAACACCCAGCGGCTGTTTCTCCACTGAACGTTCCACGTCGGTACTCTTGTTGTCATGTCCTGTTCCACTCTATACTTACTTTTAATATGTTGCATGTGAAATCTTATTTGACATTTAAAGAAGCTATCCCGCCAACAACAGTCAAATTGTATAACATATGTACACCGTTTCTTAACCTGCTGACGACGAGTTACATATATAATTTATCTTTTTTTGAGAATCCAAACTCTATAGACACAATATAACCGTTTCAACCAGTCAAGCCGTAACCCAAAACTAGACTGTCGAATTCATTTTACGCATATTCAATCACGGGTATTTTAAAAGCCCTTGATTAATCAGTACATATACATAATGATATGAAATGAACACCTGGCTAGAGTTATGATACACGGTTTTGTAGTGCAATTTTGCCGTTATTTGAGGGGTTAGTTTCTTTTTAATAATGTTAATATACCAACACAACCATAAGTCACAAGCGCATACCTTATCGTATACCCGACACCACGCATGCTTCTTCTCTCACTTGTAAATCTCTCTCATAAGTATTTCAATCTCATTAAAATCAGACCCTTTAGGTCTCACAACCCACTTCGATTTTACTGTGTTGGCCATAGGCAGTAAAGTCCAATTTTCCATTCTGAATCAAGCATTTACAGTCTAAAAGTATTTTTTTGGGAAAATACAGTTACTGCTGTTCATAAAAATTCACAAAATCTGGTACATAGCCCAATTTGGTTTTTTTTTAATGTGAGTGGTGGCATTTTGAGTACCCACAAATGTGTCACATTTTGCTGTCAGTGTCGTCTAATCGCTGTTCATCCAATCTCACACTATTGTTTTCTCACCTGCAACAAGAAAAGAACATAACCATGGGCAATTATTAAAATATCTCAAACCGAAGAACACACCCCTACTGTTTATGGTGTAAGAATCATCCTACAGTCACGTGCAAGGGAGCTAAGTGCAAAGTGAGACCTTTAACACGCTACGATACTCTACACTACTATAAGGCTATATTGGAGACAAGACATTTAATAAACAGATAGGAAACTTCCTATCTTAACAAATTAACCAATGAAGCAACCAAAATATCACATGGCACCTTAACCTTTCCTTCTATCTCCTCTCCCATTTATTCACTGATTTTGATGAGAATTCATTCAAAAGATTCATAGTGAAAAGCAAAATGGGATTATAATAAAATATGTTTATTTTGAAGATACCAAAAAGATGTTTAAAGTTCAAAGTGTCATCATATTTCGCTTTTCTCTTAAAAATCAACATAGACATAATCAAAGTTTCCGTCTTTTTTGCTCTAAATGTAAGAGAAAGGAAAATACTACCATTGGAAAGAAAATTAAATTTGTGATGAGATTTGGCATGATGAAACTTGTATCTATAAAACCCTTCATCATGTTCATGCTATGTGTGTTTAAAGTTTGGAAATAATCTGTGAAATTTTCGCACTGTGACACGTGAAATTTAGATAATTTTCGTAGTGTCCAATCTGTTTGTTATTAGGTCTGTGAGCGGCGAGAATAAAAGTGTAATTAGGATGATATTAATGAGATTGTAAGCAATTCAAATTCATGTTCAGACAATTCACGAAAACGGAAACCTAATGAATTGTTACACGCTAGTGCTGTATATTATTTAAATAAATCTTTAAATAATTTTTTAAATAAATCTTTTATAAAATACTTTTAATTTTATAACAAATTCCGGATGAACATTTCACTTATTATAAATTGAGTATTTCGGGGAAAAAAAATGCTTCCATGACGCAGCTACATTACCTTATTGCTACGTGATAATGCCGGTGCTAGTGGGCGTGAGGGGTGTTGCACCTTATATTACCTCTCACATGAACAAACTCAATAAAACCGTCTGTGCTAATTTTCTCTCTTGTTTGTGTTTGTTACTTCCAATGGATCCCCTTTTCAGTATTTATTGACATTCACACTAGCGTTTGTTTAATGCTTAATTTGTGGCGTCTGTAAAATGTTGCACCGACTACAAATCAGTTGTGTTACCCTTGAATTACCGGCCGCAAAAACAATAGAGTTTCTTCTCCACTAAGGGCAGCGTACATATGATTTTTTATGAGTGAATGTGTTATGGTTTTCAGTTGTTGTGTGGTTATTACTTACTGGTCCTTTGGGATCATCAAGCCTAATCTATGTGGCTTTAAAATAGAATATCGCACAAGCCGGTGCTAGTGGGCGTGAGAGGTGCTGCCCCTCATAGTACCTCTCATAAAAGAGAGGTACTATGAGGGGCAGCACCTCTCATAAACTGACTCAATAAAATCGAGTATGCTACCTTTCTCTCTAGTTTATGTTTGTTGCTTTCAATGGATCCCTTTTTCAGTATTTATTGCAACTACGACTGAAGAGTCCACATAAATTCCATCTCTAGATTGTACATAGCGTGACGGATTTAAACATTCTACATTGCGAATGTCATTTATAATTTTGCACAAGGTCCAGTTCTAATCGGTGCCTAAGATAAGCAATGTTTAGGGGTATTTCAGCAGTACAATTTGGGAAATCAGCATTGAAAAAATAAATTAGGAGTGCAATCAGCATTGCATAATTAACCATTTCAGTACCATTTCAGTACCCCAAAAAAGCATTCTTGTAATTAAAAAGCAACAACCCATAACAGGACTACTGAACAAGTTCTTTCTGGATTGGTCAATCTATCGGCTTTTCTACAAAAGAAGGAATGCGACACGTTTGTCGCTGTGGAGGTAATGCGAATTGTTTATCGCTGTGGAGGAATCAAGGGTCGTTACACGGATGATCATTGATGAGAGAAAGGATCCCATGGTGTGGGTCTGTGTGACGCATTTGTTTTTAGCATGAAATCGAATTATTGATATAAAAAAATCCATTTATTGATATTAATAACCCAGTCTATTTCTTGATTCCTCCAAAGCGACAAACAAGTCGCATTCCTTCTTTTGTAGAAGGGCCGATAGACTGACCAATCTAGAAGTCAAACTTCGACCTAGCTTTAAATAGCATCCCCGTCATCAGCAAGCGCACCCAATGCGGTGTGAACTGTTGTGAACGAAAGAGAGTCCCATCTCGTCTCTGATCAATCAAAGTATACTACGATCCGAATAAAACGCCACGCAGAACAATAATTAACATTATGAACAATAATTAACATTATGAACAATAATTAACATTATTTAGCGCAGGAATAGGGATATGCTACTGAAGATACATGTAAAACAAGTACGTGTTTATTAGGGAATGTAGCGACACAGCCAAACATCTGTATTATTGAGAGTTCTGAAATACTTGAATAAGGGTGAAAGAATTATTAAAATCGGGTGATAAACAAAAAAGATATGATCATTTGAAGTTTCTGTTGAAACGGATATGGAGGCGGCCATTTTGAGAGCTATGACATCACGGTTCTAAATGACCATATATGGAATATTTATGAATATGAACATTTACTGATTTATAGGGGAAAAAATGACAACAACTGTATGAAAAATATGTAATACTTAATGGCAGTAATGCTTTATATGACCAGTAAAAAAATCATTCTTTTGCAGTGATTTTCTTCGTTTTAAATGATATTTATCAATATTCCATTTATGGTAATATGGAACTATGACATCATAGTTCTAAAAAGAGCGGGTCCTATATTCGTTTTAGAACAACCTTTAAACGGTCATATCTTTTTTGTTTATCAGAACTCTCAATAACAGAGCTTGTTTGAGCTGGCTTGTTTGGCTGTGTCGCTACATTCCCTTTAATAAACACGTACCTACCACCTAACCATCTAACTGCAAGTATATAATCTATGCGACATCTGGAATAACCTGTCACCAATCAGACATTCAATAAATGTAGAATTGCTTAATTTCATGAGGTTGATTTTAAAAGTATTATTTGTAAACCAGATATAGAGATATTTACGCCACGCGGTTTAAACTTTTGACAACCTTGAAAGTTGAATCGGTGTCCATACAATCATGCTATATCTCAGAAGCATTCTCTTGAAGACGTACCATGATAAATAACTTATAATCTCGTTCATCCTCACTATATACAAATGTTCTATTGTACCGTATTAGATATTAGATTTTGATTCCTATATATTTTAATTTTCTTTTCATGTTATATCTATTTTTTTTATATTTTTTTCATATTAATTCATACATTAATGAACCTGTACTAATCTTGTTATTGTGTTTAAATTATATTTGTAAAATGTATGTTTACATGATGAAAAACTATGTAATAGTTTAAGGCAATAAAAATTCGTCTTCTTCTTCTTGGTACATCGTGACGTCAGCGAAAAAAAGATCTATACGAGATATTGCGATGTTTACTCAAAATGACGGCTGTGGAGCAGTCTAAGTGATTATCTCGCTGAACTTTCGCAATATCTCGTATTTTTCGCCTGGATAATCACTAAATTACTTGGCGTTTCGTTAAATTGTTTATGTATAATACCGAATGATTTCAACCGACACTAGAAGGTTTCGTTCGTCATTAAAAGGTTTCATTTGATACTGTTTCAATGCACTGTTTGAAAATATTCACTAAATGAAATGGAGTTTTACTATTTAAAAAGATATGTTGTATGATCTGTGATTTTACTAAACTATTTCAAAAGACACCAGACGGTTTCGATGGTCATTAGATGGTTCCAGTTAGTTTAAACTTATTTATTTTACATCGATTGTAACGAAAGCTCTATGAACTTATTTGAATCACTCTCGATGTCTTCCTGGGTAGAACCAGCACTAAGCAATGCAGATAAAGTGTCTTGCTCAAGGACACAACGCATATGGAAATGGCGGGAATCGAACCCACGACTTTTGGATTATGGGTCCAACGCTCTACCACTAGACCACAGCGCTCCATGGTTCCAGTTGAAACCCATTGAAATGTTTCATTTTTATAAAAATGTTACAGTATGGTTTGGATTTTTGTTATTAGATGTTTCGAAAGCTTTCATTAAACAGTTTTATCTATTACTAAACGATTCGTGTTTTCATCAAACGGTTTACAATTAAATTGAACGGTCTAAAAAAAGTACATTAAATGATATAATAAGACTTTAAATTAGAAGACAGAAGTGATTGAATGGACTGTTGTTTTGTTAAATCGAGAGACAAGAGACATCATCTGAAGTAAGTTATATGTTTTGATGGGTTTGGCCGCCCATAGAGGTGGGTGTCCCCCACCCCCACCCACCGAGTACTGAATACTCTCTAATTTAGAGCTGAGTACTACTGAATACTGATCCGAGTACTGAATACTATTTAACATGAATGTCTTCATAAAAATTAACCAATTTGCTATGTATTCGTCTAATTTTATGAAGATGTGATATAAAAGGACATTTAAAACTGTATTAAAGGTTGTATCTCACCGTTTTGTTGTTTTGGGGGTCAATCATGAAATCTAAATACGATGTCCTACGATTTTTGTGGAGTTCAACAAGTTTTTTTAACATAGAAAACATAGTTTGGAGGCATGTACCTATTTTTTATGCGTACTGTACTGAATACTAAATAATGTAATTTGCGTGTACTGGTACCCGGACCGTGGGTACTGAATACTCTCTAAATTTGCCCTGAATACTGCGTACCAAAAGTGGGTTGGGTGGGTGGGAGTGGGGGCGGGGGATAGCCCCATAGAGGTTAGCCGTAAACTACCATTCACACGGTAAAGACACCTCACATAGTCAAGGCGGGTCGATATGACGTAATCGGAGAATTCTGATTGCCATCGTTACAATCAAAACCATGTTGGCTTCAATCCGGGAACCGTGTTGGCTTCAATCCGGGAACGGTGGTTTACATTTACTACCAAATAGACGGCTGGTTATTGGTTATTGTACGTGTACACGGGACCATCCGGTTTAATTCCTTATTCTAATTTGGTCTATTGACCATGGACAAACAGTGAGAATGCGTTCTATCCACTGTGCCATGCTTCATTTTGAATGTACTCTTCTCTTTATTGAATGTGTGACACTGGCATATACTCTGCCCTGGAGCAGAAACAGAAAATAAATGTGACACTGGCATATACTCTGCTCTGGAGCAGAAACAGAAAATAATGGATCAAGCGCCTCAGATTATATATTTTTATGGAGCGAATTTAAGAGACATACTTTGAAACTTTAACAAATTATCCTTAGAACTAAACCCTGTTCCGACACATCACTTTCAAGTTTTATACAAGCAGATGCATGTGATTTGTGTTAATTGCCAAGTTCAGGTAATGAATATTCGTATCCTTTGTATACCTAACTGATCTACTTGAAGTAATTTCAAATCTCTTTAGTCTTGATCATCTTCGACGTTTGCTTAAATCTCTTCTGCAACAAGGACTATCACAACCGGACTTCTATGGAGACGTGATTTACAAACTTCGTAAGATCACTTTCACACAATCTTTAATAAACATGTTAGACAATGTATTAAAAGAGGTTAGTTGGTTGGTCAGCTGCCGAATATGTGTTTTATATCTGTCTATGGTTAACAGACTGTGACTCATGTAAGTCAAGCATGCTTTACAACTTGAATTCCTAGAGAACTCGTCTGAAAAATTTGAATGGTATAAACACATACATGTATTTTGTAATGTTGAAAGGTTTATTCCATTGCACTTGCTGAAATGACTGTTTCGTAAACCAGTCTACTGAACTGTAGCATGTAATCATTATTCAGCTGCCGAAGGCAGCTGATTCTTATATGGGTTTTATCTTATATCTTATATTCTTATATGGGTTTTATATCTGCCTATGGTTAACAGACTGTGACTCATGTAAGTGGCTATAAGCATGCTTTACAACTTGAATTCCTAGAGAAATCGTCTGAAAAACTTGGATGGTATAATCACAAATTTTGTAATGTTAAAAGATTACCATTTCACTTGCTGAAATGACGTTTTCGTAAACCAGTCTGCTGAAATGTAGTAATCATTACTATTATATGTATATTAGCGACGAAACATTCACAAGCCTCAATAACGCAGTTGATCGAGGCGCCGTGTTAGTGCCCATAAAGATAGGGTTCAAGCCCGCTGATTTCCCATTCTTTCTTTCTTTCTTTTTTTTAATTTTCATTGGTTTTCATTATTGCTAATGGTAAGGTAGCAACAGTTCCTTTAAAGTTTTCGCTTTGATAACGCAAACTTATAAATACACATGGTAACAGTGAACAATTTCTATGTGTTATAATGCACACTAACGCACACGTATCCCTTAAATGTGAACAATTGTATTTCTGTGCTGATGTGTCGTGTTACAAGGTAATTTGTAATCAAAATGTAAGGCTTGTCAAGGTATTTGAAAGAAGCGAGGTCGCCCACATTGATTTAAAATGCTTGGTAGGAAGAACTGATGGTAAAAATCGGGGGAAATGGAGTGTTTATGTCTCCGTGACAACATTTATTGTTTTCAATATTGTTTTAACACCCCTGACTTGATATATTATTATGTTAACTTCTTGTTTCTCGGCAGCTATTTTACGCTTGCGTAAAATCTTGCTTGTTAATATTGTATATATATATATATTAGCGACGAAACATTCACAAGCCTCTATAGCGCAGTTGATTGAGGCGTCGTGTTAGTGGCGACGAAGGTAGGGTTCAAGCCTGCGGATTTCCTTTATTTCTATTTTTTTTATTTCATTATTATGGTTTTCATTATTGCTAATGGTAAGGTAGCAACAGTTCCTTTTACATTTTTCACTTTGATAACGCAATCTTATAACTACACATGGTAACAGTGAACAGTTTATATGTGTCGTAATGCACACTCTAACGCACAAGTATCCATTACATATGAACAATTGTATTTCTGTGCTTATGTGTACTTCTAGCACGTCGTGTTACAAGGGTGAATTGTAATCAATATGTAAGGCATGTCAAGGTATTTGAACAGAAAGAAGCGAGGTCGCCCACATTGATTTAAAATGCTTGGTAGGAAGAACTGATGGTAAAAATCGGGAAGAATGCAAGAAAAACGGTCATGGCGTGTTTATGTCTCCGTGACAACATTTATTTTTTTCAATATTGTTTTAACATCCGTGATTTGATATATTATTATGTTAACTTCTTGTCTCTCGGCAGCTATTTTACGCTTGCGTAAAACCTTGCTTGTGTTATATGTATATTGCATATCAGGGGCGTGGCTTGGCTGAATATGATGTGTAGGCCGAGTTCTAGGGAGTCCGGGGGCATGCTCCCACGAAATTATATTTTTTCAGCTAGACTGTCGGAGGTGCGTTTTGGCGTATATTTCATGTACGAATTTGAACAGATTATACAGAACCTCATCCTTTGCAAAAAAGCAACAAAAAAAAATTACCCATCGGTTATCTCTGGATCATATATGAGTATATTTTGTTGCGATTTTAGAATTAGCCCCTTACCCAACTAGGCCTCCGATTTTTATTGCATTTTTTGCATTTTTATTTTGATTTCTCAGAAAAAAGTGTAGGCCGCGGCCTACACGGCCTATATACACTCAACAAAATTCCTAAACGGTCAGTTTATATTGTATTACTATTTTTATAATAATGCATGTATTCACGCGAAATTTCACATATCGATATTTGAATAGGTACTGCAGCTAATTTTTGATTTTTTTCGGGCCGGCTCGCTGTCAAATTAATCGTGTTAGGCGTGTTGACCAATATAGCACATTTTGCACGTGCATGGCATGAACACCAATATGCACGTGTTCATGTACACTTTTGTCATTGCTGATGATTTTCTTACTTGAAAAACACATACCATGGCGAGAATGAGACTAGAGGAACGCGGCCGAGCTGTCGGAATGTTACAGGCCGGAACACCTTTACGACAGGTGAGTTTTATTTTTTGAAATTTCAAAAGAATATCGATATAATTTATTTGTAGCTATTATTTTAATTTGGTGGCTATTTCCGTTTTTAACTTTATTTCAGGTGGCAAGAACCTTCAAACGGCGGCTATCCACCACCCAAGCTCTTCGAGCGAAATTCAGCAAAACCGGAAGTGTGGCTGATCGACCCCGACGGTTCAAACAGAGGGTGACAACACAACGGCAGGACAGATACATGATTGTATCACATCTCCGTGATCGTTTTTTACCAGCTACAACGACATCTAGGCATACGAGGGGGACTCATGGACGTCATGTATCAACTCAAACCGTACGAAACCGGTTACGTGCCGTCGGAATTCGATGCCGTCGACCTCGGAAAGGTCCTATCTTAACGAAAAGACACCGCCAAGCTCTCTGGGCTAGGCGACATTTACGGTTCACCAGGGCCCACTCGCTCACTGGGCTAGGCGACATTTACGGTTCACCAGGGCCGACTGTTTACGGTTCACCAGGGCCGACTGGGCGAATGTTCTTTTCGTCGACGAGACAAGGATTACGACGGCCGCAAACACATTTATCGCCGACGTGGTGAGAGAAACAGTGCCAATTGTGTTCTTGAGGCGGACGCGTTTGGAGAAATATCCGTCAGCAGTATCTTCACAGATATATTGTATCAATGAGGAGTCGAGAAGAGCCGTGATTGCTGCCGATGGAGGGCACACACGTTATTAACATACAACAGCCGTCAATTAACATGATTTTGTGACTTTTGAATTACCGGGCCGCCTCATTCATTCCTGCGGAAGATGTCAACTCTTTATTTGTTTGAAATGAAATTTTGTTTGTTGATTTGTAATGAATTCCGCTTTCTTTTGCGATCAATAAATTCACGAAATTGAATTTTTAATTACAATTTATTGAGGTGACCGATTAGGAATTTTGTTGAGTGTACACGGCCTATAGGAAGCTACGCCCCTGCCTATTAATTACATATAGACTCCTAGTAGTAGTAGTAGTAGTAGTAGTAGTAGTTTTTGTTAGATTGGTGATTTCTTTATTTACACTGTCCCGTTTTATTGGGATGACAACAACACGGGAATTTCCGCTATATATTGTATATACTGCACAATTAATTGCACATAATATTCCAAAGAAATCCCAAGATGTTTTTTTAAAAAAAAGTTGCAGTTAACTAGAGAAAGGACACAACTGTGATGTTGTAGACGTTTTAATCACACTACACTTTGTAACAAGAACTTCATCAATGTTGAAGTTGCTCTTCGAAAAATTGACCTAGTTCAGTACTGCATTTAACGTAAATAGTTTGCAAAATTTTGCATCCTAAGTTTGCTCACATGATTGAGCCAAACGCGTACTCTGTGAATAATGAAACATTGCAGGAATACTATTTGCTGTATTATTTGTTGTTTTAGTATTTTTTCCAAAAGGAAAGGTCTTACGTAGCCATGTACCATTCGAATAAAAGCAGCATATTGTACATACAAAATATAGCGGAAATTCCCGTGTTGCGTTTTCATATCACTTGAGTGTAGGATAAAAGCTAGGTTTGGTGCACCCTAGAACCTGGTTTAAGCCCGATTTTTGTGGCTTTGAAGTAGTATAAGTCGGTGTCAGGGCGCTTGAGAGATGCTTCATGCCAATCCGATACCAACGATGATTTGAGAAATAAAGTTTAAAATAAGAAAATATCATGTTATTTTATAAATGTTCTTCCTGTATACAAAGAGAAGCAGCTGCATCATACCTTATTTGGTCTTGAGAATTTGGTAACATTTGGAAAATAATATGAAAACAAATGGTTAATTAAATGTAAAGTTTGCAAGTCTTCCTGATAATTAATCTATTCATATACAACGTTTACCCAGTACACATACATATTAATAAATGTGTTGTTATGTCTGTGCCCAGTACCACAGTCAGGGGCGTTCCTGGAGCTATTTTAGGTATACGCACCATCGAGTTTTGCATTCACAAATGTGCCTATACCTTCAGTTTTTATTGCATTTTTCGCATTTTTAGCCTTTTTTTTTATTTGTTTGCTTCTTTAATAGCCTGTACGCACGTGCGTCAGTGCGTAGGCACAGGTACACCCCTGACAGTTGTTGAGGCCGGACAAAATAATTATATCAGGAAAACAATGCAGCAAAATGCATTTCCGAATTGATAACAGCATTAATTACTTCAGTGACATTAAAATGTACCATAAAACGAGTAAATAAGTGGCCTAAACTTCAAAGTAAGTAGAAAAATGTGTTTCACCTTTGTAGAATCTTAATGAAACGTTTTATTACAGTCAACATTTCCATGCTTGCATTGTTACAGACAGGTCTTAGACCATCATCAGGTAATTTAAAGAAACTTAAATCATTGAAAAGTTTGGAAATGCGTACTGTAACCCATCATTTAATCATGTGGTAATGCATGGATCATTATAAATAATGCATTTGAAGCAATTGCTACACAAAACTCAATACATCTGATCGCAAATAGCATTGGTCAGTGAGATAAAACAACAAAAACCTCTGTATAGTACTTGTCTGTTTGCGTGTTTGTTTTCGTGTTTTGTGGTTGACTGTCGTCCTTGAATGCTGCTTTCCCTGTCCGATATTTTTATCTGTCTTTATATCTACAAGTACATTATGCGAGCACTTTTAAATAAAAAATCAATATAAGCAACATTGTTTTGTTATCATTTTCGAATCATAATAACATTAAAACAAAAATATGTTACTTTGGTTTATATATTGTACGTTTTGGCTTCTGTAAGGTACGTTTTGACTTTTGTTCGGGTACGTTTTGACTTTTGTTTGGGTACGTTATGACTTTTGTTTGGGTACGTTTTGACTTTTGTTTGGGTACGTTATGACTTTTGTTTGGGTACGTTATGACTTTTGTTTGGGTACGTTTTGACTTTTGTTTGGGTACGTTATGACTTTTGTTTGGGTACGTTATGACTTTTGTTTGGGTACGTTATGACTTTTGTTTGGGTACGTTTTGACTTTTGTTTGGGTACGTTATGACTTTTGTTTGGGTACGTTTTGACTAGGTACGTTTCGGTTAGGGTACGTTTTGACCGGATCCCTGTATTCCCCTGCAGCATACTGGAAAAAACCACCCACAAGTTTGTAAAAATCGGGTCAATGCGTAAAAAATATCGCCCTAGGTGAAACCCCACCCTTATTATAAAACTTGTAATTGCCATTTAAAGCTGGTCAGCAGTTACATTTAATTAGTTAAAATAAAGCTGTTACATAACTACCTTGAACGCAGACAGAAACTCATTTTTATTTACTTGGCCTTATTTTACCATATAATATCTTCCGTATTGCCAAGACAAGTAATTTAAAACAATAAAATACATAAATTAGCCAGGTTTTTTCTTTCTCGCTCATGTTTATGTGACCCAGATGGAAAATACAAAATTCATACACTGTCTAGCTGAATATGTGGTGTTTAGGTCAAACACTTCTGAAATTTGAATGAAACCTCATATCACCATGGGATTTTCTGCATATGCAGATGTATGCTTAAGCAAAGAAAAAACTATTTTTCAAATTAAACATTGCCTAAAATTGAGAAAAAAATAGAATTATTTCCTGTTTTCCTTTTGTCTCTAGGGAGATAATAGAGAATTAATTTTGTTCTGTCCCAGCAAAGGTATCCAAGCAACAACGAATTTACATGGACATTTGCATGGACAAAGCCCCACCAAGAAGGCTCTGCAATATTTCTGAAACAAGCGCACCAAACAATAGTTTAGTTCTTTATTTGAAAAAGATCAGTATCGGGTAATTTCGACACCTTTGGATGACTACCGGTAGTACTGGTCACTCTTTGACATTTTGGCGGGAAAAACGGAGACGAAGAAAACATTGTCATTGAAACTCCTTTCTGCGTAGTCGGAGGTAAAATTTACTTATGTAATTCGGTTAACGTAACGATATTAAAGGTATGTTTTAGTTTAACTGTTCGAACTGCTTGGCGTATTCTATGTAGGTAACCACGACTTTAGGTGCAGATCCAGAAAATTTGAGTAGGGGGCGTTAACTCTTGAGGAATGTGTCACATCACTTCACTGTGCACATCCTTTATATCTACTAAAAACTATGCAATGATGTCAGCTCTCCAAACCAACAATCGTGTAGCAATCCCACTGCAGGGGCGGATACAGGATTCGATATTTGTCCAAATAAAATTTAAATTACATGCTCAAAAAAAATAGAGGAAATATTTTATTTTCTAAAAATATATTATTTATAATTCTAATACACCCGCACTATATAGCCTAGTTTAAAATATCTCGTTATATTGAACGATATATCACTGTAATATTTGCAACGTTAGGAGAATAAGCATTGCGCATTGCGCATTCCGCATTGTAATGTATGCAACGTTAGGAGAGCAAGCAAAGCAATGCAAAAGATTTCGGATGTGTGCGTTATTTTCAAATTTTAGGGGTATTAGAATAGAAATAGAACATCTTTTACGGTGAATTATCTATAATATATCACGGTTTGTCGTTCAATTGTAAACAATAATTTCACTCGCCCTTCGGGCTCGTGAAATTATGGTTTACAATTGAACTCCAAACCGTGATATATTAAACGATAATTCACAGTAAACGATGTTCTATTTCTTAAATATAGAGGATCTTAAACGAGTTCCCATTTCATATAAGATTTATGAAACGAGTTATGAATTATTTTAATTTTAACAAGTCTTTTGGCGAGTTCAAATTAGAAATAATTCATAACGAGTTTCATAAATCTTATATGGAATGGGAACTCGTTTAAGATCCTTTTTATCACATAACATTGCAATCATATTAGTAAAAATTAATTCAGATGGACAGAGAACTGCCAGGACGTCAGACACACTTTAGCGCCAAAACGTCATTAAATATGTGACGTCGTAACGTCGCGTCTCACACATAACGTTGTGTATGAAAGAGTTGGTGTTTTACCTCTACAAAATAGCAGTTTATGCCAACTTTTTAAAACACCAACAACAATGTTTTGTATAACGTGCATTATTTTATAAGCTGTCACAAATAATAAGTTTATGACTCAGATCTGGGTGAATTTGTAATAAATAAAATAGTTTCAGTTAATAAACTTGCATAGTGTTACAGGTTTAACTCAACCAATCAAAATCGGTCCAGGTTGTATTACACGTGTGTCGTACAACAGAATATTAAATGGGTGTTCGACACTGCTAACAAGGGACGTTATGTGATAGATATATATATATATATTTTTTTTTTACACTTATTTGTACGCCAGATGTGGTTTCCATGGGGCAATCCTTGGTCATGGGGGCTCTTGACGATCGTACATTATTTTTCATGATTTTTAGCTTAGGTTAAATGTATGTATAATTCAAGCGAAATAAAAATTCATATTCATAAGTTTTGCATCCGGTCAACTTCCGGTAGGTTGAGATATTCAGTAGGTGAAAATAAAGGGGTTTACTTGGACTTTATCCTTAAACTCAATATGAAAAATGAAAACATTAGACCATGATATAAATTAAATGTATCCATACTGATGTTTTAAAATCAGACAACACCAAAAGAAGATACATAGATGTACACAAAAAATAAAGCTTTTTATATAATTATCACTATAAACTAGTTTTTAAAGGGCTAAAGTCAGTTGAGCACCAACGATAAACACCGAGTTTACCCCCTACCAGAATGTGGAGGTGTTTTATTTTAATGATCACTGATTGGTCAATTTGTTTTGATGATGTCATGTGAAAGCCATGAATAGTATACATGTATTTATATTTTTTATAACAAATTAAGATTGGGGGAAAATTATAAGGGGCAACGACTGTGCTGGAAATATTTTACCTATAACCTCCTACCCCACTTTGGATTTTATTGCATTTTTGGACCATGGCATTTATTTTTTTCATTTTTTCTGGCGAACTGTATGCCCAGCCAGGCGTACGGGCATATGCCTGGCTACGCGCCTGTCATCAGATACAGAACCGATAGAAAAAATAATTAAAAACACAAAGAAGAAAAGAAAACATAAAATGGAAAATGGA
This sequence comes from Cyrtodaria siliqua, assembly GCA_037043455.1. Lineage (NCBI taxonomy): Eukaryota > Metazoa > Mollusca > Bivalvia > Adapedonta > Hiatellidae > Cyrtodaria > Cyrtodaria siliqua. Next base: position 400,262 of record JAWPHD010000391.1, on the reverse strand, counting down.
ATTTCTTTATTTTTATTTTTATTTTTTAGCTCTACTGGTCTACCAGTAGAGCTAATATGGGATGCCGAGTGGTCGTCGTCTGTCCGTCCGTCCATCGTCCGTCCGTCCGTCTGTCTGTCCGTCCGTCCGTCCGTCCGTCCGTCCGTCGTTTATTTTTCATCTAATCTTTACCAGATTGTTAATGTCAATGAAAGCTCGATAAGTTTGTAAACCAGCCAAATCGGAACAGTAACAGCGGAGGTGTGGCACTTGATTTACTTAAAAATGTTATATTTTGCCTCGTTTAGACGATAGGGCCTCCATTTTTCATCCGATCTTTACCAAACTTTACCAGATTGTTAATGTCAATGAAAGCTCAGACAAGTTCGAAAACCAGCCAGTTCAGACCAGTAACAGAGGAGTTGTGGCCCTTGATTTAGTTAAAAATGCTATATTTTGCCTCGTTCAGACGATAGGGCCTTAATTTTTCATCCAATCTTTACCAAATTTTACCAGATTGTTGATGTCAATAAAACCTCGGTCAAGTTTGAAAACCAGCCAAATTGGACCAGTAATAGCGGAGTTATGGCCCTTGATTTCTAAAATATGCTATATTTTGCATTGTTAAGGCAATAGGGCCTTCATTTTTCATCTGATCTTATTTTTCTTTTATTATTTTTATATTTCTTTATTTATTTTTTTTTTTTTATTTTTTTAATTTTTTTTTTTTAATTTTTTTTCTTTTTATTTTTTTCCTTATTATCTCTACTAGCCAAGTTCGAAAACCAGCCAGATCGGACCAGTAATGGCAGAGTTATGGCTCTTGATTTAGTTAAAAATGCTATATTTTGCCTCTTTAAGACGATAGTCACTCGCTTCATTGATGTTATAAGAGCCAGGGGTGTAAAATATCACTCGACCACTCGCCATGGCGACCAGAACATCACGGAGGTCGAGTCAAAAATCCTAAATTCTAGACCGATCGGTCGATCAGTTTTATTGTGGTGAAGAAAAAAATATCTAATCTTTTCAGTTTCAAAACAAGCGCGTGTTGGTAACTAGGTTAACAGACTGTTTTATCGTAACGTAACATCGAAAGTTTACTGAATACACTTCACGTAAACCAATCTGGCAGGTGCGCGTGAAATTTGGATTACTCGGATATTTATGTTTACGTCATATATGAGTCAGCGTGTGAAATATTTATGTCTACACCGTTGATTTTCCCGTAAAAATGTCAAAAAACAAGGCCACTCGTTCGACTCTCAACCAAAACAACGAGTCAATTAGATCACTATTTTGAGGAAAAAAACATCATTCAAAACAAATGGTAGAAAAACTTAAGCAGCAACAAGCTGTATATGATAGAACAAAAAGGCAAAGAGAGGTAAATGGGAGATTTATCAAGTCTGCCATATGCACCATTGACAAAACGTTATACTTTTTCATTCCTTTAATAGTAAATAGTAATAGTAAAACATAGGTGCTACTTAGTAGAATGGTAAAAAATACAGGAAATAAACAATTCAGTAATTCGACTCTGCAAAACTAACTTTCAAATTTAGAATCTTAAAACCATGCAGTCTTTTATATGGACCACTAATAAAAACATATTTCAATTAAAAAAGATTATTTAATTAATAAAATGGTTTTATACAGTTAGTATACACTTGTTCTGTAAACTTTTAACTGAAATATAGTTTAAAAAGTAGTAAACAATACTAATACCGGTAGTCTATATATTAACACTTTTTATATATAAAATCTTTTAATATTATGAAAAAGTATAAGGTCAACTTAAAAGTTGGTAAGGTCGAGTTACTTTTTTCAACTGGTAGACCTACAGGTCAAGTAGCCCTTGAAAATATTTTACACCCCTGCATATAAGCCAGTAGAGCGTCCACAGGCCCTCTTGGGCCTCTTGTTTTTTGAGGGTTCATAAAATGTGGTCAGCCCCTAAAAACAGGGTCAGCCGGGAAACCGCAACTGCACCTATTATTTTATTTGGCCTTTAAATTAAGGAAGCGGCAACAACTGTTAAAAAAACTATTAACAAGCAAAACACATGCACACAAACACATTTTTCAGTTAGGTGTGGTCACAGACATATTAATAAACAGATAGGAAACTTCCTATCTTAACCAATGAAGTAACCAAAATATCATGTGTCACCTTAACTTTTCCTTCTATCTCCTCTCTCAATTATTCACTGATATTGATGAGAAAATACATTCAAAAGATTCATAGTGAATAGTAAAATGGTATATAATTTATGTTTATTTTGAAAGAAATTGTATAAAAAAATGTTTAAAGTTAAAAACGTCATCATATTTTGCTTTTCTCTTAAAAATCAAGGTTTTGACATAGTCAAAGTTTCCGTCAAACTCTACTATCATCGGAAAGAAAATTAAATTTGTGATGGTATTTGGCATGAATGAAATTTGTATCTATAAATCTCTTCATAATATGTGTGTTTAAAGTTGGGAAATAATTTGTGAAATATTCGCACTGTGCCACGTGAAATTCAGATAATTTTCGTAGTGTCCAATCTATTTGTTATTAGGTCTGTGGTGCGGTGCGGTGTGTGGGACTTTAACAATTTAAAAAAAAATCGAAACAGAAAAGGAAAAAAGCTTTTTATGAATTTTCAGATCACCCACCCACCACCAGCAGAATATTGAAGACTTCTTGCTTGAATAGCAGACTTCAGAAATTCTTTGTGCCATTTCTTGCAGAAATTATGTACCGTCAAGTGTATAGCGCACCTATCAGAAGTGAATGGAGTGAGTTTTCTCTGCGAGTCCGCCCATCCAAGTCAAAGACATTCCAGGCTGGTGTGTTAGATAAGGGCCAGGAACCAGGGGATAGTGGCAGTGATGATACAGCTGGGTACCGAAGACACAGCTCCAGGAAGAAGCAGGGTATGTGATGTCACTTTTTGTTTCGAATATACACCTATTAATGTTTTCCCAGAGTGGATGTGTTTGCAGTGTTTTTTTCCTTATATAAGTGCTACCAAAAACAGAATTACCATTCCCAATGGCAAAAAGTATGTTTTTTTTCCCATTTGGAGTGAACAAATTCCCTGATCTGATTTTTGTGCTTTCGGAAGGGCGAGCATACAGTTGCCGCTTTGTCGTTCTGTCCGTGTGTCCTGTCCTTCCGTCACACTTTCTTGTCCGAAGCATATCTTCAAAACTACTGGTGGGACTTCAATGAAATTTCACACAATAACAGAGGGCAATGAGAGAAAGTTAATTTAGTTAAAAATGCTATATTACAATAGGGCCTTCATTTTTCATCCGATCTTTACCAAACTTTACCAGATTGTTAATATAAATGAAAGCTCGGACAAATTCAAAAAAACCAACCAGATCGGACCAGTAACAGCGGAGTTACGGCCCTTGATTTAGTTAAATATGCTATATTTTGCCTCGTTAATGCTACGATATGGCCTTCATTTTTCATCCGATCTTTACCAAAATTTACCAGATTGTTACTATCAATAAAAGCTCTGTCAAATTTCAAAACCAGCCAGATTGGACAATTTACACCGGAGTTATGGCCCTTGATTTTCTGAAATATGCTATATTTTGGCCTCATTAAGAAGAAAGGGCCTTCGTTTGGCCAGATTTCAGTGAAACTTTTCAAGGATGATCAGTACCAAGCCTAGTTGTACATATCGTCACCGTGTTCCAGTTGAATGATTTTGGCAGAGTTATGTCCCTTTAAAGGTTTTAATACACAAACTTTGTCAGCACCAAGCATAGTTGTGCACATCATCGTCGCGTTCCGGTTAACAGATTTTTAGTGGAGTTATGGCCCTTTAAAGGTTTTTGATGCACAAATATTTTCCGGGCTAGTTCTCCTGAACCCCTGGCTGAATTTTAACGAAACTTGACAAGGATGATCAGTATCAAGCCTAGTTGTGCATATCTTCGCCATATTCGGGTTGAATGATTTTTGGCAGAGTTATGGCCCTTTAAAGGTTTTAATAGCCAAACGCTGTCCAGATTAGTCTCTTCTGAACTCCTTGCTGGATTTCAACGAATCTTGATGGGGATGATCAGTACCAAGCCTAGTTGCACCTGTCATTGCCGTGTTGTGGTTGAATGAATTTTGGCAGAGTTATGACCCCTTAAAGGTTTTAATACACTAACTTTGTACAGACTATTTCTCCTGAATCTCTGGCTGGATTTCAACGAAACTTGTCAGGGACAATCAGTACCAAGCCTAGTTGCGTATATCATCACCATGTTCTGGTTGAACGATATTGGAAAGAGTTATGACCCCTTATACATAAACTTTGTCTAGAGCCAGTAGAGTGAACACAGGCCCTCTTGTTTCCAATTGAATGGGTACCGGTACTATTCCTAACAGGGAGATAAAAATTGCTGGTTTGTGTGCATGGGTGGTAGGGTTGGGGTGGGGGTGGGATTCCCAGGGAAATTGGACACAATTTAATGTACAAATTTATTGCTTAATTCTTCTAATTAGGGCAGAGAGGTAATAAACCACTGATTAGGGTTGGTCACAAAAAATTACCACGCAAGTGGAAACACATTTTATATCTTTGCCGTTATAATTACCAACTGTTGGTTAGGCCTAATAAAAAACATGTGTGTTTCCGGTTTCCCGACCGACCCTACTTTATCACAGCCGACCCTAAATATTTTTAGCGGGAAAAAAAAAAAAAAAAATAAATATTCAAATGATAATTTTATTAGCCAGAGTTGTTAAGCATCTAATCTGGATTGCAAAGGTTATCAAAAAGTTGCCTAAGTACAAAAATGGCATAATATATGCGAACAATATATATAAAAAAAATATCTAAAAAAACAACTTTTTCCTACCTACCTACCCTAACTTTTTGACGGGGTGAAACCAGAAACACACAATTTTTTTTTTAGGCCTTATGTAGTATCTATCCTTGTCTTCACCACGGGGCATTTGTGGCCGAGTGGTTAGTCTCATACTTGAAATCACTTGCCCCTCACCACTGTCGGTTTTAGCCCTCATGGGACCAGGACTCTTTATGTGAGAAAGCTGAATGAGCTGGTTTGCGGAATTTTGATGGTTCTACTCAGGTGCTTGCCCGTGCACGAAAATTGCACAATGAGGCACCTGGATACTTCCTCCACCAATAGAAGCTGGAAATAAAATTGCCATATGACCTTAGCTGTTGTTGCGACTGTAAAATCAAATTCAATTCATTTTCACCACCAAAGGAGCGGTACACACATCCCGGGCAAGCATGTGCATTTCCAGGAAAATTCCAATCCCCAAGACTCCTTATTTGACGTTAAATTTCCTAACGTGGGCCTAATGCACCTACCAATGTTGGGGAAACGGCGGAAATACCCCGTGGTTAGACATCAATGATGACACCAGGGTAGGGAAATAGACAGAAACTGGTACCAACATTGGTATATTTGATGCTGAGTATATTGGTAGATCCTGGGGCATTAGACATAAATGGTGCTCCTATAAAGATAAGCAATATATATAGTAAATATTGCTTTAAATAAACAACGTATATTGCATACAATCTGCTAATGCTATAATATATATCAAATAAATGATGAAATAAAACATTAATAAAAAAAAAAACAGCAACAAAAAATGGAGCCTCCTCGGGATGGGAATTAGTCATTTTGTACGTTGTCTAATACCCCTGAGTATCTTGATAGGTGCATGATTCAGCTTGTCCTGTATTTTAGATATGGTTAAAACAAGTTTATAATATGTCGATCTTCCATAATTTTAATATTGAATGTGATGGTTTTATTACAGTCCTCTTTTAATACAATCTCATTAAAATCAGACCCTTTATCACTCTACAATACTCTATACTACTAAGGATCTGACAACACTGCATTGGAGGTCACGTCAGATTGACCTTACGATTAGTCAATCATATTTCAGCCTACAGAATTGCTCAGTATAGACTGCTGCACTGCGCATGACACATTTCAGTCAAACGCTGTGTAGCAGTCTACGATGAGTATTGAAAGAGCCTATGTCCGTAACTTTTAGCTTATAAAACACAAAATAATTGCATTGACAAACATAACACACCAACCATTATTGAATATTTACTGCAAAAAAGAAAACAAGATTGTTTGACGGAATTCAATAGCGGTACAAAAAAATATACAGCTTTGTGGGGTTGAACCCACCCTAGAATTAGACTCGCGGGTAGTAATAATAGAACGTCGCAATAGTCGACCTCGCTATCAACTGTGCTAAGCAGGCCAGACATACTAAGACATACTATTTAGAAAACTAATGTCGTAATAATCTCGGTAGGATATATGTTTTTCAATGTTTTCAAAACACATGACAGTGCCCATGATTTTCGTATTCTTGATGTAAAACATGCCATTTAGTGCAAATTTCTTCATTTAATTTATCGTGAAATCCACAGCAATAACACACGAAAACTTTATCGTTTTTTGGATATAGATCTATGTATTTTATGCACATTTTCGTTTGTTCAGTTCACTCGAACATCATCTGAAGTGCATATAAAACGCGCGATTTCAATGGTTGAATTTAGTTGATCTTCTCGGGAATATTGATTAGATGAAAGGTCGATCTGACTTGACCTCCAAGGCACTGTTGTCAGATCCTATATCAGAGAGTATCAAAGTGTAATTAGAATATGATTTTAATGAGATTGCTTTTAATATTCAGTGCGAAAACCACTGTCCAAGACAGGGTCGGATTATGATAAGAAAAGAGTGAAAAAACATGGCCAGTCTTCTCAACAGCTGGATTCTGATTTAGACTCTTCCTGGGAAAGTAGTTCGGATGATAGGCCTTCTTCTACCAACAGACGGACACGAGGCAGACCAAGGTCAACTACTCAAGGTCATAAGAGATGTAGATCAGACTCGAGGTCAAGGTCATTGGATAGTAAAGTTGTGCAATCACAAATGGAAATGCCAAGAACAGCAACATTTTCCAAGTTCCATCTAGAAGACATTCTGGGAAAACATTCTGCAGGTGAAATTTTGTTGTTAATTGAATTGAATTGGATTTTATAGTCGTGCCAACATCTAAGGTCATATGGTGACTTTCCAGCTTCCATGGGTGGAGGATGAGCCCAGGTGCCCCTCCAGGCAATTTTCATGCACAGACAGGCACCTGGGTAGAACCACCGACACTCGGCAAGCCAGCTGGATAGCTTCCTCTCATAAAGATTCCTAGGCACATGAGGGATCGAACCCACAGCTGTGAGGTACAAGTGATTTAAAGTATGAGACTAACCACTCGGTCACGAACACCCCACAAATTTTGTTGTTATTTAAATGAAATTGCATTACACTAAATCATTTTGAAAACTTGAGAATATTTGGTATTTGGCATGTTCATTGTGCAAAATAGGACCTTAGTGATTTTTAGCTCTACTGATCAGAGATCAGCAGAGCTTATGCCGTGGTGCGGCGTCCGTCGTCCGTCTGTCTGTCTGTCCCTCTGTCCGTCTGTCTGTCCGTAAACTTTTATTTGTAGCGACAACTCCTCTGAAACTACTGGATGGATATTCATGAAACTTTACAGAAATGTTGCCCATAAAGTCTAGTTGATCCTAGCAAAAATTCATGTTGATGTGAAATCCAAGATGGCCGCCAAAGCTAAAAATAGAGTTTTAAAATACAAGTTTGTAGCGACTACTTCTTGAAAACTATAAGTGATATTGATATGGGACTTTTTCTAAAATGATCAGCATGACATGATGTTGATCCTTGTCAAAAATCGTTTTGATTCAACATTAAACATGGCTGCCAGCGGCCATCTTTGTTTACATAGAGTTATATAGTAAAAACTTGTAGCGGCTACTCCTCTGAAACAACTTGACGGATTGTCATGAAACTTTACAGGAATGTTGCTCTTGATGTCTTATTGATCCTAGCAAAAGTTCAGATCTGCCAGAAATTCAAGATGGCCGTCACAGCTAAAAATCGATTTTTAAAAAATAAGTTTGTAGCGACTACTTCTTGAAAACTATAAGTGATATTGATATGGGACTTTTTCTAAAATGATCAGCATGACATGATGTTGATCCTTATGGAAAATTATTTTGATTCGACGTTAAACATGGCTGCCAGTGGCCATCTTTGGTTACATAGAGTTATATTGTAAAAACTTGTAGCGACTACTCCTCTGAAACTTCTTGACGGATGTTCATGAAACTTCACAGGAATGTTGCTCTTGATGTCTAGTTGATCCTAGAAAAATTTCAGGTCGGCCGGAAATTCAAGATGGCCACCACAGCTAAAAATAGATTTAAAATAATTAAGTTTGTAGCGACTACTTCTTCAAAACTATAAGAGATATTGATATGGGACTTTTTCTAAAATGATCAGTATGACATGATGTTGGTCCTTGTCGAAAATTGTTTTGATTTGACGTTAAACATGGCTACCAGTGGCCATCTTTGTTTACATAGAGTTATATAATGAAAACTTGTAGCGACTACTCCTCTGAAACAACTTGACGGATTTTCATGAAACTTCACAGGAATGTTGCTCTTAATGTCTCATTGATCCTAGCAAAATTTCAGGTCGGCCGGAAATTCAAGATGGCCGCCACAGTTAAAAATAGATTTTTAAAAAACAAGTCTGTAGCGACTACTTCTTGAAATCAAAATCAATCAGTAGAGCTTCAAGGTCATTGACCTTTTGTTTTTAAAGAATTTTATACAACACAATATTTTGCATTTATGCATGTTAGTAGCATTTACTTAACATTTAATCCATCCATTTTTCCAGGTTTTCTGCAACAGGTCTCAACCAGAACTGTAGACACAAATGACAATTCAGAGAAAAAGGATGCAGACAAGAAGGAATCGATGAGTGCAGCAAATGACCTGCTTGGTTCGAGAACAGATCTCGTGTACATGGCAACACCCGTCAATGCATCCAGTGACCCTTTTTCCAGCCCACATATCTCAGATCAGCAATTTGAAAATGTTGATGGAATACAAAGCCCTGATTCTGGAATTGCGGACATGTTCCTGGGAGAAAGACTAGGTATTTGGCTAGTATAAAGCAGGTTTTATTAGTCACAGTTTCTCATGGAAGATCTACTATAAGTGCATGTATATATTTATGTACAATAATTGTTTCTAATTAAAAGAACAAGCAAAATATGACATCTTGCGGTGTCACAAAAATTAACATTGAGTATAACTTTCTCGTTTAGTCATATTTCCTCATCAAAAGTTTAATATGTTCAAATGACATAAGCCATGTGGTCATACCAATATATAGAGGTCAAGGTCACAGAAGAAATCATACTATGTGTTCAGAATTCATTTGTTGGTCACGAAAACACCATTTCCTGAAGTTTCTTCATTTCTACATAAAACTACGGAAATATACACGATAACCACATCTTTAAAAGTCAAAAGTTGAAGGTTTAAATTCAGAAGTCGATGCTTCCATGATTTCCGGGATAAGACGCGGCGTCTAAAACTTTGTTGCCTCTCGCCACTGTGGGTTCACTCCTCTCACCGCTGTGGGTTCGCTCCTCTCACCGCTGTGGGTTCGAATCCCATGCGGAGCTCGACTTAAAGTGAGAAAGTGTCAATTCTTACAGATGGCGGGAGGTATACAGTATTTGTTCTACCCAGGAAAAAATGGGTTGTTCTGTCTCTATCACAAAAAAAAAATGAGCGACATATATAACTTAACATGTGCTAAAAGTGATGTAAAACTCAGTTAAACACATTACATTCTGAAACAAAGGCTGCATCAGTAGTCACATTTGCTCCAGACAGCACCCATCTAGTAATGCAAATTATACAAAATAAACGAGGAGTCTTAAATAGGCTTGAGGGGATCTGTAATAATAGTGGATGTCAAACCAGATATAGATAAAACTTAAAGAAACTAACCTGCCAGATAATGGCAAAATAATGCTACGAAAAAGTTTATCAAAACTCTGTCCAGGTGTTCAGGTCATATTATAATGTATATGTGTCAATTAAAAAGTTTAGGTTTATTCACAGTTTCTTAAAATACCCATAATTGAAAATGCTTAAATGAATTATGAGTTGGTAACTATTAATGCTGGGCTCCAGTTTCGAGGTTTGACCTGACTGGTTAAAACCATTTATAATGTGTGTAGAGAGTTTAGATAGATGTACAATGTAAGTTAAATATATACCTCTTCGTCAATAGGTTTAAAAAACGTTTACTTGTAACATTTGGCTATGGTAATGAATTTCAGAAATACTATTGAGTAAATATTCGAATTTATGAAGGCTCCAGCCTAATATTCATCTACCTTTTGAGCACAAGAATCGGACTCCAGACTCAAAATCTCAATTTTTTTAATTTCAAATAAAAACAATTTTACAAGCAAATTACTATATTTACTTACAAAAACGAGTAATTTCAAAGGTAATTTAACAGAAAAAGTCTGAAAATCACACTTCTTATGCCTACTTTTGCGTTGATTGGGTTTGCAAAAAAATGACATTTTGAGTCCAAGTCCGATTTTTGTGCTAAAAAATCTGATGAATTTAGGCCCATGATTTATACTAATTAAAAAAAAATCCCAACATATTTCTTTCACTCGAGGATAATACATCATTCGGCGGGAGATATCAATTCATTGAATTTTCTTGTTTATTTTGGGGTTTAATAGATCCTGAATTTGATTCTGAAAAACAGACAGAACAGAACAACAGTTAAGTCTTTTTATTTCTTTGATTTTTTAGAGAGGCCTGAATCTGCATATGAAAAGATTTCCAGTCAGACCAGTAATAATGACCACACCAGTTTGGACACTTGGAGATCCATCAGAGCTAGGAGGTCTCTATTCCAACAGTCTCAGTGGCCTAGTACAAGTTATGCAAGCACGGATAGTTTTTCAGAAGAACTCATATACAAGTTTAAAGGAAAACACCTTCCTGATCGCTTAAGTACTGACTGTGGTTCTGCCGATGAAACAGATCAGTACAGTCCAGAGACTTGCGATTCTGACGATGAAACCGATGAGTACAGTGAAGACACTTTAAAAGTGAAAATACTGAAGATTAACACGGCTAAGCTGGATGAAAGCAGGAGGCGAATAAGGAAGAATGCCCAGAAACTGCGTCATCTAGAAGAGTTTCTGTGCTCCCTTGATGCAGCGGAGGGCGAGAATTATGGTAGTGATGGTCTCGGCGATATGGACATGGAGAAAATGGATCTGGTCAAGGAGAATGACAGTTCTGGGAGCAGCTCAAATATTCCCATTGTTTCTACATGTTCTAAGGAAAAAGTTAATTCAGAAAACGAAAATGGTGGGAAGAATGCGAAGAAGAGTCGTCAGGTTTTTATGACCTTTTTAAATCTGCTATTTTTATGTTGCATGGCAGACACTTAGGGGTCGCTTTGTCCGTTGTCACACTTTATTCTGCAACCTAACCTTATCCATAACTTGAAAAGTATTTGACCTATGCTCATAAAACAGCATCTTCATCTTACCCCAGTAAATGTTGTTACACATGTCCATTAACTCCCATATCATCCCTTATTTTTTATAGTTTTGTCTTTATATATTTACATTAATTTTTAATTACTACTTAATTTTTTCATCGTTTTTTTACGCACAATATGACCTATTTATTTGTCGACGTGCCGTAAAATACCATTCAATCAATCAATCAACCATTAACTCTGACATTCATTTTGACAGAGTCATGCCCCTTTTCATAAAACTTTAACCTGCAACCTAACCTGGCTCATAACTTGGCAAAATATTGACCTGTGGTCATACAACTTTATACAGTTCTTTTTTATTAATTATTCGATGCCGTTGACATGTCCATTAACTCTGACTGTCATATTGGCAGAGTTATGGCCCTTTTCATAAAACTTTAACCTGCAACTAAACCTAGCTCGTAACTATGGTCATGACACTTTATACAGTTCCTCCTTATCAATTATCCAATGCAGATTTTTGCCCCTTTATAAACTTGAACAATTTAAAAAAACTGCTATATTACAAAAACCCTCAGTTTTTATGGGAAACCGAGTTGTCCGTCGTCCGTCCGTCGTTAACTTTTGTCTCGTTATTTAGACAATAGGGCCTTCATTTTTCATCCGATTTTTAACAGACTTTACCAGATTGTTAATGTCAATGAAAGCTCGAACAAGTTCGTAAAACAGCCAGATCGGACCAGTAACAGCAGAGTTATGGCCCTTGAATTAGTTAAAAATGCTATATTTTGCCTCGTTAAGACAATAGGGCCTTCATTTATCATCTGATCTTTACCAAACTTTACCAGATTGTTAGTGTCAATGAAAGCTTGGACAAGTTCAAAACCAGCCAGATCGAACCTGTAAAAGCGGAGTTATGGCCCTTGATTTAGTTAAAAAGCCTATATTTTGCCTCGCTATGACGATAGGGCATTCATTTTTGATCCGATCTTTACCAAACTTTACCAGATTGTTAATATCAATGAAAGCTCGGACAAACACGAAAACCAGCCAGATCCCACCAGTAGCAGCGGAGTTGTGGCCCTTGAATTAGTTAAAAATGCTATATTTTGCCTCGTTCAGATAGGGTGTTCATGTTTCATCCGATCATTACCAAAGATTGTTAATATCAATGAAAGCTCGAACAAGTTCGAAAACCAGCCAGATCGGACAGGTAACAGCAGAGATATGGCCCTTTATTTAGTTAAAAATGCCATGTTTAGCCTTGTTAAGCCTTACTTTTGATTTATTTTATTTTTTTATTATAATTTCAAGTAAATTGTGATGTTTATTTACCATTATTATTTATTTTTTTATATGTTATTTTCGTTCTTTTTTTTTTTTTCATTCATTTATTACTTTATTTTTATTTTTTTATTTCATTTGATTTTTTTTTAAGTTTTTCATTTCATTGTTTCATTTGTTTAATTGAATTGGGGTTTTAAGGCGCACCAACACATGAATATGTTATATGGCGCCTAAAAGGCATGAACATGCCAGGCTCATCTTCCATGTACATCGAGATAAAATATGGAAAATGGGCCTAGAACCTTCTCACCCTGAACTGCAGAGTTGCTGCAAATTCTATCGTAGAAACTCCATTTACGCTGGAGCCACGTTATTGTTTTTCTGCCACTGCTCTTTGATGCGAGCGAGATGGCACCTGAAACAATGCAGGGGTCATGATGAAGACCTTTAATGAGCATGAACAAAAAATGACAAATGAATATGAATGGGGGTGTCCTACCCCTCTGCATGTGACGGTGTGTTTGCAGTGGTTGTATTCTACCCCGGCAACCACACGGGGGTCATTTGTTTAAAGTGGTTTAATTTTTATTTGATTTTTTTTACGCCTTGTTTGATTTGACGAAACTTATCAGGAAGCATTGGTATGATTTCTAGTTGTGCCTATTGTGTTTTTTTTTCTGGTTCTTTGATTTTTGATGGAGTTAAACCCCTTGACAGTTTTTACCCCTTAAATAGGGCCATACTCAGGCCCTCTTGTTTTTGCAATGTTTTAAAAGTAGTACTGATGGGAATTTTGTGATGACAACCCTTGATATAAGAGCCGTTTAAGCCAATAGAGCGTTCACAGGCCCTCTTGGGCCTCTTGTTTAAACTTGTGAGTATCATTTCTCATCAACTTGCTACATATACTCATAACTTTTAAAACTCATGAGTATTATAGTTGGATGTATTGTCCTGTGGAACAGTTTATTCTAATTCTTTACATGATGAATTGACAAAAAATTGTTCCAAGGATGTTTCTATATTATTACGGTCATACATTGTTCCTTTTGTTTTTACTTAACTTCCGTTTAATCAGAATAGTTGTTTCCTTTAAAATGTATTTATTCACATTCATTTTGAAAGCATGAACTATTTAAACAAATTGTTTACTCTGAACGAGTACCTTGAATCTGATGAATAAATATACTTATTGAAGTAAAATATTATCTACAGCTGTGAATTATATGTAGAAACAATATATTATGATTAGTATCGCGATACAGTCTCCTGTATCACAATACAGTTTTTGGATGCGATAGCCAGCACTATCAGCCTCTTTAATAACTTAGAGTTCTCATCAGTAGTGCCATAGTACATGCGGAGAAGCCTGCTTGGGTACCTAAAGTTCATTGCATTTCAGGACTTGTGTGTTGGTTGTTTGGTTTGGGCGAAGTATTCCAAGACAAGATGGTGGCCAGCTATAATTATTGATGGGAGATCAGCTAATGTGGCTATAGCCAGGCCAGAATGGACTTGGCTTATGTGGTTCGGCGACCATAAAATATCACAGGTATTTAGGGTACATAATTAAGTATCAGACAAGCTGGTACGTTATAATATTCCGCCAGATTTATTGAAACTATACTCTTTAAAAAAAGTTTTGGACCATGGCAGTGTTCAAACCCGTACAATGATCGCTGAACCATGACATTCGACCATAACCCTTATTATCTCAGTTGATAATTCACAATAGATCAGCAATCAACAATAATTTAATATCGTTTACAATGAAAGTTTGCGAAAAAATAATAATCTTTTTATTGGTTACTCGAATGTGTCCGTAACTGTTACTTTGTATGCACTTTGCAACATTTTTTACAGACTCTTTGTGTGTTTGCGATATTTTTTTAAAATCAAATCTTGTTTGGAATTTAATGTTTCTGGTACCAAATTAACCGGGTAGGGTAGACATTGGTTACTAAAAAAAGATACTTAAATTCTGTCCACTAGTTTTATTTTTATTTGACTTTATATACCCTGGTCCAAAACATTTTTTACCGAGTATATATCATGTAAATGAGATGAATGATTAGTTTATTAAAATGAAATCAGGTTTAGGAATCATCTTGCCTGATGATTTGTTCTGACAAAGCCACTTTATTGTCTTCTATTTTTATACGCCCTTGTGGCATATTTTGCAGTAGCATTGTCCAACTGTCTATGCTGTCTGTCCATTAACTTTACCTGACAACTGATTGTGGCTAATAACTTTCAAAGTATAAGGTCTGCAACAAAAATGAAACTTTGTAAACGTCTTCAGTATGATCTAATGACATCTTCAGCATGATCCAATGAATACAACTGATAAAGGGCCCATAACTCTCCAACTGATAAAGGGCCCATAACTCTCCAACTGATAAAGGGCCCATAACTCTCCAACTGATAAAGGGCCCATAACTCTCTGGTTTATATTCGTTTAATCATTCCCTTTTGAAAACAGGTTGAACTTGAAACTTAAACTTGCCTTTTACAAGGTTTTAAGGAAAGTTATTGCTTTGAAAAAACTTTCAAAATATCAGGTGTAAACAATGAAACTTTGCACAGATCTTCGACATGATCCAATGAATACATCTTAATGAAGGTCCATAACTCTGTGATTCATATATTTTGAATAAATTCCCTTTGAGAAAGGGGTTTACCCTGGAACTTGACCTTGCCAACTACAGGGGTATCTGCTCTCAGTGCTGTTGTTAATAAATTTCAACTTGTATTTCGGTTGGGGTATTGATACCTTCTAGCGTACTCCAGTTTGATTGTTCAGAACATTCACAACTTGAAGTCTCCTTCAGCGCCGATAGATACATTCAAAGTATAAAAATATAGGTTTATCATATATCTGAATTGGAGAGACCACACTAGAGATTTTGATCATGTTTTAGTGATACTATTTTCAAATTTCTAGTTTGACCACTACTTGCAGATCAGACTGAGCCAAGTAGACCCATTTTCCCATCACTACAAGGAAAGATGCGCTGGTAAACTACCCTCTTATGTGGAGAAGGCGATTGTTGAAACACTTCAGGTATTTATTTATATGTAGATAAAAAATTACGATTTTGCTGCGCTTACACGTTCATGCGAATTTTAGACTATACCACTCGGTATATGACAAAAGTCGCATGTTTTGAGAAATTAACTAATATACTTTGTCAAAGACAAGAACAGCTAAACTTGGTCTAGGCAAGATATTGAATTGCGGGTTTTACGGCGCACCAACACAAGGAAGGTTATATGGCGCCAAACAGGGATGAACATGCCAAGCTCATCCTCCATTTACATCTAGATAAACATGGAGAATGGGCCTGGAATCTTCTAACCTGCAGAACTGCAGAGTTGCTGCAAATTCTATTGTAGACACTCCATTTACGATGCTAGGCAAGATATATCTGCCTTTCATTTTTAATACCTCTAAATTATACTGTGCAGGATAGGGCATACACGTTATACTCATTCATATTTATTACAAGCTGAGCAATTACCAGAATGTATAACCTGCTTTGCACCGTTAACGGTCAAACACATCTTGTTGGAATGTGTAGACTTTGATCCTATGCGTCAAAGGTACTACAATGTTAATACTATGAAAGAGTGATTTGATACTATCGATTTTAGTCTTGTTTTAGATTACCTAAAAGAAAGCAAGACTATAAAATCAAGACTATATAAATCATTATAATGTTTTTTTATATATATTTACTTGTTACATCTATTGGGATCATTCTTCGTCCGTCGTCCGTCCGTCCGTCGTCGTTAACTTTTGCTTCAAACGACTTCTCCTCAGAAACCGCTTGACCAAACTTCACGTGGATGATCCATAGATAAATGCATCCAAAATGGCCGCCATTACCATATATGGTCGAAACCTTAAAAAATCTTCTTAAGAACCGCTGGACAGATTTCGACAGTTTTTCTTTTAAAATGAACACCAATGCCTAGACAATCAAGTTTGTTCAAATGAAGTTCCCGGGGTAGAAAATGACCTTGCACTGGGGGTCCAAAGTTTGTATATTGGGATTTTGCATGTTTTTCATAGACATATAGGAAAATACTTTAAAAAATCTTCTTTGAAACCACAAGGCACAGAGCTTTCATGTATTACATGTAGCATCAGCTTATGGTCCTCTACTAAGTTTGTTCAAATGGTGACCTTGGGGTCAAATTTGGCCCCGCCCTTGCGGTCACAGTTTTACATAGACTTATATAGGAAAAAAAAAATCTTCTCTGAAACTACAAGAGCCAGAGGTTTAATATTTTGCATTTACTATAAGATTATGGTCCTTTACCAAGTTTGTTCAAATGGTGACCCTGGGGTCACATTTGGCCCCGCCCTAGGGATCACTTGTTCTACATAGACTTGTATAGGGAAATAATTAAAAAATCTTCTTCTCTGAAACTGCTTGAGCCAGATGTTTAATATTTTGCATTTGCTATAAGCTTATGGTCCTCTACAAAGTTTGTTCAAATGGTGACCCTGGTGTCAAATTTGGCCCCGTCCCGGGGGTCACAGTTTTACATTGACTTATATAGGAAAAAAATTAAAAAATGTTCTCTGAAACTACAAGAGCCAGAGGTTAATATTTGCATTTACTATAAGATTTTGGTCCTTTATCAAGTTCGTTTAAATGGTGACCCTGGGTCACATTTGGCCCTCCCTGGTGGGGTCACAGTTTTACATAGACTTCTATAGGGAAAAGCTTAAACAAATCTTCTTCTCTGAAACTGCAAGAGCCAGAGGTTTAATATTTTTCATTTGCTGTAAGCTTATGGTCCTCCACCATTTAGTTTGTTCAAATGGTGACCCTGGGGTCAATTTTGGCCCTGTCCCGGGCGTTACAGTTTTACATAGATTTATATAGTATTTTTTTTTAAAAATCTTCTTCTCTGCAACTACAAGAGCCAGAGGTTTATCTTTTGCATTACTATGAGCATATGGTCCTTTACCAAGTTTATTCAAATGGTGACCCTGGGGTCACATTTGGCCCTGCCCCATACAAAGACTTGTATAGGAAAAAACTTAAAAAATCTCCTTTTCTGAAACCACAAGGTACACAGCTCTCATATATTACATGTAGCCCTGGGGTCACATTTGGCCAGGCCCCAGGGGTTACACTCTAGCACCTTCATTTTGCATTTGATCTTTACCAAACTTTGTCAGTGTCTTTATGTCAATGTTGTTAACACAACAGAGGCCACATTTCTTGAACAATCTTAACCAAACTTGCACAGATTGTATGACCATGAGATTTCGAAGAAGTTTGATAATGGGTGAGTACTCAGGTGATCGATATATGGCCATCTTGGCCCTCTTGTTTATATACCCGTGGACGATTTGTTGATTTACATATACTGGTTATGTACCAGTTACCGTCATTCACCAGATTTCGGCATTATCAATAAAATGCTCAATATTGTGATTTTTTTTCAACCCCACTTTACAAATCAATGCACACTATCATCAGACGATTGTAGAGGAAAAAATATTTTAGAAATGATAACATACACTCTCAGACCAACCCATTTACCTATATAAATACGTTGTAAACAAAACACAATTGGGGGAATCATGCGCTAATGCGCATGCGCAGGAAGATTTCCTTTTAAAATATCTGACCCTTTACGTCGAACCATTCCACATGCCCAAAAAAACTAAAAGCATGTGCTAAACATTCTCAGCCAGGGGAGACAACGAGTACACGTCGGTCAATTTAAATTTGCGAACAGTTATTTCCCTTTAAATTATGAACGTCGAAGTGAAGTAAATTACACTTGATGGGTACAGTGGAAAAAACATTTTAAATTGTAGATATAACTTTATTCTGACAATTTTTTTTTGTGTATTTAAATGCAATGGTATATTTATGTTTCAATAACTTCATAAGTTTTCATCATACTACATTCAGCTCAGACCACCGACCCATTTCAGTCTATATTTAGTAATGGTCACGTGACACTTTTTACCGAGAATAGAAACAATGTAAACACAGAATATTTATGGCAAAGGGGTAAGCTTCTACCATCAAAAATATTTATGAGATGACTGGATTTGATTTAGATATATTGAAGAACCAACATAAAAATGACGATATCTGGTATACAGCCAGTATAGTTTATATTACTACCATATCATCCCTTATTTTTAATAGTTTTATCTTTATATATTTACATTAATTTTTAATTACTACTGCATTTCTTCATCTTTCGTCGTTTTTTTGCGAACAATATGACCTATTTATGTGCCACGTGCCATAAAACATCATTCATTCATTTTTCGTCGTTTTTTGCGCACAATATGACCTATTTATGTGTTGACGTGCCGTAAAACACCATTCATTCATTCATTATTACAAGCTGAGCAATTACCAGAATGTATACCCTGCTTTGCACCGTTAACGGTCAAACCCATCTTGTTGGAATGTGTAGACTTTGATCCTATGCGTTAATACTGTGAAAGAGTTATTTGATACTATAGATTTTAGTCTTGTTTTAGATTTCCTAAAAGAAATCAGACTTTATAAATCATTATAATGTGTTCTTATATATATTTACTTGTTTATATACCCGTTGACGGGCATTTGTTGATTTACATATATAGTTTATATTACTACCATATCATCCCCTATTTTTTAATAGTTTTATCTTTATATATTTACATTACTTTTAATTAGTACTTAATTTCTTCATCTTCCATCATTTTTTGCGCACAATATGACCTATTTATGTGTCGACGTGCCCTAAAACACCATTCATTCATTCATTCATTCATTCATTCATTCATTCATTCATTCATTCATTCATTCATTTAATAGTTTTATCTTTATATATTTACATTAATTTTTAATTACTCTTGCATTTCTTCATCTTTCGTCATTTTTTTGCGAACAATATGACCTATTTATGTGTCAACGTGCCATAAAACATCATTCATTCATTTTTCGTCGGTTTTTGCGCACAATATGACCTATTTATGTGTTGACGTGCCGTAAAACACCATTCATTCATTCATTATTACAAGCTGAGCAATTACCAGAATGTATACCCTGCTTTGCACCGTTAACGGTCAAACCCATCTTGTTGGAATGTGTAGACTTTGATCCTATGCGTTAATACTATGAAAGAGTTATTTGATACTATAGATTTTAGTCTTGTTTTAGATTTCCTAAAAGAAATCAGACTTTATAAATCTTTATAATGTGTTCTTATATATATTTACTTGTTTATATACCCGTTGACGGGCATTTGTTGATTTACATATATAGTTTATATTACTACCATATCATCCCCTATTTTTTAATAGTTTTATCTTTATATATTTACATTACCGTATTTGTCGGGGTATAGCGCGCACTTTTTTACCCCAGATTCTGTGGCTGAAGTTGGGGTGCGCGGTTTAAGCAACAAGTAACCATCCAAGACGAGAAGTTTTGTGGTTTTCAAAAAGTCGCAAGACCGGCCGTTTACTACAGAGATTGAATCGAACAAAAGTTGGCTTGTTTCTATTGTTTCAATAAAATGCGTTGTATGCTATATGCTTATTATCAATAAAAATAATAAAATCAAACTTTACCATGTTTTATGTTGATTATTGTTGAGAAAATACCATTGAAATGTTGAAAAATACAATTGTTTACATCAATCGGCATTTTGAAATGAAAACGAGGCTGGGGTTTTCCGAACGCGACGACTGGTTTAGTGCATATTTTATTAATAGAATACAATAGAATTGTATGTATAATAATTATTTCTAATAAACAACGACCCCCTTACTTATTTGTTAAAGTTGATTTCTGAATTTCTGAATTTCGACAACGTAGAATCATGATTATTCCTAAGTGGGTTCAAGGGTTCATTTGATTGGGAAAACGTGTTAAGTGTGAAGTGTTTGGTTTTTGTTAACTGACCGCAAACAATGACAATTAACTAATTATTAAACAAACATGTGACACTCGACCGGGATAGACGTCTTTTGTCTACCGGTCTACTGGTGTGAATTTAATTTTTACTTCTATTTTTAACTAGGGAACTTTAAATATCTACGAGTAGGGTTTAGTGTTTGGGGTTTAGGTTTACAGCAGTCTTATACTCTATACGTTTGCTCTCTTATTATTATTATCAGGGTGCAAACAGCTTAGACTGCTTGAAGTTGTTTTTTTGTCCAAATCACAAAAGTCTATTTTTAGAATCTATTCTTATCCAGAGGCGAGTGTACAGTTTCGGGAATATCCCTACTACACAATTATTTTTGTTTTTGATAAGATTAGTCTAATAAAAGACTCTTACATCTAATAAAAGAAAAGTTACGCATTAGTTTAGTTATCTAATGCACATATAAAACTCTGAGAGCAACATTTACATTGAAGCTTCTTGAATTTTTACTTAGAACATTGTTAGTGATAGAGGATTTTCGAAATTATTCACTGAGTTTATATAGAAACGTACTACATACGTTTCATTTCGTTTCCGGTTTAGATTTTCTAAGCAAACATATATAAAACTTTAAGGGTTAGCAGAACAAAACGGTCCTTTTCAGGGCCAGCACATATTTATTCGAAAGAATCTGTTTTAATTGTCAATCCAAAATATTAAATATAATATGATCGTAATAAAAGTTGAACACGGGCGTGTTTTTTTATATTTTATTGAAACTTGAGTAAACAACAAAAGTACACTCAACAGTACAAGTTTATTTACACTTGAGTAAAAAAACACAGTCTAACATGCAGCTTCGTTTTAGCAAATCAAAATTCGTTTTACATTTCCTCTTTGGTCAATGCTTCAAAATGGCGCTCTGCTGTCCTGAAATTGAAAACACATGTTTTTAATGCGCGGTTTATGCTACAATACATAAAAAAAAGTTTTTTTCCAAGGATTTCAGGCCCAAAGTCGGGGTGCGCGTTATATGCGCATGCGCGCTATACCCCGACAAATACGGTACTTTTAATTAGTACTTAATTTCTTCATATTTCGTCGTTTTTTGCGCACAATATGACCTATTTATGTGTCGACGTGCCGTAAAACACCATTAACCTGTATGTTCAGTTTTACAGTGTAGCCTAGAATATGACTTAAAAATGTGATATTTGGGTGACGTCTTCTTGAAAAGAAAATGATTGGTGGTGATTATTAGTGCTGGATATCGCATCCAAAAAGATATATTGTGATACAAGAGACTGTATCGCGATATATTGTGATACAAGAGACTGTATCGCGATACGTGTCATACTATATTTCTTGTACAATTGCGTTGATAATTACAATAGACTTTGCCGATTTCCTGGTGTACTTCGATGCAAATGACATAACTTGATGCAATGTTCGTTGCGCTTGTGAATGACAAACATTGTGCATGGCAGTTCTGAGGTTGACAATGTCTACTTTCTGTTCTGTATTCAACGACGAGTAATGTCTTCGCAAATGAGTTACCAAATGTGTTACCAAATGAGTTACCAAATGAGTTACCAAATGTGTTACCAAATGTGTTACCAAATGAGTTACCAAATGGGTTACCAAATGGGCAACCAAATGAGTTATCAAATGAGTTATGTGTTACCAAATGAGTTACCAAATGAGTTACCAAATGAGTTACCAAATGTGTTGTGCTGCTGGAGCACTTGATTGTAATCTTGCATATTTTACAAAATGCAACATCGCCTAAATCTAGACTAGACTACCACAGCCCTTTTTAAACTTTTTAAGCCCAAAGTGATCCCAAACACACGATTTTGCTCTTTTGTTTTTAACATTTCTCAGTCACTTAGTCGTCCATGCTCATCTGATAATAATAATTTTATTATGCGCACATTATGATAAGCGAACACCAGATATTATTGGAAGCGCGTCTATTTTCAACTATGATGGTACCCACTTCCCAATATGTGTAATTACAATTGTATTACAAACACGGAACCATACTAAGTTAAAAATAAATCTTAGTCGCAGATTACGATTTACTTTCATGATCAAAACACATGTATAGAAAAAACCGGTATGAACCGGTATGCTAAAAAAATAACTTTGAGGTCCGTTTCACAAAACACCGATAAACCGGTAATGCCGCGCAGCACTAGTGATTATGCAGGAGAGTTGATTGCTTACTTACTATAATTTTTATCTGCACAGATTTGTGCATCTAGAATGGCAGTGGACCTTGACGGTTATAACAGCGTGATGAAATGGGGCCTCACAGGGACTGGCTTCCTTGAGGCCCTACTGACACCTGGCTCTGAGGATTTGTTGGCTCCAAGACAAGGTATTGTATGGATGAAACGTTGTTTTTTTTTAATCAGGTTTTCCTTTGGAAACGTCTGGCTATTAGATGGGCATTGGTCGTTTGGCTGGCTGGTGACATCAAACTCATTGTTTCCGCTCAATAACTTTTGTAAGGAATGAGATATTGCGACGAAACTCACTATGTATGTATGTTATATGGAAAAGAAGCTTGGGATTGCAATTGAGGTTACTGAGTTCAAGATCAAGGTCGCTGTTACTAAAAATAGGAAAACTGTTTCTGCATGTCGCATTAATACCATTTAAGTTTTCTTTTAACATGTTTAAGAAGGAGATATTGCGACGAAACTTGCTGTGTAGGTACAGACCCAGTTGCATTCAAGTACCACAAAAATGCATTTGTGCTTCACTTACACTCCATTTGCATTTCATTTTTATGCCCCCACACGGGAGCATATAGTAATCGCACTGTCCATCCGTCCGAAATCGTGTCTCGGCCATTCCTCGGAAACTACTGAAGGGAATTTTGTCAAACTTTGTACAAATGTTCATCACAATGAGAAGGTGGGTCGCGCGCAAAAATCATAACCGTATCTTAAAGGTCAAGGTCACACTTGGGGTTCAAAGGTAAAAAAATTCATGAAAAAAAATCATGTCTCCGCCATTACTTGGAATGTAATGAAGTGAGTTGCGTCAAACTTCACACAAATGTTCATCACAATGAGAAGGTATGTCACATGCAAGAATTATATCAGTGCCACAAAGGTCAAGGTCACAGTTGGAGGTCAAAGGTAAAATAATCATAAAAAATTCATGTCACGATCATTACTTGAAAACTACTGAAGTGAGTTGCGTCAAACTTCACAAAAATGTTCATAACATTGAGAAGGTGTGTCACATGCAAGAATCATGTCAGTGCCTTAATAGTCAAGGTCACAGTTAAGCAGATGGTTTGCTGTGGGGGCATCCGTGTCCCATGGACACATTTCTTGTTATAAATCCAGTTTTTAAAATGCAAATCATTTGCGTACTTGAATGCATTCAGCATTTATAAATGAAACTGTGTTATTTAAATGCACGGAACTGCATTCCTGAAGAATGCTTGTGTTTAAATGCACAAATGGTGCAAATGCATTTACGTTCGTTCGTTCAGTGTTTACCAACCCCAGCATTTCTCACGATTAAATGATGCATGCTATCCAGGCATGCGATTTTTATCACGAGTTGGCGACCTGTGTATGTGAGAGAATATTGAAGAATGGGTCCATTTGTTGACATTATTTGGTGGTGCCCATTGATGATTATTCTGTTTCCTTCCGGGTTTATGTTAGTTTCATCAAAAATGTAACATATATGACACTATCTAAAACTATACCGTCTGTTTTTATCAACCTTATTTTAGTTTTATATTGAAATAATTTTAAGTTTGTGCTACACAATAAATAAAATATTTCCAATTTTGAACCAGTAAAAATTAAAGTAAATGTGTAATCATGCTTCAGTGATTCTAAAACACCATTTATACAGTGTAATTCTTTATAATTAAAATACTGAAAAACGCATTTTTAAAATATATAGATCGTACAACATTTATTCTGCGTTCATTTTCCTTTTGTTCAACATTCGTTCAGCATTCGTTCTGCATTCGTTCTTCAGTTATTTGGGGTACTTGAATGCAACTGTAGCTTTAATATGGAAAGGAATCCTGGGATTGCATTTGAAGTCACTGGGTCAAGGTCAAAAATGCTATTTATAAAACTAGAAAAAACAAATCCGGTTTCCGCTCAATAACTTTTGTTAGAAATGGGATATTGGGACGAAACTTACAGTGTAAGGAGCTCATCTGGAAATGAAGCTGAAGACTACATTTGAGGTCACTGGGATCAGGTCAAGGCCATTTTTCTTAAAAATAAAAAACGTATCCACTCGGTAACTTCAGTTAGGACTGAGATGTTGGAAAAAAACTTTCTAAGTAGCTTATATGGAAAGTAAGTTTGGGGTTGCATTTGAGTTCAATGACTTTTGTTAGGAATGGAACGAAATTTGCTGTGTAAGTGGCATATATGGAAAGGAAGCTTGTGATTGCATTTGTGGTCACTACGGTCAAGGTTACTGTTACTAGAAAAATGGTTTCTGCTCAATAACTTTGGTTAGGAATGAGATATTGCGACAAAACTTGCTGTGTATGAAGCTTATATGGAACAGAAGCTTGGGATTGCATTTGAGGTCACTGGGGTTAAGGGCATTGCTAATACTAATTGGACAATAACTTTAGTTAGGACTGAGAACTGAAACAAAACTTGGTGTGTAGGCATCTGATATGGAAAGGAAGCTTGAGATTGCATTTGAAGTCACTAGGGTCAAGGTCACTGTTACTTAAAGTAGAAAAATGGTTTCCACTCAATAACAAGTTAGGAATGAGATATTGGAACTATATTTGCTGTGCAGGTTGCTTGCTTATATGGAGAGGTCAATGTTGCTTTTACTAAAATTAGAAATATGGTTTCTGGGTATGAATGAGAAATTGGAAAGAATCTTGCTGTGTAAGGCAAACTTGGGATTATATTTGATGTCACTGGGATCAAGGTGCAAGGTTCACTTCAGTTAAGTGTGAGATATTGTAGCGAAACTTGGTGTGTAGAAATATTAAAATGAAACTTTGTAGGTAGGTTATGAAAAACCTGTTTTTAGCTCTACTGGCCGAAGGCCAGCAGAGCTTATGGGATGACGAGTTGTCCGTCGTCCGTCCGTCCGTCCGTCCGTCGTCCGTCGTTAACTTTTGTCTTGTTACCACCATAGGGCCTTAATTTTTCATCCGATCTTTACCAATCTTTAACAGGTTGTTAATATCAATGAAAGCTTGGACAAGTTCGAAAACCAGCCAAATCTGATTAGTAACACCTGAGTTATGGCCCTTGTTTTGCTGAAAAATGCCATATGAAGCCTTGTGAACACTCTAGCACCTTCATTTATAATTTGATCTTTACCAAACTTGCACAGATTTTTAATATCAATGAAGGCTCGAACAAGTTCGAAAACCAGCCAAATCGGATCAGTAACACCGGAGTTATGGCCCTTGATTTTTCTGAAAATTGCTGTTTTCTGCCTTGTGAACGCTCTAGCACCTTCATTTATTATTTGATCGTTACCAAACTTGCACAGATTGTTAATACGAATTATAGGTTGGACAAGTTCGAAAATCGGCTGAATTGGGTCAATAACACCGGAGTTAAGGCCCTTGTTTTTCTGAAAAATGGCATTTTCTGCCTTGTGAACACTCTAGCACCTTCATTTATTATTTGATCTTTACCAAACTTCCACAGATTGTTAATATCAATGAAAGCTCAAACAAGTTCGAAACCAGCTAAATCAGATCAGTAACACCGGAGTTATGGCCCTTGTTTTTTCTGAAAAATGCTATTTTCTGCCTTGTGAACACTCTAGGGCCTTCAATATTAATCGGATCTTTACTTTACTTTGCCAGTGTCTTTATATCAATGAAAGCTTGAACAAGTTCGAAAACCGGCAAGATCGAAATATTTTCAACGGAGTTAAGGCCCTTGTTTTGCTGAAAAATGCCATATTAAGCCTTGTGAACACTCGAGCAGCTTCATTTATTATTTGATCTTTACCAAACTTGCACAGATTGTTAATATCAATGAAAGCTCGGACAAGTTTGAAAACCAGCTAGACCGGACCATTAACAGCGGAGTTATTGCCCTTGATTTAGTTAAAATTGCTATATTTGGCCTCATTAAGATGATAGGGCCTTCATCTTTCATCCAATCTTTACCAAACTTTACCAGATTGTTTATATAAATGAGAGCTAGGACAAGTTCGAAAACTAGCAGGCCGTGGCCATTAACAGCGGAGTTATGGCCCTTGATTTAGTTAAAGATGCTATATTTTGCCTCGTTAAGACGATAGGGCCTTTATCTTTTATTCGATCTTTACCAAACTTTACCAGATTGTTTATATAAATGAAAGCTTGGACATTTCGAAGGTCAGCCAGATCGGACCAGTTACAGCGGAGTTATGGCCCTTGATTTAGTTAAAAATGCTATATTTTGCCTCGTTAATTCAATAGGGCCTTCAACTTTCATCTGATCTTTATAAAATTTTACCTGATTGTTTATATCAATGACAGCTCAGATAATTTCGAAAAACAGCCAGATTGGACCAGTAACAGATAAGTTATGGCCCTTGATTTAGTTTGAAATTGCTATATTTTGCCTCGTTAATTCGATAGGGCATTCATCTTTCATCTGATCTTTACAAAACTTTACCTGATTGTTTATATCAATGACAGCTCAGACAATTTCGAAAATCAGCCAGATTGGACCAGTAACAGATGAGTTATGGCCCTTGATTTAGTTAAAAAATTGTATACTTTGCCTCGTTAAGACGATAGGGCCTTCATTTTTCATGCGATCTTTATGAAACTTTACCAGATTGTTAATATCAATGACAGCTCGGTCAAGTTCGAAAACCAGCCAGATCGGACAAGTAACAGTGGAGTTATGGTCCTTGATTTAGTAAAAAATCCTATATTTTGCCTCGTTAAGACGATAAGGCCTTCATCTTTTGTCCGATCTTTAAGAAACTTTACCAGATTGTTAATATCAATGAAAGCTTGGACAAGTTTGAAAAACATCCAGATTGGACCATTTACATCGGAGTCATGGCCCTTGATTTTCTGAAATATGCTATATCTTGGCCTGATTAAGACGAAAGGGCCTTCATTTGGCCGGATTTCATTGAAACTTTGCAGGGATGATCAGTACCAAGCCTAGTTGTACATAGTCACCGTGTTCCAGTTGAATGCTTTTGGTGGAGTTTTAGCCCTTTAAAGGTTTTAATACACAAACTTTGTTCTGACTAGTTCTCTTGAACCCCTGGCCGGATTAAACGAAACTTTTTAGGGATGATCAATTCTATGTCTAGTTGTGCAAATCATCGCCGTGTTCCGGTTGAATGATTTTTGGCGGAGTTATGGCCCTTTAAAGGTTTTAATACACAAACTTTGTTCTAATCTACTTCTCCTGAACCCCTCGCCAGATTTCATTGAAAATTTGCAGGGATGATCAGCACCAAGCCTAGTTGTGCATGTCATCGTCACGTTTTGGTTTACAGATATTTGGCAGAGTTATGGCCCTTTAAAGGATTTTGATACCACACTTTTTTTCTGGGCTAGTTCTCCTGAACCTCTGGCTGGATACAGACGAACTTGACAAGGATGATCAGTATAAAGCCTAGTTGTGCATATCATCACCATATTTCGGTTGAATGATTTTTGGCAGAGTTGTGACCCTTTAAATGTTTTAATACACAAACTTTGTCCAGATTAGTCTCTTCTGAACTCTTTGCCAGATTTCAGCGAATCTTGGCGAGGATTATCAGTACTAAGCCTAGTTGCACCTGTCGTTGCCATGTTCTCGTTGAATGATTTTTGAAATACTTATGGCCCCTTATACATAAACTTTATCTTGAGCCAGTAGAGCGTCCACAGGCCCTCTTGGGCCTCTTGTTTGTGGAATTTCCACATTGCTTGTAAGTTTTAAATTCTGACTTCAGGTATGGAGCTTCCAGCTGCTGTTATGAAGGCCTTGAAGGAATTGAGGGAGGAGAATTGTAGGTTAAGGTCAGATTTCAACTCCACCTCTTCTACAGCTGCTGTGGAAACTCTGTTACCGAAATCGTGGAAAAGCACCAATGTAGATGGCAGTCATAGCAGAGAAATCGATGGCCGATCCTATGAAGATGGTATAGAAGAAAACTGTTATAACGTCAGACGCATATAAGTTTAATGGCGTCTGAATATTTTCACATTATATTAATATGCACAGCATGTTGTATTTTCACATATGTGGTCTATATTAGGGCTGTGTGCCAGACCACTTCCGAAACTATTTGTATTGCGTTGGGGACAGACCGATATACATTATTATATTCTGCGCTTTAATATCTTATTTACTTGAGATATCAAAATATTAACTTTGGAGACGAGTCATCTAAATGGCCCTACTAAGAATTAAATGTTACTGGATAAAATTATTTAGGATCAAAACAGTTTTAAAGCCTGGACAAGTAATTGAGCAAGTTGGTGTAAAACAATAACATTTTCTTGATACCGGATAAGGTTATCCACATATTACATGAGTGATAGAAAGCCTGAACTTACACATGGGGGAAGATAAAAGTCACGTACATCCATAATCACGTCTATAACGCGACAGTTGCATGATGTAATTGTGTAAATAAACATGCAGAATGTTCAAAGTTGTCGACGTCATGGTTCAAAATATCAATGATAGGCAAGAAATATAATCAATCGAGGGTATCCGGTTCCATGGGTATCCGGTTCTGACCTCCAGTATAACTGTTTTAATCAGAACCTCGGCAGAGCCATGGTTCCAATAAACATTATACCTGATGTAGGAATTTCCGATCTTTACCGAATACCTGTGAAAGATTTTTATAATCTGTACGTTTAATATTCTGTTTTGCGTTTCAGTTGAGTTTTGTTTGGCATGTGCCAGACATGGTCAGAAGATAGTATGTATGCATCCTCTGTTTGAAGGCTTCCTTTGTTCTAAATGTAAGGTGAGTCTGTGTTTATAAATCTTCTGCTCAACGGCTTTCGTTGTTCTAAATGTAAGTTGAGTAGATAGTGTCAGCGCATCCGATGTTTGAAGGCTTCTAAATGTAAGGTGAGTCGAAAGTGAATGCATCTACTGTTTGAAGTCATCCATTGTTCTAAATGTAAGATGCTTCGAAAGTGAATGCATCTACAGTTTGAAGTCATCCATTGTTCTAAATGTAAGATGCTTCGAAAGTGAATGCATCTACTGTTTGAAGTCATCCATTGTTCTAAATATAAGATGCTTCGAAAGTGAATGCATCTACTGTTTGAAGTCATCCATTGTTCTTGATGTAAGGTGAGTCGAAAATGAATGCATCTAAAGTTTGAAGTCATCCATTGTTCTAAACGTAAGATGCTTCGAAAGTGAATGCATCTACTGTTTGAAGTCATCCATTGTCATCCATTGTTCGAAATATAAGATGCTTCGAAAGTGAATGCATCTACTGTTTGAAGCCATCCATTGTTCTTGATGTAAGGTGAGTCGAAAATGAATGCATCTAAAGTTTGAAGTAATCCATTGTTCTAAATGTAAGATGCTTTGAAAGTGAATGCATCTACTGTTTGAAGCCATCCATTGTTCTAAATGTAAGATGCTTCGAAAGTAAATGCATCTACTGTTTGAAGTCATCCATTGTTCTAAATATAAGATGCTTCGAAAGTGAATGCATCTACTGTTTGAAGCCATCCATTGTTCTTGATGTAAGGTGAGTCGAAAATGAATGCATCTAAAGTTTGAAGTCATCCATTGTTCTAAATGTAAGATGCTTCGAAAGTGAATGCATCTACTGTTTGAAGCCATCCTGTGCTCTACATGTAAGGTGAGTGGAAAGTGTTTATAAATATTTTACTTGAATGCTTTCTTTGTTCTAAGTGTATTGTGTGAGTCAAAAGTGTGACTGCATCTACTGTTAGAAGACATCCATATGTCTCGATAGTTAAGGGATAAGTCAGAAGTGAGAAATATAAGGTACATAATACATGTAGGATATTTGTTGTTTTGGAGTGAATAACATATTTTATTTCATCGAGAAGTGAGAAAACTATATATTTTCACGAATGCGAAGCGTGAGTGAAAATATAAAGTTTTCTCACTGTGAGATGAAATAAAATATGTTTTTCCCGACAAAACAACACATTTTCTTTTTATTTTATGATTTTACAAACATTATTTTTAGGGAAACCATGGTAGAACAACAAAGTAGTCCTGGCAGCTACTGTGAAATAAAACTATATTCCACAGTGTGGAATATTTACACTTTTATTTCACTGATAAAATACAGTATTTCATTGCATATCATAATATAAATATTTCTATCCTCCATTTGAAGTCTTTATTTTTTTGAATATTTTATGCCAACCTTTCCAAATTACATGTATTTCAAATTGTTCCAATTAAGAAGATCGAGCCTGCTTGTGGAAGCAACATTTGATACACTGATGTAAGACGAGAGACGTCGGTCTATACTTTCATTTATCTCAGTTTTTAGCTCTACTGGCCGAAGGCCAGCAGAGCTTATGGGATGGCGAGTTGTCCGTCGTCCGTCCGTCCGTCGTCCGTAGTCCGTCGTCCGTCGTCCGTCGTTAACTTTTGTCTTGTTACCACAATAGGGCCTTCATTTTTTATCTGATCTTTACCAAACTTTAACAGGTTGTTAATATCAATGAAAGCTCGGACAAGTTCGAAAACCAGCCAGATCGGAATAATTTCACCGGAGTTATGGCCCTTTTTTTGCTGAAAAATGCCATATTAAGCCTTGTGAACACTCTAGCACCTTCATTTATTATTTGATATTTACCAAACTTGCACAGATTGTTAATATCAATGAAAGCTCGGACAAGTTCGAAAACCAGCCAAATCTGATTAGTAACACCTGAGTTATGGCCCTTGTTTTTCTGAAATTTGCTATTTTCTGCCTTATGAATGCTCTAGCACCTTCATTTATTATTTGATCTTTACCAAACTTGCACATATTGTTAATATCAATGAAAGCTCGGACAAGTTCGAAAACCAGCCAAATCAGATCAGTAACACTGGAGTTATGGCCCTTGTTTTTCTGAAAATTGCTATTTTCTGCCTTGTGAACGCTCTAGCACCTTCATTTATTATTTGATCGTTACCAACCTTGTACAGATTGTTAATACCGATTATAGCTTGAACAAGTTCGAAAATCAGCAGAATTGGGTCAGTAACACCAGAGTTATGGCCCTTTTTTTCTTCTGGAAAATGGCATTTTCTGCCTTTTGAACACTCTAGCACCTTCATTTATTATTTGATCTTTACCAAACTTGCACAGATTGTTAATATCAATGAAAGCTCGGACAAGTTCGAAAACCAGCCAGATCGGAATAATTTCACCAGAGTTATGGCCCTTGTTTTTTCTGAAAATTTCTATTTTCTGCCTTATGAACGCTCTAGCACCTTCATTTATTATTTGATCGTTACCAAACTTGCACAGATTGTTAATACCAATTATAGCTTGAACAAGTTCGAAAATCGGCTGAATTTGGTCAGTAACACCAGAGTTATGGCCCTTGTTTTTTTCTGAAAAATGGCATTTTCTGCCTTGTGAACACTCTAGCACCTTCATTTATTATTTGATCTTTACCAAACTTGCACAGATTGTTAATTCAATGAAAGCTCGAACAAGTTTGAAACCAGCTAAATCGGATTATTAACACAGGAGTTATGGCCCTTGTTTTTTCTGAAAAATGCTATTTTCTGCCTTGTGAACACTCTAGGGCCTTCAATATTAATCGAATCAATACTTAACTTTGCCAGTGTCTTTATATCAATGAAAGCTCGAACAAGTTCAAAAACCGGCAAGATCGAAATAATTTCAACGGAGTTATGGCCCTTGGTTTGCTGAAAAATGCCATATTAAGCCTTGTGAATACTCTAGGACCTTCATTTATTATTTGATCTTTACCAAACTTGCACAGATTGTTAATATCAATGAAAGCTCAGACAAGTTCGAAAACCAGTCACAGAGGAGTTATGGCTCTTGATTTAGTTAAAAATGCTATATTTTGCCTCGTTAATTCATGCCTCATTTTTCATCTGATCGTTACCAAACTTTACCAGATTCTTTAGTTATGGCCCTTGATTTAGTTAAAAAGCTGTTTTTTGCTCGAAACTTTTAAGAAAACATAAATAGCAGTCACTCGCTTCATTGATATTATAAGAGCCATGTTAGCCAGTAGAGCGTCCACAGGCCCTCTTGGGCCTCTTGTTACAGTCATATCTGTCATTTTAAATATAAGACAGAACTTTACTCTGTTCAGCAACACAACGAAGTGACTTCCTGTCATGAATTGAATTGGGGTTTTAAGGTGCACCAACACATGAAAAGGTTATATGGCACCTAACAGGCATGAACATGCCAGGCTCATCTTCCATGTACATGGAGATAAAATATGGAAAATGGGCCTAGAACCTTCTCACCCTGAACTGCAGAGTTGCTGCAAATTCTATCGTAGAAACTCCATTTACGCAATGAATACCAGTATATACAAGCTTCTAGGCATAGTTTGTCTCCAAATAGAAACAGATGAGAAAGCAGTGTTATTAAAAGAAAGTAACCCGTCAAATAACGGCAAAATTACACTACAAAACCGTTCATCAAAACTAGATCAGGGTGTTCGGGTCATATAATAATGTATATGTGCCGATAGAAAGTATAGAGTTTATTCACGGGTTCTTAAAATACTGGGTTGAATATGCCTAAAATGAATTATGAGTTGGTAACTCTTTAATTCAACTCTCCATTTTCGGGGTTCGGCCTGGCTAGTTAAAGCCGTTAATATTGTGTCTATCGATTGTGGATTCTCAAAATATGTAAGTTATATATACACTTGTAATGATATTTGAGAAATAAATATAATTTTAATCATGATCGGCTTCACACTTTTTCAGGATGCCCTGATGGAGAGTTTGTTCGCCCTTGATGATGATGGATGTAATGTAAGTAATCAAAAAGGCACACGAGTCTGAGTCTCATTGTTAATATTCTTCTTACCAATTGCGAGGAGAAAATGTTCATAGATTATGATTTGTAATTTTTAGCTCTACTGATCAGAGATCAGCAGAGCTTATGCCGTGGTGCGGCGTCCGTCGTCCGTCTGTCTGTCTGTCTGTCCGTCCGTCCGTCCGTTAACTTTTTTTTTGTAGCGACTACTCCTCTGAAACTACTGAATAGATTTTCATGAAACTTTACAGAAATGTTGCCAATGGAGTCTAGTTGATCCTAGCAAAAATTCATGTAGATGTGAAATCCAAGATGGCCGCCAAATCTAAAAATAGGTTTTTAAAAAACAAGTTTGTAGCGACTACCTCTTGAAAACTCTAAGGGATATTGCTATGGGACTTTTTCTAAAATGATCAGCATGACATGATGTTGGTCCTTGTCGAAAATCGTTTTGATTCGACGTTAAACATGGCTGCCAGCGGCCATCTTTGTTTACATAGAGTTATATAATGAAAACTTGTAGCGACTACTCCTCTGAAACTACTTGACGGATTTTCATGAAACTTCACAGGAATGTTGCTCTTGATGTCTAATTGATCCTAGCAAAATTTCAGGTCGGCCGGAAATTCAAGATGGCCGCCACGGCTAAAAATAGATTTTTAAAAAATAAGTTTGTAGCGACTACTTCTTGAAAACTATAAGAGATATTGATATGGGACTTTTTCTAAAATTATCAGCATGACATGATGGTTATCCGAGTCGAACATTATTTTGATTCGACGTTAAACATGGCTGCCAGTGGCCATCTTTGTTTACATAGTTATATAATGATAACTTGTAGCGACTACTCCTCTGAAACTACTTGACGGATTTTCATGAAACTTCACACGAATGTTGCTCTTGATGTCTAATTGATCCTTGCAAAATTTCAGGTCGGCCGGAAATTCAAGATGGCCGCCATGGCTAAAAATAGATTTTCAAAATACAAGTTTGTAGCGACTACTTCTTGAAAACTATAAGTGATATTGATATTGGACTTTTTCTAAAATGATCAGCATGACATGATGGTTATTCAAGTCGAACATTATTTTGATCTGACGTTAACCATGGCTGCCAGCGGCCATGTTTGTTTACATAGAGTTATGTAATGATAACTTGTAGCGACTACTCCTCTGAAACTACTTGACGGATTTTCATGAAACTTCACACGAATGTTGCTCTTGATGTCTTATTGATCTTAGCAAAATTTCAGGTCTGCCGGAAATTCAAGATGGCCGCCATGGCTAAAAATAGATTTTTAAAAAATAAGTTTGTAGCGACTTCTTCTTGAAAACTATAAGAGATATTGATATGGGACTTTTTCTAAAATGATCAGCATGACATGATGGTTATCCGAGTCGAACATTATATTGATTCAATGTTAAACATGGCTGTCAGTGGCCATCTTTGTTTACATAGAGTTATATAATGAAAACTTGTAGCGACTACTCCTCTGAAACTACTTGACGGATTTTCATGAAACTTCACAGGAATGTTGCTCTTGATGTCTTATTGATCCTAGCAAAATTTCAGGTCGGCCGGAAATTCAAGATGGCCGCCATGGCTAAAAATAGATTTTCAAAATACAAGTTTGTAGCGACTACTTCTTGAAAACTATAAGTGATATTGATATGGGACTTTTTCTAAAATGATCAGCATGACATGATGGTTATTCAAGTCGAACATTATTTTGATTTGACGTTAACCATGGCTGCCAGCGGCCATGTTTGTTTACATAGAGTTATATAATGATAACTTGTAGCGACTACTCCTCTGAAACTACTTGACGGATTTTCATGAAACTTCACACGAATGTTGCTCTTGATGTCTTATTGATCTTAGCAAAATTTCGGGTCGGCCGGAAATTCAAGATGGCCGCCATGGCTAAAAATAGATTTTTAAAAAATAAGTTTGTAGCGACTACTTCTTGAAAACTATAAGAGATATTGATATGGGACTTTTTCTAAAATGATCAGCATGACATGATGGTTATCCGAGTCGAACATTATTTTGATTCAATGTTAAACATGGCTGTCAGTGGCCATCTTTGTTTACATAGAGTTATATAATGAAAACTTGTAGCAACTACTCCTCTGAAACTACTTGACGGATTTTCATGAAACTTCACAGGAATGTTGCTCTTGAAGTCTTATTGATCCTAGCAAAATTTCAGGTCGGCCGGAAATTCAAGTTGGCCGCCATGGCTAAAAATAGATTTTCAAAATACAAGTTTGTAGCGACTACTTCTTGAAAACTATAAGTGATATTGATATGGGACTTTTTCTAAAATGATCAGCATGACATGATGGTTATTCAAGTCGAACATTATTTTGATTTGACGTTAACCATGGCTGCCAGCGGCCATGTTTGTTTACATAGAGTTATATAATGATAACTTGTAGCGACTACTCCTCTGAAACTACTTGACGGATTTTCATGAAACTTCACACGAATGTTGCTCTTGATGTCTTATTGATCTTAGCAAAATTTCAGGTCGGCCGGAAATTCAAGATGGCCGCCATGGCTAAAAATAGATTTTTAAAAAATAAGTTTGTAGCGACTACTTCTTGAAAACTATAAGAGATATTGATATGGGACTTTTTCTAAAATGATCAGCATGACATGATGGTTATCCGAGTCGAACATTATTTTGATTCAATGTTAAACATGGCTGTCAGTGGCCATCTTTGTTTACATAGAGTTATATAATGAAAACTTGTAGCAACTACTCCTCTGAAACTACTTGACGGATTTTCATGAAACTTCACAGGAATGTTGCTCTTGATGTCTAATTGATCCTAGCAAAATTTCAGGTCGGCCGGAAATTCAAGATGGCCACCACGGCTAATAATAGATTTTCAAAAAAACAGTTTGTAGCGACTACTTCCTGAAATCAAAATTAATCAGTAGAGCTTCAAGGTCATTGACCTCTTGTTATTTCACTGCCAGTGCAGTACAGTTTTTACGTTCTTATGATCATTAGCTATCCAGCAATACTAATATTTTCATGACCTTGACTTTCAGTTGAAGATCACCATATTGTTTGAACGTCATTTTTGGTGTTTTATGTCATTTTCAACACATTTTAGGCCATATAATTATGATGGTCAGTGTTTTTGTGATAGAGGCAGACCTCGTTACCCCATTAGAACCAGTACTGTATACCTCCCGCCATCCGTAAGAATCGACACTTTCTCACTTAAAGTTGAGCTCCCGGTGGGATTCTAACTCACAGCGGTGAGAAGGCGAGAAGGTTTAACATGCAACGTTGTTAACCCTTCGACCATGGAGCGCTTAGAAGATCACCGTAAGTAGGATGTTTGTTGAAAATCAAGTTTTATTGAATTTCTATATTTCTTGTTTCTTATTTCTATAGAAGAATGTCGTCATGGAAAAACCTTTATAAACTTGTATCGTGCTAAATGCAGCCGTATTTTCTACCATGCATGATTATAAATTGCGTGTGAGCTTGTTTACGTACTGGAATATTGATGCCCTGCCATGAAAGTGGAATAGGCATACAAAGTTACCCGTGTCCATCTGTCCGGATGTCTGTCCATCCGTTGTATGGGAAAATAAATACATTAACATTTTCATTAAGTCCATTTTTATGTGACTTACAGCGCTAAAGGGAATCATTCCCATCCAATGGACACATTTTCTAGTCTATACTTTCAGTTATTCTGCTGTATTTGTGGAGAGGGTGGTGAAGTCTCCGTGTGTGAATCTCGGGACTGTGGCAAGTAGGTGTTAAATGGAGAGGATCTTAATAAGATATTAAATAAATAATTATTTTGATTTGACAAAGTTTGCACAACTTCGAATTACAAAAATCATGCAATGAACGTTGTAATCACAACAGTTCAGTTATATATTTGCGAAATGTTTTCAATTCGAAATTGAATTTAGTTATTAATGTAAATGGTATTCATAGTGAATTTTGAATCATTCTTCTAAGGACTATTCCATTATGATATACCCGGGACCCCAGAAAGGAAATTTAATATACATCTATGGGTGAACTCTATATTGCAAAAATGTGGTTCTTTAAACACAATTTTGCATCAAATGGGTGGATGTCCAATTTCAAAAGTGCCTTCCCTGGGGTCCAATGTAAGTTTTAATGGAATATCCCTTAACGAGTTTTATAAACCCTTTGTTACAATGGAACAAGTACATAACTTTATATACATGTAGTGATGTATAATGAAAATCAGAAATTACTACTACTGTTGATATACTGCACTTATTTAGCTCTTGAAAATACTGTGAGGTAATACTGCAGAAATGCTGCACTTATTTAGCACGTGAAGACTGCTACTAGTGCAGAAATACTTCACTTACTTAGCACGTAAAAAGACTGTGCTACTTATTTCCCATCTAAAATGTATGGTCAAGTGGTTAGCACAGTAGGCTGTGAATCTGGAAATCGTAGTTCCAAACCTCACCGAACAACTGGGTTTCTTCGGTGTGTCCTTGGACAAGATGCTTCCCTTAGGCTTTGCTCAGTTGGGGATGTAAACAAGCGGTCGCGAAAAGTGTGTCTTTTATTTGAAGCACGTTAAAAGAAGGACACTGTTCCCTGATACCTATATATCCTTCCCCTCTCTCTGTTGATCAAAATAACCTAAGATCGTAATGTGTTAATGAGCCGTTAAATGACCATTACGTGATCCGAGTATTGACTTTCATACCCCAACCCCTTCTCCAAATAGCGAAAACGGACAGGGTTGGCTAGGGTATGAAATAAAACATTAATTTCGGCTTGAAAAAATAAATTGCATATTGTAAAATTAAAACATTGAATAGGTGATTTTAAACAGGTTATCACATTTTGTCAGTAAAAAATGTTTTTAAACATGTGCACCGTTTATTGTTGATGTATATTTGTTATAAATTCCTGCTAATATTAGCTTTCCCATCGCTTAATGGAATTAAGGCGGGACCAAGTAATGAGTTCAGTTGACATTATGAGTATGTAAAACTTACAATACTGACAGAACAACCGCGCTAGAAAGTAACATTTAGTTTACTAGACCACCTAGCCTAATATACACTCAAGAGATATGAAAACGCAACACGGGAATTTCCGCTATATACAGTCGAACCTCGATAGCTCAAAGTTGAGGCATTGAGGGAACGATAAAAAACCAAAATATCTATCTGAATTTGTGTACCGCCCGAAATAGTGTACTTGTGTACGTGTTGTATCGTTTTCAGTATGTTTTTTATGTTCATGCATGTTTGTTTAAACGTCATAACGGATATATAACTTGTAATTGTTACACTGAAAATACAAGAAAAACTGCAATAATGTGTTTGTTTTATCATGTATTTAAAGAAATATCACAATAATAGATTTTAACATACAAGCCGGAAGTCCAAATAATGAGAACAAGGTAAGACTGGTTTGGGTACATAGAATCGTCTCCTTATATACACATGTAGCCATTAAATTACTAATCAGTAATCACTCGCGAAATGCTCTTATCTAATTAAAAAGTGAACACACTTTATTTTAATTATTGTTTTATTTTTATTAAAACCAATCAACAAACGTTATTTAATTAGAAAATCAACCGTGTTTAATTTGTCGTAATTAACAGTAAGCGAAGTTCACTAAACATATATTCGGACCATGAAAAGTACTCGAGCGAGCCGGGGTATTCGAGAAATAATATTCGAATAATCGAGATTAAATTGCATTGAATTATTTAGGAGTTGTGTCGGGACAGAAAAATGTGCTCGAGTTACCGATGGTATTCGGATCACCGGTGTTCGAGCTATCGAAGTTCGACTGTATTGTAACTGCACACTTAAGATACGTTTTGCCAGTATGTCACGTGAGATTAGGGGGCGCGATGACGTCATCATTCCAGGATGGCTGCCTCCATTGGTGTTTCTTTGCAAATTTTCAGTTCATGTCTCCTATTTTTTACATGATATTTTGATAAAAAAAAAAAAAATTGTTCAAGTTTTTCAGAGCCCTTAAAAAAAAGAGTAGCAGTAAGTGATGTTGTAGACGTTTGAATCACAGTAATTTTTTTTTATCAAGAAATTCATGAATGTTGAAGTTACTCTCTGAAAAATTGAGCCATTTCAGTACGGCATTTAACGTAAAGGGTTTGCAAAATTTTGCATCCTGTTTGCTCACATGCTTGAGCCAAACGCGTACTCTGTCAATAATGAAAGAATACTAATAGCTGTGTTATGTGTTGTTTTAGTCTTTTTCTCCAAAAGGAACGGTCTAACGTAGCCATGTACCATTCGATTAACAGCAGCATATTACACATTCAATATATAGCGGAAAATCCCGTGTTGCGTTTTCATATCTCTTGAGTGTAATATGCAACAGAATTCAACAGAATTCATGAGTTTGAAATGCATTTTGAAGGTATCGTCATATTTCTCACGAATGCAAGGTTATCCAAGCACATAAAAGCATCTCGATCAAGAGTTTGCTAGAAAGAAATATGGAAAACAATCATTTTGATTACTGAGGCAATTGTTAATAATACCCTATAGATATTTTTTGAAAGTATGAAAAAACAAGGGCCAGCAGAGCTTATGGGATGGTGTGTTGTCCATCTTCCGTCGTCTGTCCGTTAACTTTTGCTTGTGTACACTCTAGAGGCCACATTTCTGATGCAATCATCATGAAACTTTGTCAGAATGTTTGTCTCAATGAAATCTAGGTCAAGTTCGAAAATGGGTCATGTGGGGTCAAAAACTAGGTCACTAGGTCAAATATTGGAAAAACCTTGTGTACACGCTAAAGGCCATATTTTTGACCCGAGCTTGATGCAACTTTGTCAGAATGTTTGTCTTAATTATATCTTGGTCAAGTTTGAAAATGGGTCACATGGGATTAAAAACTAGGTCACTAGGTCAAATACTTGAAAAACCTTGTGTACACTCTAGAAGCCGTATTACTGACCCAATCTTGATGAAACTTTGTCAAAATGTTTGTCTTAATTATATCTTGGTCAAGTTCAAAAATGGGTCACATGGTGTTAAAAACTAGGTCACTAGGTCAAACTTTGGAAAAAACGTGTGTACACTCTAGAGGCCATATTTTTGACCCGATCTTGATGAAACTTTGTCAGAATGTTTGTCTCAATGAAAATCTCGGTCAAGTTCAAAAATGGGTCATGTGGGGTCAAAAACTAGGTCACTAGGTCAAATACTTGAAAAAACTTGTGTACACTCTAGAGGTCATATTTGTTACCCAATCTTGATGAAATTTTGTCAAATTGTTTATCTTAATTATATCTTGATCAAGTTCGGAAATGGGTCACATGAAGTTAAAAAAAAGGTCACTAGGTCAAATATTGGAAAAACCTTGTGTACACTCTAGAGGCCATATTTTTGACCCGAGCTTGATGCAACTTTGTTGTTGTTGTTGTTGTTATTATTTCGAAGGATTATAGTGCCTCCGCCCTTATGTGACACCAGAGAATCCCGGTACGCCACGGGCATTAGTTGTGCACTATATCTGTCGGAGTGTAGAGTTGTATCTGCGTTGATTGCCTCTGTGTCGTTTCAATTGTATGTATGTCGTCTCGCTGTGGCGTTGATTGGTGGCTGCTATGGTGTTGCTGTCCTACATCTACTGGTGTGGTGGAGCCTACATCCTCTACTGGTGTGTCCTACATCCGCTAGTGGGCCTTCTGGGTGCTGTGTCTTTGGGGGCCATCCCCGCCGCTTCAACCGTCGTCCCCGGAGGCTCAAAATATCCATCACCACAATAGAAATGTGTACTTTGAGTTACTAAAGGCACGCAGGTTGCTGAATCCCCTGCTCCATGTAACATCTCCGAGTCTTCCTCACGTCAGGTCCGTTCAGCTGCTAAGTCGCCGGCAACACACATTCTATATTTACAAAGCCGATATGTGCCACACCAAACATACACGCATACAGCATACACCGGCGCTCAGCTAACTGCATCTCTTCAGTGGTAGTGTCCCAGGCGATGTTCCATGGCGGGCAGGACAGAGGATACGACACCAATCTTGGTCAACAACACTGCCGGATCCAGCGCCATATAAAAACGCGGATACACAGCAGTGTTGTAGTGCCTTCCCCACGACGTGCACGTGTCGGTGTCCACAGAGAAGTGCAACTTTGTCAGAATGTTTGTCTTAATTATATCTTGGTCAAGTTTGAAAATGGGTCACATGGGGTTAAAAACTAGGTCACTAGGTCAAATATTGGAAAAACCTTGTGTACACTCTTTGTCAAAATGTTTGTCTTAATTATATCTTGGTCAAGTTCAAAAATGGGTCACATGGTGTTAAAAACTAGGTCACTAGGTCAAACTTTGGAAAAACCGTGTGTACACTCTAGAGGCCATATTTTTGACCCGATCTTGATGCAACTTTGTCAGAATGTTTGTCTTAATTATATCTTGGTCAAGTTTGAAAATGGGTCACATGGGGTTAAAAACTAGGTCACTAGGTCAAATACTTGAAAAACCTTGTGTACACTCTAGAAGCCGTATTTCTGACCCAATCTTGATGAAACTTTGTCAAAATGTTTGTCTTAATTATATCTTGGTCAAGTTAAAAAATGGGTCACATGGTGTTAAAAACTAGGTCACTAGGTCAAACTTTGGAAAAACCGTGTGTACACTCTAGAGGCCATTTTTTTGACCCGATCTTGATGAAACTTTGTCAGAATGTTTGTCTCAATTAAATCTCGGTCAAGTTCAAAAATGGGTCATGTGGGGTCAAAAACTAGGTCACTAGGTCAAATACTTGAAAAACTTGTGTACACTCTAGAGGTCATATTTGTTACCCAATCTTGATGAAATTTTGTCAAATTGTTTATCTTAATTATATCTTGATCAAGTTATGAAATGGGTCACATGAAGTTAAAAACTAGGTCACTAGGTCAAATATTGGAAAAACCTTGTGTACACTCTAGAGGCCACATTTTTGACCCGAGCTTGATGCAACTTTGTCAGAATGTTTGTCTTAATTATATCTTGGTCAAGTTTGAAAATGGGTCACATGGGGTTAAAAACTAGGTCACTAGGTCAAATATTGGAAAAACCTTGTGTACACTCTTTGTCAAAATGTTTGTCTTAATTATATCTTGGTCAAGTTCAAAAATGGGTCACATGGTGTTAAAAACTAGGGTCACTAGGTCAAACTTTGGAAAAAACGTGTGTACACTCTAGAGGCCATATTTTTGACCCGATCTTGATGCAATTTTGTCAGAATATTTGTCTCAAATATAGCTTGCTACAGTTTGAAAATGGGTCACACAGGGTCACACAGGGTCAAAAACTAGGTCACTTGTACACTCTAGAGGCCATATTTCTGACCCGATCTTGATGAAACTTTGTCGAAATGTTGTCTTAATTATATTTTGGTCAAGTTCGAAAATGGGTCCCATGGGGTCAAAAACTAGGTCACTAGGTCAAATACTTGAAAAACCTTGTGTACACTCTAGACACTAGTAGTACGACTCGATTCATCAATGGTATAAAAGCCAGTAGAGCGTTCACAGGCCCTCTTGGGCCTCTTGTTAAATGGTAAGGTTAATAAGTGCTGTCTCTACACAACGTATCGATTTATTTCTTGTTTTTCACTAGTCCATAGGACTACTCAGACACAAACATTTGATAGCCCTGCAGCATTCTTACTAGCCTCTGGCTACCGGACTAGTGCTAATTTCGAACCCTGACTGTCTTCTTCAGGTCGTTTTGTGTGAGATGTATGAAACGCTACCTGAGTCAGGAAGCCCTCAAAATTGTAAGTTTCTAGAGAAAATAAGCATTGAACACTTGATATCTGATATCTAGACCATTGTAATGTACATAACTTGGATTTTTTTTTTATTTACTGTTAATATTATGTAAACAAAGATATTTATTTCATAGTACAATTAAAAATGTTCAGCAGGGTCTGACAAATCTTGAATTT
The DNA here is from genome assembly GCA_037043455.1 of Cyrtodaria siliqua. Classification (NCBI taxonomy): domain Eukaryota; kingdom Metazoa; phylum Mollusca; class Bivalvia; order Adapedonta; family Hiatellidae; genus Cyrtodaria; species Cyrtodaria siliqua. Next base: position 356,719 of record JAWPHD010000391.1, on the reverse strand, counting down.
TTGTGGTAGCCCACAGTGCATCCAGAAATTGAAATTGGTAGCCCGAAATGTGTGAGGCGGTTTCATTTTTTCATTGGGTTAGTGTCGAGGGTGTGTGGGGAAGGTATTTTGAGTTTTCATATAAATGTTCGAGTTATCTGGGTAACGAAACAATTCTTCCATTTGGACGTGTGAATTTAAATCTTAGACTTGTCTTGAATAATTACCTGCAAAAACAGTGGTGTTGATTAGAGCTATAACCTGGTTTTGACGGACTACTACACATGCACATTTGTAGTAGCCCGACTGACTCTCGATAGAAATTTCTGGTAGCGGGGACGTCAACTTTTGGTAGCCCACGGGCTCTGGGCATGTGATTTGTTGGACTCTGTTCAGTGTTTTAGTTAGATTGGATGATTAGTCTGTGCTAAGAATTTAATTATACCCCTGTTTTACAAAGTGAAGTTGGTCTATAGAAACCACGATGTCCGTAACATCCATCGCGTCTTGTCCCGTCCCGTAACACATTTCTATTACTTGCGTTTCTCAAATAGTTTTGAATGGGTTGTTCCCAAACTTCATATAACGTTACACATAACAACTGATGACCTTATGTCTAATTCATGATACATTTTTGATTGCTACATTTATTACAGAATTATGACCCTTTGTTTGACTTAGAATGGTATATTTGAATTTTCCACTCTAATATTGTATAATGTCCCTTAAATTAACACATTTTTCTCGAATAGTTTCGAATGGATGTCCCAAACTTCATATACACATAACAACTGATGACCTGATGTCCCTCTACATGACACATTGTTGATTGCCTTATTATTACAGAATTATGGCCCATTGTCTTAGAATCGTATATTTGTACGATGACGTCGTATGTTCACTCGGTCATCTCTGCACGCCTCCTAACAACGGAACTACATTGTCAATTTCAGCAATCCGGTATTTTAAAAGCTTACGGAAATCATCAAGACAATTTCTATGCCAATCTGAATGGAAAGGACCGAACTATGATTCAACTTTCATTTGCATATTTATTTCACTAGCGTAATATGATAACTACATCATGGCTTTATTGCACTCCCACAACACAAGTTATGTGATATATAAAAGCTGTTTTATTTACACTTGATCAAGGTGAGAAGTCGGTCACCCTGGTCGTGTTTCTTGTGTTGTCCATACCACCTGTCCACCCATGGCATCCTGATAGGAAGAGATAATGCATGGGACATGGTGATTAAGTTCTTCAATCCATTTACAGAGGATTGCAATTTGGTAAGTCAACCGGTCATGTTACTATAGGATGGAAGTCTGTAATTAATTTGTTTCTAGCCTGTTTATTATTGCGATTGACCTTTATAAGATTGTAACCTTGGCTAAGCTGACCATGGCCAGGTTTTGGTCTATACCAGACTACCATTGTCTACGCTGTGACTTTAACAATAGTGTCAACGTTTTTCATTTACAAGACTAGGCCATTTCAATCTGTGACCTTAGCAAGACTGATCTTCGCTAGACTAATCTTGGCAAAACTGATCTTGGCTAGACTGATCTTGGCAAAACTGATCTTGGCTAGACTGATCTTGGCAAAACTGATCTTGGCTAGACTTTGTCCTCTTAACCATTGCCCAATTTAGTGGCTGACCTTAACCATATTATGCACTTAGACTTAGCTTTTAATTTGACCTTGGCCAAACTGTGAACCTTATTTTCCGAAATTTGGTTTTTAACTATTTTGCATCCATAGATCAATTTCAAAAGTACCTTAGGGGAGTCCCATGCATGTTTTAATGGAGTATCCCTTATGTGACTGCCCTCTTAACCAGGGTGGCCACAGACTCTGGAAAACAGGGAAAAGGGTGAAAAAAATTCCCTGCAGGGAAAAATCAGGGAATTTGAAAATTTGCAAAAAATCAGGGAATTATCAGGGAATTTTACAAAGATTGGAGAGAACAAATCTTGGCTGCTGGTAGCTTCTCTTCCTGACTTTATTAAAAAGCTGTATTTCTTCAAACTGTTAGCAATATATTAATAAAGCAATTTAAAACCTGTAAAACTCTAAAGATATGAGTAAAGAATGTGTTTGGCTTAATGGTGGTGAAGGTATGGCTATAAGGGGAGGTTGGAGGCCATACGTATACAGCTGTATTTGAGCTATATACTCCGTGAAAAGATCAGGGAAAATCACCTTTCAGTCGGGGGAAAAATCAGGGAATTTCATTTTTGGATTTCTGTAGCCACCCTGTTAACAGACTATGACCTCTGACTTAGCTAAGCTTTGACCTTGGCCAGACTGTGACATTGTTCATGTGACTGACCTTAAACAGACTATGACCTTTGACTTAGCTAAACTTTGACCTTGACCAGACTGTGACATTGTTCAAAACATGAATGACCTCAAACAGACTATGACCTTTAACTTAGCTAAACTTTGACCTTGAACAGACTGTGACATTGTTCATAATGTGACTGACCTTAAACAGACTGTGACCTCTGGCAGACATCAACCTTGACATTGTACATACTGTCACTTATTCATTAAAGGTGCCAGGATCATGCTGTATATGTAGAGACAAGTGAAAAATAGCTACTTTGTTGGTGTACACTGCACTGTCTATAAGCATTAAATGTCTAGAAAAAAATAATCCAGTATGTCACTGAGTTAATTGAAACTTGGCACATCTGTTCTTTAATAAGTGGATCTTTAGTCAATCAAGTATGAAATCAAAATCACTACTGAAACATGTTATATCCTAAATTATAATTTGTTATCTGCTGTAGAATTTAAATTTACCCCCTGTATGATTAGCCTATCACAAGATAGTAGAGTTAAATATTTGTCTGCAGTTACCATGCTTACCACTGATAACTGCATGTATAAATTGTAATTGCTGTCCAGGTCGATTTTCATACAAGTGAACCCCGGCCTTTAACTTTGTTCGGAGTGACCTTGATGAGGAGAAGGGGAGGGTGGGGTCCAATGTTTAAGTTTCAGGGCACTAGTCAGCTTTTAGGGACTGGGGCCAGGGCCCTCAGGAAGGGGAATTTTGCGTTGTTTTCATATCAGAGTGGAATTTCTAAGAAACACAAATTAGTGTTTTGTTATGTCTCCCCCCATACTAGGGAGACATATTGTTTTTAGCTTGGATGTCTGTCTGTCTTGATCTCTGTCCATCACATATCGTGTCTGCACTGTATCTCTTGAACCGCTTGAGGGATTTTGAAATAATTTGCAATAAATGTTCACCATATCGAGACGACGTGCAGAGCGCAACATCCGGCCACTTCCATTTAAGGTCAAGGTCACACTTAGAGGTCGAAGGTCATATGCACTATATTTCGTGTCTCCACCATATCTCTCGAACCGCTTGAGAGATTTGAAAATAATCAGACCAATAACAGCGGAGTTGATTTAGTTAAAAATGCTATAGTTTGCCTCAAGGCGATAGGGCCTTCATTTTTCATCTGATCTTTACCAAATTTTACCAGATTGTTAATATCACTGAAAGCTTGGAAAATTTCGGAAACCAGCCAGATGGGACCAGTAACAGCAAATTTATGGTCCTTGATTTAGTTAAAAATGCTATATTTTGCCTCGTATATTCGATAGGGCCTTCATTTTTCATCCGATAGAAAAGTTTGTAAACCAGCCAGTTCGGACTAGTAACAGCAGAGTTATCGCCCTTAATTTAGTTAAAGATGCTATATTTTGGCCTTGTTAACATGATAGGGCCTTGATTTTACATCCGATCTTTATCACACTTGACCAGATTGTTACTATCAGTAAAAGCTTGGACAAGTTTGAAAAACGACCAAATTGGATTTGTAACGGCGTATTTATGGCCCTTGATTTAGTTAAAAAATGCTGTATTTTGCCGCCTTAAAACCAAAGGGCCTTCATTTGGACGGATTTCATTGAAACTGCAGGGATGATCAGTACCAAGCCTAGTTGCACATATCGTCACCCTGTTCCGGTTGAATGATTTTGGCAGAGTTATGGCCCTTTAAAGGTTTTAATACACAAACTTTGTCTGGACTAGTTCTCCTGAACCCCTCGCCGATTTCAACGAAACTTTCCTTTTGGGGGCATATAAATGTGCACTTGTCCGTCCATCCGTAAGTAGTCCCAAAAACTTGTCGCACCCTCCTCCATTACTATTAACGCACGGTCTCCAAACTTCAGAGGAATGTTGACCAGCAAGTGTAGATGCGCACCTGGGTTTTCGTGTTTTTTTTTTACCAAGAACTACAGAGTTACAGCCCTTGGCTTTAGTCAAAATAGGAGCTGAAAAAATTGTGTCATGCCCTCCTCATTACTATTTAGCCAACGGTAGCCAGACTTTACAGAAATGTTGACCAGCAAGTGAAGATGCGCACCTGGGTTTACGTTTTTATTTTGGACCAAGAACCACAGAGTTATGGCCCTTGACTTAGTCAAAATAGAGGCTGAAAAACTTGTGTCGCACCCTCCTACACAGTCGCCAGACATTACAGGAATGTTGATCAGCATGTGAAGATGCACACCTTGACTTAGTCAAAATAGACGCTGAAAAACTTGTGTTTTGTGATCCGCCATAACTATATAACCCACGGTCGCCAAATTTATAAGAATGTTGACCAGCAAGTGAAGATGCACACCTAAGTTGTTTGGGTAATCGGTGTTTATGTTCATTATCAAAATGCTATTGCATAGTGACCTACACATTTCAGACAATTTCTAGTCGATACACAAACTTTTTCCGTGCTAGTTCTCCTGAACCCCTGGCCGGATTTCAACGGAACTTGACAAGGATGATCAATGCCTAGTTGTGCATATCATCGCCATATTCAGGTTGAACAGTTTTGGCAGAGTTATGGCCCTTTAAAGGTTTTTATACAAAAACTTTTAGATTAGTCTCTTCTGAACTCCTTTTCCAGATTTCAACCAATCTTGGCAGGGATGATCAGTACCAAGCCTAGTTGCATATGTCATTGCCGAGTTCTGGTTGAATGATTTTTGGCCCTTTTAACTCTGTAGACACAGTATAAATGGCTTTAACAAGCCTGGCCAAACCCCAAAACTGGAGCGTTGAATTAAGAGTTACCAACATTGGGAGGAAATGTATAATATAGAAGAAGAAACATGGAACGTCTCTTTTTAAATCCTCAACAAGTACAGTATTACAATGGTTTCAAGTACGGGTAAATCATAGAATACTTCCAACTAGACGATTTCTACACAAAATCAACATCGCTGATAGTTCACTGTGCAAGGATTGTCAACAAGAGGAAACATTAATCCATATGCTTTGGTATTGTCCTGAAACGCAGTCTATACTTAATAAATTAAAAATGTGGTTGTCCAGTAATGACATATACTTAAATTTTACTGAAGAATCATTTATTTTTAACATTGGTAACACATTAACACCAGCCGACTTGTACATATTACTTGAAATGAAATATTATATTTTCAGTACCAAACATTTACAAAATAAACTCTATAGAGGCATTCAAAAATAGGATAATAAAGTCGTTTAATTCTAGAATGTATAGCAGCACAAAACAATGCTTTCGAACCATTTGAAAAAAAATGGAACAAGTACATGAACCTTTTAAAATAATTTTGTCGCATAAACAAGCAAGGAGCTCACCCCTAAAATTGGTGTTTAAGGTTTTATTCAGCCCAAGAATCTGACAACTATCGGATAAAATATACATTAAAAATTAAGCTAGGTAGGAGAGATGTGGCCATGTAGAGAGAGCATTAAGAACTACAACTTTTTTTTTTTTTCATTCGTATTTTTTTGTATCTTTCTCCCGTAAAACAAATGTACTATACTCAGTTGTGTTTTTTTTTTTTTATAAAAATGGCTATACATGTAAATTAATATAATATAGAAAAACACATACAATTCAATGTTTAAAAAATGTAAAGACTACCGCTTTATACAGATTTTATTATATGAAAGTCAAATATTATAATAATATGTATATATAATCAGTTTTATATGTTTGTTTGTAAGGCGTGCAGTGGGATGGTCCTCCCCGACCCACAACATGCCAAATTACGGGGAGAATAAATGGGTCATCATACTGGTGACAAGAAAAAAAAAAAGAGTTACCAGCTCATTATTCATTTTACTCGTATTCAATCATGGATATTTTAAGAACCCGTAAAAAAACATATACCTTTAATTGGCACATATACATTATTATATGACCTGAACACCTGCATAGAGTTTTGATCATTGGTTTTGTAGTGTAATTTTGCTGTCCTTTGGCGGGTTAGTTTCTTTAAATGCCTTATAGTGCCAAATAGTGCATATTGTACATAATTTGTAAACTGTGTAAAAGTCGGTAATCAATCAGACACACTTTATAATTGTGTTCATTACAGGTAAACGCAACTCAGCTAGTCTCCAATCTACCCAAGAAAAAGTTACGGGTGCTGTCGCTGTTCGATGGTATAGGCACGGTGAGAGAAACCCTCGATCAACTAGGTCTTGAAGTCGAGACTTACTACGCATCAGAAATCAGCTGTGACGCAGAGCTAGTCACCATGTTTAATCACGGGTTCTCGGTATCCCAGCTCGGCGATGTTTACAACATCGACAGAAATAAAGTAAGTAATTAAATCATGAATATCCACAAACGCTGTTTCAGTCCAATGTGTTTCAAAAGTTTGGTAGCTAAAACATTAAACTGCATACATTGAACTGCATTTCAATTGTTAGAGATGTTGTTCAACTAATATGATAGTACTTGATAAATATTTAAAAACCTTCTTCTGAAGGGAGACATATAGTAATCGTACTGTCCCGTTGGTCCGTCAGTCCGTTCATGCTTTCCTTCCAAAACAATCATGTCATGGCCATAACTTCGAAAGACCTGAAAGGATTTCCACGAAGCTTCACACAAATGTTAACCATAATGACAAGATGTGTCGTGTGCAAGAATCAGGTCCGTACCTCAAAGGTCAAGATCACACTTTGAGGTCAAATGTGTCAAAATTTTCAGGGGCAGTTATCACTTACTGCTGACATAGTTGTTTTTTTTTCGTTTTTTTTGTGGGGTAGGTGTTTTAATTAAAAAGAAATATAGTTATAAAATAGAACACTGTTCACTTGGAGCAGGTGGTCTCCTGAGCAGGTTTGACTGTATTAAAACACCACCTCTAGTAAAAGTGCACCTTTTCAGTTCCCAATAGTTTTAAATTAAAAGTGCATTATGCATTCAAATCTGTGTTAAGAGACCACTTTTGCTCTTCCTTTAATATAGTGTTCCTTTAGGGCTAGTCCATTAAAACATAAATGGGACTCTGACAGGAAGGCACTTTTGAAATTGACCACCCACCCATAGATGCAAAATTGAGTTGAAAGAATCAAGTTTCGGAAAAGAGGGTTCACCCATAGATGCTTATTAAATTGCCTTCCTGGTGTCTCGGATATGTTTTAATGGAATAGCCCGTAATAAAGGTTTGACTTGACATTATTCAATCATTTGCTTTGTTAAAAACACCTGTTACAATTATATATGGCTTAAATTGTTCAGCTTGAAGAGATCTGTCCTATAGACTTGGTGATTGGAAGTCCGCCAGTAGAAGATCTGGATGTCACAAACAGGGAGTATGAGGGATTCAGTGAGTAGAAAAAATGTTCTGTCGAATATTTCAATTAAACATAAATTATTTGATTTTGACACTTTCTAAACAGACATTCAAGATGCCCTTCTCCAAAAAAAACAAAAAAACACAAATTAGTCGGAACATAAAATATTTGAATTTTATATGATTATTCCAACTAAAAGGACTTGATTTTCGAAAATCTGTATTGCTTTGACAACTACAGTTGCAGATTTATCCCTATTAAAACTACTTTCTTTTATAATTTTTGTTCTGGTAAAACAATAAAAAAAAAATGTACTAGCCTTATTATCCTAAAATTTAATAGGTCCTCTTAATAGTTTATATTAAAAAGGATGAGCAGAAGATATGAAACGATGTTAATTTTTGTATGGTGCCAAAGGAGACATATAGTAATATAGGCCGTCTGTTCGTTCGTTCGTCCTTCCATCCAAAACAATGATATCTCAGCCATAACTGTGAAAGAACTGAAGTCTTTTCCATTATTTGGCGGGTTAGTTTCTTTAGATTAGTTTAAATGATGTCAGATGTGTTATTAAAGCAGCTGTAATGCACTTCAAATAATAAGTCGCATAAAACAAAATTTACCGTTTTTTATGTGCATTTTATAATGTAAGATTTGAGCTATGCTTAATATCTGCTTAATGTCAAACTCGGGTCTGAACATATCGTATGATATACACTGCAAATAATTGGGACTAAATGTTTATTTGTGAAGAAACATTGTGATTCAGTCCTCTTTTGCAATTTAAGGTAATTCACAAGTGTATAACAATATTTATCACATAACTTACGGTGTGGGAGTGGAATAACACCATTCTATATTTTCGATATACCAGTAGTTATATAAGTACACAAATAAGCCTAGTAAGGGCTGTCAAAAAAAAATCTATAAAGCCTATGATCCAATTCCCACAGTTTATGTCGGTTTCGCATGTTATAGCGACGGGCAAAATGCAATAAAAGTCGATATATGAGTTATGTGATAAATAGAATCTAACATTCGTTCTCATTCATTATTGAATTTATTAAACTCATTAGCAAAAATGATATAATGCTCGGCAAGAGCCTTGCATTATATCCTGTGAGTACCTTTCACCGGTGGGTACTGATCGCCGGTGTAATCCGAATTCGCACTGTTACTTCCGCTGTTCTTTGTTTACAAATGGTGCGTGTCAACTGTCAACCTACCAAAGTGTAGTGAAACGCCCTTTTTACGGGTAAGGTCCAATTTATTTTCATTTGAATTCATAAAACTTGGTATTCTGGAAAATTTTAATCGTCACATTTAATACTTCCATTTAAAAACATCGAAAAACCCTGCAAAGAAAAGTACGTCTGCTATATAGAAAGCAAAACAATATTTCATATGATGCGCTTTTTCTCAGAATATCTGGTCACGTTATCTCCTTATATGGTAAATGGAATGTACTTGTAGAACTTTTTGCTATTTTATTAATAAACAAGAAAAATCACCTCTAAGTATGACCTTGACCTTGGAGCCATGGACCTGGATTTGTGCACAACACCTCATTTGGTTGTGGTGAGCACTTGTGCCAAGTTATTTGAAAATCCGTCCAGGCATGCAAAAGTTATTGACCGGACACGATTTGACCTTTGACCTCTAAATGTGACTTTGACCTTGGGGCCACTGACCTGGATTTTGTGCGCGACACATCGTCTTGTTGTGGTGAGCACTTGTGCCAAGTTATTTGAAAATCCGTCCATGAATGCCAGAGTTATTGACCGGACACAATTTGACTTTTGACCTTCAAGTGTGACCTTGACCTTGAAGACCTGGGTTTTGCGTGCGACACATCGTCTTGTTATGGTGATCACTTGTGCCAAGTTATTTAAAAATCCCTGCAGGGGTTGTGACGTTACGGTCCGGACACGAAATTGCGTACCTGTTTTTGACCTATGAACTTCAAGTGTGACCTTGACCTTTAAGGTACGGACCTGGGTTTTGCGTGTGACACATCGTCTTGTTATGGTGATCACTTGTGCCAAGTTATTTAAAAATCCCTGCAGGGGTTGTGAAGTTACGGTCAGGACACGAACTTCGGAATGACAGACAGACACACAGAATCCAGACGGACAGACAGAAATTTTTCGGGGGCATAAAAATCTGATTATTTTTTGTATTTCTGTATTCCAGTTTCCCACCATTGGAATAGTGTCTGAGAAGAGATAGTATAATTTCCTGTGCCCTCACTGTGGCATTTAAATCAGAAAGATAGAAAGAACTTACTGTGGACATATTTTATGGCTTTTTTTTTTAATAGTAATGGTGATCAAATTAATCCAAATCTCAAAATACAAAACAAATATCTTCGATTTATTAAAGTGTTGTTGCTCTTTTGTTTTTACCATATTGGCGAGAAGTTTTGTCTAGTATGCCTATTATTTCAGAGCAAAGGCAATATTTTACCATTACACCGGCGATCGGTACCCAAGCAAAACACATATGGCGGCAGTACTTCCTTAACTAACAACCTATTGACAGAAAAAGTTTTTATCATTAAGTGAAAATGTATTTTTAGTCAGATAAAGAATAATAAGATACATAATCACAGACTTATAAATTTCTTTCAATTAGTTATCTGTTAACTACCACGGCGATCAGTACCCCCAGGATATCATTTTGCCGACTCATTTAATAAATTCAATAATGAATGAGTACTCATGTAAGATCCTCTTTATGACATGACTTTATTACACTACCAGTAGCCATGTAATATGTGATGAAAGTCAGTATTTCAGTAGGCAGAAATAAGTACTAATGTACATTAATCCATATTTTAACTTCTCACTAAATACACAATATAGTAGTGAAAGCTAACCAGTGGAGCTTCTGTTCGTTTTTGTCCTAACACTTGACTTCAGCAGCTGAATGATGTCTCACTACTGACCATAAACACCGCTCATGGTTACACTGTCAGTGACTCCCGTCCCGTTGACTTTGGTCTGTGTGCCCAGATGTAGATTGCTTCATTGACCCCAATGCCTCTCTCCCCTCCCCCACTCAAACCTTCAGGGTTTTGGTCCAATATTTTCACCGAGTCTAAGACAGCATGTCCAGGTCTGCAAGAATGACTATGATGTGTTACCCCATACGTGTTGGTATTAGATCATTCTACCTTGAGGCCCTCTGATTTCACATTGTTTCTATATTTAGATGGTACTGGTGTATTGATGCTCAAGTTCCTACTACTGCTTAAAGACGTACAGATGTTGACCAAGGGGAGTAACTCTGTATTCTGGTTGGTGGAGAGTACTGCAGCTATGAAGTCGGAGTTCAGGAAAACGTTGACTAAACTGTTCGGTGTGAGTGTCTTACTATTAGATTTTTGTGCCAAAAATAGTTTTTCACTTTGTAGAAAGAATACCATGATATTGTCAGATCCAAATGGAAATTGTTAAAGAAACTAATTTGCTAAATAATGCTAAAATTACACAATAAAATCGTCCCTCAAAACACTATTCAGGTGTTCAGGTCATATAATAAATAATGTATATGTGCCAGTTAAAAATATAGGTTTATTCACAGGTTCTTAAACTACCTGTGATTGAATATGCTTAAAATTAATTATGAGTTGGTAACTCTTTTTAATTCGATGCTCCAGTTTGGGGTATGGTCTGGCTAATAAAAGCCGTTTATTTTGTGTCTATAGAGTTTGTATTCTCAAAATATGTAAGTTGCACATATATATACCTCATTGTAGGTTAAGAGATGGCCTACATCTGTTGTAAATTCTTTCTTGTTGATGGCGTAATAGGGACTTAAATGGTGCATTTTCATAATTTCTTAAACTTTAAAGGGACAATGTCCGTAACTTTTAGCTTATAAAACACACACTAATTACGTTCACAAACATAACACACTAAACATTATTGAATATTTACTAATTAAATGCAAGCTTGTTTAATGGAATTCAATCGCGGTACAAAAAAAGAAGTGCCGCATTGTGCGTTTGAACTCGCTGCCCAAATTACACTCTCGGATAATAATAGTGAGTGCGAGCGAGATAGTCGACGTCGCTTCTGAATGAGCTAAGCGGGCTATACATATTACCCAATACATACTATGTAGAAAACCTAATGCGCTAATGGAAGTCACGTGATCAGCCGAAAAGGTATAATAATTAAAAACTTTTTTTCAAATTGACGAATGTATAACTACAGACTTCTTTGGATCTATACTCAAGTTTTCATTAATACATTTCGCTGAATAAAAGTCAGTTATTTGGTTATGCTCAATATCTGCTTACTTACGGACAGTGTCCCTTTAAAGGTTTTGAATGAATTTGATTAATACCATATCAGTAAAAGGTAAGTGCACAGTTGGCATGACTGGAATACTACCTCCAGATCCCTCGTGTCAAGGGCACAGTGATCGAGGGTCAAGATCAGCAGTGGGTGTTTCCTTTTTCGCTCCGTACCTTTTGAATAAGTAAAGAGCTTTTGGAGGTAATTTGCAAAAAGGTTAATATCAACACAAACAAACGACACGTTCTCTACAGCCTCCCAGCAGAACCCCTTCAAGAAGATAAATCAAGTCTTTAGGAATGGCCGTAACAAATGAAATGTTGTGCATTCAAGCTTGTCCTTGTCTGTCGTAAAGTGAATGTCATGTTGAGTAAGGTCAATCTATTAGGTTATAAATTTTAAAGTATTGCCTGAAAAAATAAATAGTATAAACTATTTTCCCTACCTACATAGTTACTCTATTTCTTTGAGCATGTAATAGGAACCACACATACTATTACATGGTCTAATACAACATGCAGAGAAACTACTCAACCATGCATGTAGGATATATTTTACTGACAAGAACATTTCTATCTTGTTCACCTGTGTTCCAGAAGGAGCCATGTATGTGGGACGCTCAATACTTCTCTCCATATGTACAGCCCATGTTGTACTGGGGTAACATTCCAGAACTTTACAGGTTTGTATAATGCATTTACTGTCCCATTTACAGGTATGTATAATGCCTTTACGGGCCCATTTTCATGTGGGTATGTATAATGCCTTTACTGGCCTATTTACAGGTTTGTATAATGCCTTTACTGGTCCATTTACAGGTATGTATAATGCCATTACTGGTCCATTTACAGGTATGTATAATGCCTTTACTGGCCCTTTTACAGGTTTGTATAATGCCTTGACTGGTCCATTTATAGGTATGTATAATGCCTTTACTGGCCCATTTACAGGTATGTATAATGCCTTTACTGGCCCATTTACAGGTATGTATAATGCCTTTACTGGCCCATCCATTTACAGGTATGTATTATGCCTTAACTGGCCCATTTACAGGTATGTATAATGCCTTTACTGGCCCATTTACAAGTTTGTATAATGCCTTGACTGGTCCATTTATAGGTATGTATAATGCCTTTACTGGCCCATTTACAGGTATGTATAATGCCTTTACTGGCCCATTTACAGGTATGTATATATGCCTTAACTGGCCCATTTACAGGCATGTATAATGCGTTTACAGCCCATTTAAAGGTATGTATCATGCGTTTACTGGCCCATTTACAAGCATGTATAATGCGTTTACTGGCCCATTGGTTAGGAGATTGCTGGCGCCACTGGGTTGCTCGGTGAAACACTTTCCTTTTAGCCTCGTAAGTCAAATAGTGACGTTAACCCATGTATTGTAGTCCATCATTCAAACATGTTAAAGAACCATAGAAATATTTTGGATAGTAAGAGTAAAGTTTCTGCATTCCTTTGTATCCTTCCCCTCTGTCTCGCGCAGCTTTAAATAGTAACCTTAATAATGTGTTCATGAGTTGATGAGCTGTTAACCCATAACCCGCTACATATATATAATGGACCGTTCTTTCTTTAAATTAAGACCATTCCATTTATGTGACAAAGGGGTGATTTGGGGGAAATGATCAGCAGCTGAACATTGTAAACCCTGCGAGTTACTCGCAGGCGTTACTCGCAGGCTGATCTGGGTTTACAATGGAAGCAAAGGCTATTATCATTGTGCTTAGCGGGTTAAGGGTTAAACAACAATTCAATTTAGTCGGACTTGAATTGATGTTTGAAAAGATGGATTTAATCATGATGGGTTGCAGACTTTTCTCCAGAACGACATTCAGTTTTAATTATTTTCCGTTTGGTATGGCATCCGTCTTATGCTTGCATGATCGTATAAGATGACATAGGGTTTTAACAGAAGATTTACTAACTCTTATTCTCCAGGGGTCAGTTTGTAGTTTCTGAATCTTCAAGTTACCTTCAAGTTTTTATTTTAATGCAAATAAGGCATGGATCCGTATTCATAGTTCATATTTGTCTTGGTGCCATATAACCCATATTGTTTTGCAATACCGTAGAACCCAATTCAGTTCTAATTATATACATTATGGCTACAGTTACAAAAAAATAGGTTTTAAAATTGAGTGTTGGGCAATTACTATTTATGTATACTTCTTCAACAGCAGCTTGTGTTGTCTCAATTTAGGCCCTTCACTAATTTGTTGTTAGTACTAAATATTGAATGTCAGATCTGTGACTGAACTTTCTTTCTGCAGTTCTCAAGAGTACTTTGAGAGACACAAGGATGAACACATAATATTAGACCCATGTTTAGCAGCAAATGTCAACAGGAAATCAATGGTAATGTATACACACAGTTTTCCTCACCTCCCAACAGCCAACATTTTTGTGTAGCTGTATTGCTTCCTATGCCCCGAAAATTCGGGCCAATTTTCGGGGGAGCATATAATCGCTGCTTTCTCCGTCTTTCCCTCCATCAGTCCCATTTTTGTGCAGCGCATAACTTCAAAATTACTGATGGTACTGAATTGAAACTTCACATAATAATAGAGAGCAATACGAGGAAGTGCAGAGTGCAAGAACCGTAACTATTTCTTCATTAAAATTAGAGTTAATGCCCTTTGTAATTTTATACTTTTCTATAATTTGTCCGGAGCTTTACTTCAAAACTTCTTATGAGATTGCAATGAAACTTCATACAATGATAGAGGACAATGGTAGGAAATGCAGATTGCAAGAACGTAACTCTGTCTTCATTCAATTTAGAGTTATGCCCTTTGTAATTGTATACTTATAATTATTGTCTGGAACACTACTCAAAAAACACTTATGGGACTAAGAAACGTCAATGTTAAAGAGAAATGAGAGGAATTCCATAACTCTGTCTTAATTCAAGAGTTACTAATTCAAGGAATTTTATACTTATAATTTTTGTCTGGAGCATAACCCAAAAATTACTAACAGGGCTGCAATGAATCTTCACACAGTGATAAAGCACAATGAGAGAAACTGCAGAGTTTGAGCCAATCTTCATTAAAATTAGAGTTATTGCCCTTTGTAATTTCATACCTGTAATTCTTGTCCAGAGCATAAGTCGAAAACTAATATAGAACTGCAAATTGAATACTGCTGGGTGATACAAGGCCGTATGATAAGTTGAGGCTACATGTCGGGGAGCACCCATCGGTTCTACCGTTGTTTTTTTTTTCATTTTTCATATAAAAAATTACAGCAAAATTTCCTATATCTCTCCTTTGCATATTCCACTGTGGACAAGCATCATGTTAAGACAATTTTTTCTACCAAATCATACTATCAGGTGACTAAACTGCTCCTTATCGGGTGACAAATATATTTTTATCAGGTGGCAAAACTGCGGAACTGTGCCATAGACGTGGATCTCGATAAGGAAGCCAAGATGAGGGACTCCGAGGGTGACAAGGTCGATAACAGTGAGGAAGGGGAAAAAGTTGACAGAAGCCTGACAAGTCCGGGAACCAATTTCAGATTACCCATCCTCATGAATGGCATGGAAACCAACATCTGGTTAGCTGAAGTCGAGAGGTATGTTAAATATTTAAGACTGCTTGTTATAATAATTTGAGACATGACTATGCTGCAATCTCATTAAAATCAGATCCAAAATATTCGCTTCATTACTTTCCGCTATTTAGATCTGACCATATTACATACCGGGTCACCTCAAATTGAACTTACGATTAGCCAATCAGATTTCAGCCTACAAAATTGTTCGGTATCAACAGCTTCACTGCGCATGTCGCATTGAACAGTAAAAGTCTACGCTTGGTATTAAAAGAGACAATGTCCGTAACTTTTAGCTTATAAAACACAAGCAAATTGCGTTGACAAACATAACACACCAACCATTATTGAATACTTACTGGAAAAAAAGATTGTGAACTTGACGGAATTTAATAGCGGTACAAATAGACCGATTTGTGGGATTGAACCCACACACTAAAATTATACCGATAATTCTGCGGTCGAGCGCGCTATCGACAGTTAATCGGTCCACATGTATTATGTCATACTGTTTAGGCTATATATTGTCGTGATAATATCGGTGGAAAAAAAACACGGCAGTGCCCATGATTGTTTTCGTATCTTGATGTAAAACATACCATTCAGTGCATTTGTTTGAATGTATCGTGTAATAACACAGTAATAACACACGAAGACTGATATGTAGATTTGCGTTTGTTCAGTTCACTCGAATAGAATGTTTTAATTTCATATGAATTATAAATGAAACGCGCGATTTCATTGGTTGAATTTTGTTGATCTTCTCATGAATATCGATTAGATGAAAGGTCAATCTGAGGTGACCCGGTATGCAATATGGTCAGATCGAAATAGCGGAAAGTAGTGGAGCGAATATTTTGGATCTGATTTTAATGAGATTGGACTATGCTGAGTACATCCATGTTTATAGATAGATAATAGGTTTGAATGGTGTTTTACGTCATTTTTAGCACATGTTAGACCATCTATGACAGTCGTTTTTTTTGTGGTAGAGGCAGACCCAATCATTTTTCCAGGGTAGAACCAGATTGGTAATAATATCTTAACAGGATTATTGACATACTTTCAAACAAGGTTGTTATTATTGAGAATTCTGAAAAATTAGGAACAAAATTGAATAAGATCATCCTCTTGAGCAAGATATAAAAAATATTTTTATTTAATCTCAATTTTGAATTAAATTGCTTTAATTTACATATACGCCAATAATTCTAACTGATACATTTTAATTACAGAGTTCTTGGATTTCCGGACCATTACACAGACGTGTCTCGACTTGCTGTTCAATCCAGACAGCAGCTGATGAAACGTGCATCCAGTGTCCATGTGTTGAAACATCTCCTCTCACCTCTCACCAAACTCTTTGTTGCTAAAGACTGACCTCACGGTTGCCAAGAAGTCATCAGGGTTACTTATGGATATTTGATTGTTAAGAAGTTTCCAGGGTTACTTATGGCTATTGGGTTGCCAAGAAATTGCCAGGGTTACTTATAAATATTTAGTGCCAGTGTTACTTACGAATATATGGTTGCAAAGAAATTGCCAGGGTTACCAAGAGGTATGTGAGTGCCAAGAAATTACCAGGGTTACCAATGCATATTTGGTAACCAAGAAATTACCAGGGTAACTAATGGATAGTCGGTTGCCAGGGTTACTTATGAAAAGAATAGAGTTACTAAAATATATGTGGTTGCCAAGAAGTTACCAGGGTTACTAATGGATATTTGGTTGCCAAGAAATTAACAGGGTTACTAATAAATATTCAGTTGCCAAGTTGCAAAGAAATTAGCAGGGTTATTTATGGATGTTGCTAGGAAGTTAAAAGGGTTACTAATGGACATTGAGTGGTGTACAGTGCATAGCAATTGAAGCTTACATTGTCTTTATGCTGAAACATCCCTGGTCACCTGTCAAACATCACCCACTTCTCTCTCAAATCTTTGTTTTACATTTTTTCTTCACAATTCTAAGGGGTCAAGGTGAAACATATATATCTTGGTCTTTATTTATATGCAGTTACAATAGTTTTGCATTCCCCCATCAAATTATTAGAAATAAACATGGTTTCTAAGGGAAAGTTGATGAAACATTCATTCAGCATCCTGTTCTGTGACCTCTTCTCTCCTGTCACACACATTCTTTTTATTAAAGGGACACACTGCAATCTTGAAGTTTTCTTGAATGGCTATAATTAAATAAACGTTTAGTGGGTTTAGATTGGGGTATGTCGGTTTGCGGCGTCAAACTCTTAGTTTCCGCTCAATAACTTTTGTTAGTAATGAGATATTAGAATGAAACTTGCAGGGTAGGTAGCTTATATCAAAAGCAAGTTTAAGATTGCATTTGGGGTCACTGGGGTCGTAATTGTTACTAAAAATAGAAAAACGGTTTCCGTTCAATAACTTTAGTTTGGAATGAGATATTGGAACGGAACTTGCTGTGTAGTTACCTTATATGGAAAGGAAGCTTGGGAATGCATATGGGGTCACTGGGGTTAAGGTCCAGGTCATTTCTACTAAAAATAGAAAAATAAAAATTAGAATGAAACTTGTTGTGTAGGTAACTTATATCAAAAGGAAGCTTGGGATTGCATATGGGGTCAACATCACTGTTACTAAAAATAGAAAAACAATTAACGCTCAATTACTTAAGGTAGGAATGAGATATTGCAACGAAACTTGCTGTGAATGTAGCTTATATTTGCCTTACTAACATATCTTTTCCTTTACAGCCCTCATTTACTGTGTATGTATTTATATTTGTGATTCACATGTCATTCTATTTATTCGACATTGTACACTGTTTATACTTGAATACTAGAACTTAAATATCTTCATTTATGTAATTTGCTGTTTTTTTGTAGAAAAAACTTTTGTTACTTCATATTCATCTTAACTACTGTAATAGCATTTCAACGGAAAACCTGGTTTTCGTGGAATTTCCACATTTGTTGTTTCTTCTTAATATTCTACCATAGGTTTAAATATATTTATTATTGCAATATTATCAACAGTTAACATGGTTAATACAGTAATATGCAAATTGGTAAAACAGTAATGGGCTCGATAGTATTGCACCAGGGGTTAAAATTAAAAGTTCTTTAAAAGATCTCAAATTACATTTTCATAAAACTATAACTATAGCAATATAACACAGCAAACAGTTAGTAATACGAGGGTTGTCTCAGAAGTTGGTGGACTTTACTCATAACTTTGAAAATATTTAACGGAATTAACAAACAAATTTTTAACACACCATTATAAAATTCAATAAACTGTTAAAATTATACTTAAAAATCGTGACAATACATGAAACAGGTAATATTTGACATTCAATTATAACAGATCACTATCGTGTAGCTGGCGCACGCTAAAGTGTCCGATAACTTTATCTTTGACGTCAACACATGTCCTACCTAAACATGACACACGCCTGCTTTCATGATGTCGGACAAAAGTCTCGGTACCCATCTAGCACTTACTTTACACATATGAAGTTCATCTTTAAGTATTTTGTGAACAGTATCCTTGGAAGTGCACAGTTCAGCAGCTAACGTTCTGACAGTAAAGCGCCTAATTTCGTAAACCATTCCTTTCACTTTCTCTACCAGCGTTGATCTCACGTTTGGAGAGCGGCCACAACGCTCTTCATCGGCGATAGATTGACGACCGTCTTTGAACCGTCCATGCCATTTGACCACTTAAGATCTGCTACATTTCCGTCCCGACTCTTGGATCAATTTGAAAGTTTGCGTTGGAGTTTTCCCGAGATCTTCGCAAAACTGTATCACTGCCCGCAATTTCACATCACCTGTTGACGTCATGTTTAATGGGTAACGGGTTAATACCAATTGATGATGTTTTACAGTATCCCAGCTCCGGAAACCATTACAAACTTCAAATGACGTCGTAACGTCGCGTTGCGGGCAGACGTTTTCCCGCGTCATACAGTCCAGTGACAATTGTAGTTTTGATCATTGAAAAGGATCTATTGGTTGTAATAAGTGACGGAAATTTGACGTGCGCCGAATGGAACCTATATGGTTTCCATGGAAACACGTTACGTGTGTATTATTGATGAAAACAAATCAATGTTCTATTTATTTTAAAAAACAAAGACCAAAGTTTGTTTTACGTAAATATGAGACAATTCTTTCAACTAATACAACACTTATGAGAAAAGTCCACACACTTCTTAGACAACCCTCGTATGTAAAAAGAACTGGCTTTTTACTGTTCTTATAATTAATGTTGAAGATTGATTGCCGTGTGTCCCTTTAAATGCTGACTTGGGGTGCTAAAGAATAATTAAAATTGCTTAAAGAAACTAACCCGCCAAATAACAGCAAAATTACACTTCAAAACCGTTTATCAAACTTCTTCCAGGTGTTCAGTTCATAGAATAATGTATATGTGCCGATTTAAAATATAGTTGTCTTCACGGTTTCTTAAAATATCCGTTTTTGAATATGCATAAAATGAATTTTGAGTTGGCAACTCTTAATTCGACGCTCCAGTTTTTAGCTCTACTGATCAAAGATTAGCAGAGCTTATGGCGTGGTGCTCTAAAACTACTTGACGGGTTTCATGAAACTTCACAGGAATGTTGCTCTTGATGTCTAGTTGATCCTAGCAAAAATTCAGGTCTGCCCGAAATTCAAGATGGCCGCCACTGCTAAAAACGCGATTTTGTGGCGACTACTTCTCAAAAACCATAAGTGATATTGATTTCAAACATTTACCAAAATGACTGGCACAACATGTAGTTGGTCCTAACCAAAGTTCATTTTGATTGGATGTCAAACATGGCCGTCTTTGTTTACAAAGAGTTATATAGGAAAAACTTGTGGCGACAACTCCTCTGAAACTACTCGACGGATTTTCATGAAACTTCACAGAAATTTTGCTCTTGATGTCTAGTTGATCCTAGCAAAAATTCAGGTTGACTGGAAATTTAAGATGGCCGCCACAGCTAAAAATAGATTTTAAAAATGCGATTTTGTGGCACTACTTCTGAAAGACCGTAAGAAATATTGATTTGGAACCTTTACCAAAATGACTGGCACGACATGTAGTTGGTCCTAATCAAAGTTCATTTTGATTGGATGTCAAACATGGCCACCAGCGGCCATCTTTAATTACATAGAGTTACATAGGAAAAACTTGTGGCGACTACTCCTCTGAAACTACATGACAGATTTTCATGAAACTTCACAGGAATGTTGCTCTTGGTGTCTAGTTGATCCTAGCAAAAAATCAGGTCGGCTGGAAATTATAGATGGCTGCCACGGCTAAAATTAGATTTTAAAAATGAGATTTTGTGGCGACTACTTCTCAAAAACTGTTAGTGATATTGATATGGAACTTTTACCAAAATGACTGGCACGACAAGTAGTTGGTCCTAACCAAAGTTCATTTTGACTGGATGTCAAACATGGCCGCCAGCCGCCATCTCTGTTTACGTAGAGTTATATAGGAAAAAATTGTGGCGACTACTCCTCTGAAACTACTGGACGGATTTTCAAGAAACTTGACAGGAATGTTGCTCTTGATGTCTAGTTGATCCTAGCTAAAATTCAGGTCGGCCGAAAATTCAAGATGGCTGCCACAGCTAAAAATAGATTTTTAAAAAACAAGTTTGTAGCGACTACTTCTTGAAAACTATAAGTGACCAAAATTATCAGCATGACATTGTTGATCCTTGTCAACAATTATTTTGATTCAATATTAAACATGGCCGCCAGTCGCCATCTTTGTTTACATATAGTTATATAATAAAAATTTGTAACGACTACTTCTCTGAAACTACTTGAAGGATTTTCATGAAACTTCACAGGAATGTTGCTCCTGATGTCTAATTGATCCTAGCAAAATTTCAGTCAGGCCGGAAATTCAAGATGGCCGCCACGGCTAAAAATAGATTAAAAGAAACAAATTTGTAGTGACTACTTCCTGAAAACTATGTGATATTGATATGGGACATTTTCTAAAATGATCAGCATGACATGAGGTTGGTCATTTTCGAAAGTCATTTTGATTAAACTTCACAGGAATATTGATCTAGCTATCAAAAGTGTATCGGTAGAGCTTTAAGGTCATTGACCTCTTGTTTGGTTTGGTCTCTGCATGGCCAGTTAAAGTCGTTTATATTGTGTCTATAGAGTTTGGTTTCTCAAAATATGTAAGTTATATGTATATTTATATATATCTCGTCATTAGTAGGTTTAGAAACGGTGTACATGTTGTAAAGGTTGGCTGTTGTTGGTGAGATAGCTACTTTTAAGGCAAATGAAGACACATCCATTTTGTAAAACTTATTCCTTTCAACTAAGGAGTTGCCATGGTTGCAATGGTGTCATCCATGGTATACAGTGAAGGTAATCTGTCAATGAAACCAGCAGCTGTGTCCATGTGGTGAAACATCTCTCACCTCCAGCTGGAGACTTTGTTTACTAAATTCTGACTAAATGATTACAAAGGAACAGTTGATGAGAAAGTCTCCAGCTTCCATTCGTTGAGTCTTTCAATTACACCTCTCACTCAAGTCGTATGATTTTAAATGTTGACTCCTTAATTGCCAAGGAATAACCAAGGTCACTGTGGTTTAAAAGTTGGGTTACCATACCGATGCTGAAAATATGGTCCTTTTAAATTGAGTGCTGGAACAAAATCTTAACATTACAGAATTAGTTTGTTAGAATTGTAAATTGTTGGAATTAAATTTGAATGTTCAGTTATTTTTTCAAAATAAAAAAATGTTTATTGTTTCAATATTAAAGGCACACTTGGCAGTATTTAAGTATAAATTTATCAATCATTAACATTTAATATCTCTTAGGTTTATTTATATAGCATCATTTTGGCTTTAAACATGCTTGCATATATTTAAATAAAATATACTAAAATTTTGAGTCACTATTTTTTTGTTATTTTACCATATGTTTAAATATATTATACAATTTAATAGTAATCATGGTAATATGCAGAAACAATTTGTTTGAAATCTTAAAATATGATATCAAATATACTCTAAAAAACTTTTTAAATTGATATGCCACGTGTCCCTTTAAAGAATACTGTGCATTTTAAGGTGCCTATGGATATGAACCGTTACATTTTTTTATATTAATTGCTATATGTTATCATACCTGATATAGTTGGATAGAAAGAAAACAGGTGCTCCTGGATCTGTTTGACCCCCCATGTTTACATTGTAAAAGTAAAACAACATGGCGGCGTTGATTTTAGATATTTTTTAAATCACCCTACCCTAGAAAATGGAATGTTCCATCTGCCATTTTGGTTTTCACCACTGTCAAGACAATTACAACGTAAACATGGGGTGTCAAAATGTATTTTTGGGTTTGCGAAGCTTAGCAGATAGCAACAGCAAGATTGCAAACAGAACCAGAATTGTCTGTTCTTAGCTCTACTAATCAAAGATCAGCAGAGCTTATGCCGTGGTGCGGTGTCCGTCCGTCTGTCCGTAAACTTTTTTTTGTAGCGACTATTCTGAATCTACTGGATGGATTTTCATAAAACTTTACAGAAATGTTGCCCATGAGGTCTAGTTGATCCTAGCAAAACTAGCAAAAATTTATGTAGATGAGAAATCCAAGATGGCCACCAAAGCTGAAAAAAAGGTTTTTATAAAGCAAGCTTATAGCGACTACTTCTTGAAAACTGTAAGTGATATTGATATGGGACTTTCTGAAATGATCAGCATGACATGATGTTGGTCCTTGTCAAAAATCGTTTTGAACACGTTAAACATGGCTGTCAGCAGCCATCTTTATTTACATAAGAGTTATATAGTAAAAACTTGTAGCGACTTTACTCTGAAACTACTTGACGGATTTTCATGAAACTGCACAGGAATGTTGCTCTTGATGTCTAGTTGATCCTAGCATAGTTTCAGGTTGGCCGGAAATGCAAGATGGTCGCCACGGCTAAAAATAGATTTTTAAAAAAACTGGTTTGTAGCGACTACTTCTTGAAAATTATAAATTATATTGATATGGGACTTAAATTTTCTAAAATGATAAGCATGACATGATGTTGATCCTTGTCGAAAATTATTTTGATTCAACATTAAACATGGCCGCCAGCTGCCATCTTTGTTTACACAAAGTTATATAGTAAAAAGTTGTAGCGACTACTACTCTGAAACTACTATACGGGTTTTCATGAAACTTCACAGGAATGTTGCACTTGATGTCTAGTTGATCCTAGCAATATTTCAGGCTGGCCGGAAATTCAAGATGGCCGCCATGGCTAAAAATAAATTAAAAAAAAACGAATTTGTAGCGACTACTATCTGAAAACTATAAGTGATATTGATATGGGACTTTTTCTAAAATGATCAGGATGACATGTTGTTGGTCCTTGTCGAAAATCGCTTTGTTTCGTAGTTAAGCATGGCTGCCAGCGGCCATCTTTGTTTACATAGAGTTATATAGTAAAAACTTGTAGCGACTACATCTCTGAAACTACTTGACGGATTTTCCTGGAACTTCACAGGAATGTTGCTCCTGATGCCTAATTGATCCTAGAAAAATTTCAGGTCGGCCGGAAATTCAAGATGGCCGCCACAGCTAAAAATAGATTTTTTAAAAAACAAGTTTGTAGTGAATACTTGGTGAAAACTATAAGTGATATTGATATGGGACTTTTCTAAAATGATCATCATGAGACGATGTTGATCCTTGTCAAAAAATATTTTGATTCAACATTAAACATGGCCGCCAGCGGTCATCTTTGTTTACATAGAGTTATACAATAAAAAGTTGTAGTGACTACTCCTCTGAAGCTACTTGACGGATTTTTATGAAACTTCACAGAAATGCTTATCTAGCTATCAAAAACCTATCAGTAGAGCTTCAAGGTCATTGACCTCTTGTTATTCTAATCATATCCGGTATGAAAATATATAGAAAGTTAAAAAAAAAAGATTCATATTTGACGTCTAGGCACCTTGAAATGCACAGTTGTCCATGATTATGTAGTTTAATTACTGAATAGGTTTATTGGTTTTGTTAAATATTACAGCATGGTTTATTTGTTATATTGTTGAAGAGTTTATTATTTACATGCTTAGTGCTGTTTAGGAGTAAAGCGATGAGCCTGGCATGTTCATTACTGTCGGGCGCCTTATAACCGTTCGTGTTTTGGTGTGATGTAAAACGATAAAGCATCTGTGTGTTTTTTTTTAGCAATCTTGAAAACGAAATAAAGATATAGTTTTCAGAATGGCGGAGAGATTTATTAATTTTTAGCTCTACTAATCAGAGATCAGCAGAGCTTATGCCGTGGTGTGGCGTCCGTCCGTCCGTCTGTCTGTCTGTCCGTCCGTAAACTTTTTTTTGTAGCGACTACTCCTCTGAAACTACTGGATGGATATTCATGAAACTTTACAGAAATGTTGCCCATGAAGTCTAGTTGATCCTAGCAAAAATTCATGTTGATGTGAAATCCAAGATGGCCGCCAAATCTAAAAATAGGTTTTTAAAAAACAAGTTTGTAGCGACTACTTCTTGAAAACTCTAAGGGATATTGATATGGGACTTTTTTTAAAATGATCAGCATGACATGATGTTGGTCCTTGTCGAAAATCATTTTGATTCGACTTTAAACATGGCTGCCAGCGGCCATCTTTGTTTACATAGAGTTATATAATGAAAACTTGTAGCGACTACTCCTCTGAAACTACTTTACGGATTTTCATGAACCTTCACAGGAATGTTGCTCTTGATGTCTAATTGATCCTAGCAAAGTTTCAGGTCGGCCGGAAATTCAAGATGGCCACCACGGCTTAAAATAGATTTTTAAAAAATAAGTTTGTAGCGACTACTTCTTGAAAACTATAAGAGATATTGATATGGGACATTTTCTAAAATGATCAGCATGACATGTTGTTGGTCCTTGTTGAAAATCGTTTTGATTCGACGTTAAACATGGCTGCCAGCGGCCATCTTTGTTTACATAGAGTTATATAATGAAAACTTGTAGCGACTACTCCTCTTAAACTACTTGATGGATTTTCATGAAACTTCACAGGAATGTTGCTCTTGATGTCTAATTGATCCTAGCAAAATTTCAGGTTGGCCGGAAAATCAAGATGGCCACCACGGCTAAAAATAGATTTTTAAAAAATAAGTTTGTAGCGACTACTTCTTGAAAACTATGAGAGATATTGGTATGGGACTTTTACTAAAATGATCAGCATGACATGATGATTATCCGAGTCGAACATTATTTTGATTCGACGTTAAACATGGCTGCAGAGGCCATCTTTGTTTAAACAGAGGTATATAATGAAAACTTGTAGCAACTACTCCTCTGAAACTACTTGACGGATTTTCATGAAACTTCACAGGAATTTTGCTCTTGATGTCATTATTGTCTAATTGATCCTAGCAACATTTCAGGTCGGCCGGAAAATAAAGATGGCCGCCACGGCTAAAAATAGATTTTTAAAAAATAAGTTTTTAGCGACTACTTCCTGAAATCAAAATCAATCAGCAGAGCTTCAAGGTCATTGACCTCTTGTTATTCGAGTTATGACTATTCTTTTTTTTTTGTAGAAAATGCACATTGGTGTTAATGTGTCGGTACCATCAAATTAAGCATGAGGATGAAGTCAAATGGAAATAACATCCATCCTATTTGAACAGTATCAGTTGGTTACTAAAACTCATAATTATATCAAAACCATTACATCTTTACGGGAGACGTCTTGTATATAGGCATGGCCTTTTATCCAATCACATTTATTGTTTGAATAAAATGTTTGAATTAAATTACATTGAGATTAATGACACTCAACTTCCGTTAATTTTGGTTTGAGTTCTTACCTGCCGCCTGCAGAAGGTCCAGGTCTAGTTGTGCATGTTATCGCCATGTTCTGGTTGAATGAATTTTGGCAGAGCTGTGGCCCTTCAAAGGTTTTTGAAACACAAACTTTTTCCGGGCTAGTTCTCCTGAACCCCTGGCCGGATTCCAACGAAACTTGACAACGATGATCAGTATCAAGCCTAGTTATGCATATCATCGTCATATTCGAGTTGAATGATTTTTGGCTGTGTTTTTGTCCCTTTAAAGGTTTTAATACACAAACTTTGGTCCAGATTAGTCTCTTCTGATCGAACTCTTTGCCGGATTTCAACGAATCTTGGGAAGGATGATCAAGCCTAGTTGCACCTGTCATTCTGGTTGAATGATTTGTGTCCCTTTTAAGGTTTTAATGCACAAACGTTGTCCCAACTAATTCTCCTGATTTCAACGAATCTTGGCAGGGATGATTAGTACCAAACCTAGTTGCGCATTTCATTGCCGTGTTCCAGTTGAATGAATTTTGGCACAGTTATGACCACTTAAAGGTTTTAATACACGAACTTTGTACAGACAAGTTCTCCTGAACCTCTGGCTGGATCTCAACGAAACTTGGCAGGGATGATCAGTACCAAGCCTAGTTGCGTATATCGTCGACATGTTCTGGTTGAATGATTATTGACCGAGTTATGGCCCCTTATACATAAACTTTATCTTTAGCCAGTCTACAGGCCATCTTGGGCCTCTTGTTTTGAAGTGTCCTTGTTACACTAGAATCCGGATAGTTTATATTACAAAATATTATTATGACCTAGTATGTTTAAACTCTTAGAATTACTGCAGACACAGGATAAGAATATTGTTATAAAGTTAGCAAACTATATTAGCACAGCTTTAGCTGTAAGGAATACAATCTCGATTAAAGGGAATGTAGCGCCACAGCCAAACCATCTTTATAATTGAGAGTTCTGAAAAAATTGAATAAAGGTGAAAGAATTATCAAAATCGGATAATAAACAAAGAAGATAATTATGATCATTTGAACTTTCTGTTGAAACGGATATGGAAGCGACCATTTTGAGAGCTATGACATCGCGGCTCTAAATGACCATATATGGAATAATTATTAATAAGAAAATTTACTGATTTATAGGGAAAAAATGACAGCAACTGTATGAAAAATATGTAATACTTAATGGCAATAATGCTTTATATGACCAGTAAAAAAAATCGTTGACTTGCAGTGATTTTCTTCATTTTAAATTATATTTATCAATATTCCACATATGGTAATATGGAACTATGACATCATAGTTCTAAAAATTGCAGCTCCCATATTCGTTTTAGTTAACCTTTAAATGGTCATATCTTTTTTGTTTATCATCCGATTTGGATAATTCTTTCATCATGACCCCTGCATTGTTTCAGGTGCCATCTCGCTCACATCACTAAGAGCAGTGGCAGAAAAACAATAACGTGGCTCCAGCGTAAATGGAGTTTCTACGATAGAATTTGCAGCAACTCTGCAGTTCAGGGTGAGAAGGTTCTAGGCCCATTTTCCATATTTTATCTCGATGTACATGGAAGATGAGCCTGGCATGTTCCTGCCTTTTAGGCGCCATATAACCCCTTTTCATGTGTTGGTGCGCCTTAAAACCCCAATTCAATCTTTCACCTTTTTCAAGTTTTTCAGAACTCTCAATAACCAGATAACAGAGCTTGTTTGGCTGTGGCGCTACATTCCCTTTAATTAAACAATGTTTGACTATTTTGTATTTTCAACCTGTTATTTAATATTAATATTACTCATGGCAAATGTACTTTTGTCTAAAATCGCTTGACTTACTATGCATGAACGTTTATGTATGTATATATGACGATGTACATATATACAAGTTAAATAAAATGTATGTTCTGTTCCGTTTTCAAACTGAACGGACATAATACAAACGTTGTATCCATTCTTTGTGTAAGTTATAATTATAATTACTGTCAGATTTGCTTTAAATCACCCGATGACTGCCTACGTTAATTGATACTTAACCTCACATGAAAAGGCATACCGCTGTTTCTCAATAAAACCATGCATCGTGTCACCATAGTTATACTTGTTACCAGTAAAAGTAACTATCGCGGTCCGTCTACATTTGCAATGAAAGTTTGTGAAGTCGGAGCACTAACAGTTGTTTCAAAAGTTATCATTTCTGTTTGTTATGATGAGTCAAAACACCTTTAAAGGTAACATACGTTATTGTCGCCAACTAACAAATTTGACATTTGATAAGAAAATTAAATACTTAATTCGTATACATCATATATTGTAGATAAATATTATAAAATTTGGAATATCAACTTAAAGTAAAAGGTCTTAGTTAAGACAATTTCGTCTTCAAAAAAATCGCCAAAGTGAATGAAACATACGTTGCCATAACTTGAGAGTATCATAGACTACATACCCTAGCTTTAATGAGACATAACATGAGGTCCCATGTACTCTATTATCATTTGAACTTAACGTTAGCTCATCTGATTTTTAGCTCACCTGAGCCGAAGGCTCAAAGGTGAGCTATTCGGATCACTCTTCGTCCGTCGTCCGTCGTCGTCCGTCGTTAACTTTTGCTTCAAACAACTTCTTCTCAGAAACCGCTTGGCCAATTTTGACCACACTTCACATGGATGATCCTTAGGTGAATGCTTTTTAGATTTGTTAAAATTAGGTCAGCACGACAACCAAGATGGCCGCCATTACCATATATGGTCAAAACATTAAAAAATCTTCTCAAGAACCGCCAGACAGATTTTGACAGTTTTTCTTTTAATATGACCGCCAACGGCTAGACTATCAAGTTTGTTCAAATGAAGTCCCCAGGGTCAAAAATGGGTGTGCCTCGGGGGTCCAAAGTTTGTATATTGAGATTTTGCATGTTTTTCATAGACTTATATAGGAAAAAAACTTTAAAAAATCTTCTTCTCTGAAACCACAAGGCACAGAGGTCTCATGTATTACATGTAGCATCAGCTTATGGTCCTCTACTAAGTTTGTTCAAATGGTGACCCTGGGGTCAAATTTGTCCCCGCCCCGGGGGTCACAGTTTTACATAGACTTATATAGGATTTTTTTTTTAAAAATCTTCTTCTCGGAAACTGCAAGAGCCAGAGGTTTGATATTTTGCATTTACTATAAGCTTATGGTCCTTTACCAAGTTTGTTCAAATGGTGACCCTGGGGTCACATTTGGCCCCGCCCCAAGGGTCACATGTTTTACATAGACATGTATAGGGAAAAACTTAAAAAATCTTCTTCTCTGAAACTGCAAGAGCCAGAGGTTTAATATTTTGCATTTGCTATAAGCTTTTGGTTCTCTACCAAGTTTGTTCAAATGGTGACCCAGGGGTCACATTTGGCCCGGCCCCAGGAGTCACAGTTTAACATAGGCTTGTATAGGGAAAAAACGAAAAAAATATTTTTCTCTGGAACCACATGGAACAGAGCTCTCTTGTATTAAATGTAGCATCAGCTTATGGTCCTCTACTTAGTTTGTTCAAATGGTGACCCTGGGGTCAAATTCGTCCCTGCCTCGGGGGTCACAGTTTTACATAGAGTTATATAGGATTTTTTTTTTAAATATATTCTTTTCGGAAACTGCAAGAGCCAGAGGTTTGATATTTTGCATTTACTATAAGATTATGGTCCTTTACCAAGTTTTTTCAAATGGTGACCCTGGGGTCATATTTGGCCCCGCCCCAAGGGTCACATGTTTAAAATCTTCTTCTCTGAAACTGCAAGAGCCAGAGGTTTAATATTTTGCATTTGCTGTAAGCTTATGGTCCTCTACCAAGTTTGTTAAAATGGTGACCCAGGGGTCACATTTGGCGCCGCCCCGGGGTCACAGTTTTACATAGGCTTGTATAGGGAAAAACTGAAAAAAATCTTCTTCTCTGAAACAAGATATGGCACGGAGCTCTCATGTATTACACGTAGCATCAGGTGGTCCTCTACTTATTTTGTTCAAATAGTGACCCTGGGGTAAAATATGTCCCCGCCCCAGGGGTCACATGTTTTACATAGACATGTATAGGGAAAAACTTAAAAAATCTTCTTCTCTGAAACTGCAAGAGCCAGAGGTTTAATATTTAGCTTTTGCTATAAGCTTATGGTCCTCTACCAGTTTTGTTCAAATGGTGACCCTGGGTCTCTTTTGGCCCCCCGCCCCGGGGGTCACAGTTTTACATAGACTTATATAGGAAACACAAAGTCACCTTCTTTGGAACTAAAAGAGCCAGAGGTTTAATATTTTGCATTTACTATAAGATTATGGTCCTTTACCAAGTTTGTTCAAATGGTGACCCTGGGTTCACATTTGGCCCCGCCCCAGGGGTCACGTTTTACATAGACTTGTATAGGGAAAAACTTAAAAAATCATTTTCTCTAAAACCACAAAGCACACCTCTCATATGTTACATGTAGCCCTGGGGTCACATTTGGCTCTGCCCAAGATGTTACTCTCTAGCACCTTCATTTTGTATTTGATCTTTACCAAACTTTGTCAGTGTCTTAAACTGTCTATATCAATGTTGTTATACACAACAGAGCCCACATTTCTTGAACAATCTTAACCAAACTTGCACAGATTGTATATGACCATAAGATTTCGAAGAAGTTTGATAATGTGCCTTTACTCAGGTGATCACTTTAGGGCCATCTTGGCCCTCTTGTATTGGTTCAAATTAACTCAGGTGAGCGATATAGGGCCATCATGGCCCTCTTGTTTTATAAAATGGACTAATATAATTTTTAAAAAATGCAAGGCATTTTAAGGATGTAACATACGTGACGTGACATGTTCCATGCTTATTCAGAAAATAATGATGTGTTTTCGTAAAACCTGTTTTACTACCCCAATCATAGACATAAGTAGTTGACCTGTCGTCTGTGTGATTCTTAAAATAATGAATCAACAAAGCTACAATGTAACATACGTGATGTAACATACGTTACCTTACACTGAATGCAATTACAATGGTATATACATATACCATCTAAACAGGTATATACTGAAAGACAATGTGTATGGTTAAAAAGAAAAACTATTTTAAGTCAAGAAGATTAATAAATAGTAGTTCTACAGACTGAACTACATGTGTAATGAAACATATGTTACTTTTAATAAACATACACTACTATCTGAACACATTAAACTATAGAAGAAAATAAGTATTTCATGAACATTTAGAAGAGTATATACATGGCATAAATGATCACCCTTACTTTGAAAACTGGTTTGCAGTTCTAGTTTGCAGCATATATACATGTATGAATACATATATATGTAGTCGAGCATTACACTTGTTATACTTGTGGGCTATGTTTTAAAAGAGGCTGGTTTCATTTTTACAGCTCAAATAATGTTAATTATTCATGGACTCTATAATTATATAGCTAATTTTATGTGTACTCCTGATTTATTTGGTAGGATGAATTGGGTGGGGGTAAATATGTTTAGATGAACACTTTCTTTGTTCAGTTTGTCAGGGAGTAAGTCCCTGAGTTTGTCAAGAACTGAAAATGTATAAATATGATTTTGTCGATCTTCTCTAATCCAGTATACATGAAACCCTCGCAAGTATCATTGTAACATACGTTACATAATAGGCTGATTAAATCGCAGATTGACGTATAGTGATGGAGTTCCTGCTTTTTACAAAAACATTCCTTGTGTTTATGTTTATCTTTGTTCTTCCATTTGTGTATTAACAGGGAGTAAGTATACTTACTCCCTGGTATTAACCAATACATTTGAAGTAGAGAAACAGTTATTTTGTACAGTTGTAATGCTTGTGTATTTCTTTCAATTAATTTTTATACAAACCTGTTCAAACAAAAAATCCGCGGATTCACTTGTCTCGCCTAACGGGGGCTGGACTTAAAAATAAAAAGATGCTAAAATGAAATGGAGTTTGCAGCTTGCATTTTGCCGATATGACATTTAAGTGCATTTGTTCAAAAACAAAATGCCATTCTATTAAAAACAAGAGGCCCAAGAGAGCATGTGGATGCTCTACTTGCTCTACTTGCTAAAACGGCTTTTATATCAAGGGTGGTCGACATAAAATTCCCATCAGTTACTTTTTGGCTCTACTGATCAGAGATCAACAGAGCTTATGCCGTGGCGCGGCGTCCGTCGTCCGTCTGTCCGTCCGTAAACTTTTATTTGCAGCGACTTAACTCCTCTGAAACTACTGGATGGATATTCATGAAACTTTACAGAAATGTTGCCCATGAAGTCTAGTTGATCCTAGCAAAAATTCATGTTGATGTGAAATCCAAGATGGCCGCCAAATCTAAAAATAGGTTTTTAAAAAACAAGTTTGTAGCGACTACTTCTTGAAAACTATAAGAGATATTGATATGGGACTTTTTCTAAAATGATCAGCATGACATAATGTTGGTCCTTGTCGAAAATCGTTTTGATTCGACGTTAAACATGGCTGCCAGTGGCCATCTTTGTTTACATAGAGTTATATAATGAAAACTTGTAGCGACTACTCCTCTGAAACTACTTTACGGATTTTCGTGAAACTTAAAAGGAATGTTGCTCTTGATGTCTAATTGATCCTAGCAAAATTTCAGGTCGGCCGGAAATTCAAGATGACCGCCACGGCTAAAAATAGATTTTTAAAAAATAAGTTTGTAGCGACTACTTCTTGAAAACTATAAGAGATATTGATATGGGACTTTTTCTAAAATGATCAGCATGACATGTTGTTGGTCCTTGTCGAAAATCGTTTTGATTCGACGTTAAACATGGCTGCCAGTGGCCATCTTTGTTTACATAGAGTTATATAATGAAAACTTGTAGCGACTACTTCTCTGAAACTACTTTACGGATTTTCATGAAACTTCACAGGAATGTTGCTCTTGATGTCTTATTGATCCTAGCAAAATTTCAGGTCGGCCGGAAATTCAGGATGGCCGCCATGGCTAAAAATAGATTTCAAAATACAACTTTGTAGCGACTACTTCTTGAAAACTATAAGTGATATTGATGTCACTTTTTCTAAAGTGACATCATATTCGAGTAAAACATTATTTTTATTCGATGTTAAACATGGCTGCCAGTGGCCATCTTTGTTTACATAGAGTTATATAATGAAAACTTGTAGCGACTACTCCTCTGAAACTACTTGACGGATTTTCATGAAACTTCACACGAATGTTGCTCTTGATGTCTAATTGATCTAAACAAAATTTCAGGTCGGCCGGAAATTCAGGATGGCCGCCATTGCTATAAATAGATTTTTAAAAAATAAGTTTTTTAGCGACTACTTCTTGAAAACTATAAGAGATAATGATATGGGACTTTTTCGAAAATGATCAGCATGACATGATGGTTATCTGAGTCTAACATTATTTTGATTCAATGTTAAACATGTCTGTCAGTGGCCATCTTTGTTTACATAGAGTTATATAATGAAAACTTGTAGCGACTACTCCTCTGAAACTACTTGACGGATTTTCATGAAACTTCACAGGAATGTTGCTCTTGATGTCTTATTGATCCTAGCAAAATTTCAGGTCGGCCGGAAATCAAGACGCCACGGCTAAAAATAGATTTTCAAAAATCAAGTTTGTAGTCGATACTTCCTGAAATCAAAATCAATCAGTAGAGCTTTAAGGTCATTGACCTCTTGTTTTAAAACGTTGCAAAAACAACAGGGATAGGATGGCCTTAGATCGCTCACCTGGTAATCATGGACAATAAGTCTGCTGTGTCTAGTCTGGCATGGGTATTTTTAGCTCTACTGATCAGAGATCAGCAGAGCTTATGCCTTGGTGCGGCGTCCGTCTGTCTGTCCGTCCGTCTGTCCGTCCGTAAACTTTTATTTGTAGCGACTACTCCTGTGAAACTACTAAATGGATATTCATGAAACTTTACAGAAATGTTGCCCATGAAGTCTAGTTGATCCTAGCAAAAATTCATGTTGATGTGAAATCCAAGATGGCCGCCAAATCTAAAAATAGGTTTTTAAAAAATAAGTTTGTAGCGACTACTTCTTGAAAACTATAAGAGATATTGATATGGGACTTTTTCTAAAATGATAAGCATGACCTGATGTTGGTCCTTGTCGAAAATCGTTTTGATTCGATGTTAAACATGGCTGTCAGCAGCCATCTTTGTTTACATAAGAGTTATATAATGAAAATTTGTAGCGACTACTCCTCTGAAACTACTTTACGGATTTTCATGAAACTTCACAGGAATGTTGCTCTTGATGTCTTATTGATCCTAGCAAAATTTCAGATCAGCCAGAAATTCAAGATGGCCACCACAGCTAAAAATAGATTTAAAAAAATAAGTTTGTAGCGACTACTTCTTGAAAACTATAAGTGATATTGATATGGGACTTTTTCTAAAATGATCAGCATGACATGACGGTTATTCGAGTCAAACATTATTTTTATTTGACGTTAAACATGGCTGCCAGTGGCCATGTTTGTTTACATAGAGTTATATAATGAAAACTTGTAGCGACTACTCCTCTTAAACTACTTGACGGATTTTCATGAAACTTCACAGGAATGTTGCTCTTGATGTCTAATTGATCCTAGCAATATTTCAGGTTGGCCGGAAATTCAAGATGGCCGCCACGGCTAAAAATAGATTTTCAAAAATCAAGTTTGTAGTCACTTCTTCCTGAAATCAAAATCAATCAGTAGAGCTTCAAGGTCATTGACCTCTTGTTTAATTTGTCCCACATTTTTATATGAATGAATGAATATTAACATTCTAAACAAATATGGTAAAGATCAGATAAAAAATGAAGTAACTACAGATTTAACAAAGGAAAATAGAATATAGCATTTTTCAACAAATCAAGGACCATAACTCTGTCGTTACTAACAAGATCTAGCTTGTCCAAGATTTCATTGATAATCCGCGCTCTGCAAATAGACATCCTATTGAGGCTTCCTGCCAAATTTTGTAGAAATCCAACAAGCCGAAGGAGTAGCGCCGACAAGAAATTTAAAGTAAAAATGTCAAAGGACCATAACTCCGTCATAAATCAGCAAACTGGAACAGAAACGTGACATGCACAATTAGACATCTTACCGATGGTTCCTGCCAAATTTCGTCGAAATCCAACGAGGCGTTTAGGAGAAGTAGCGCCGACAAGAAATTTACAAGTAAAAATATCAAGGGGCCGTAACTCCATCAAAAATTAACGAACTGGAAAAAAAATGCTAAAGGCACAACTAGAAATCATAGCAATGCTTCCTGGTAACACGTCAACACAAATAAAAAAATAAAAGTATTTAAAAAAAATATATGAAAAAAAATAAACAAATCAAAAAAATAATGTTAATATTTTTTTTAAAAATAATTTAAAATCAAAAAATATGAAAAAAAACATCTAAAAAAAATAAATATATATATATTAAAAAATATTAAACAAAAAGATGTACGACTAAACAAAAAAAGGCAAAACATTGGTAAAGTTTGATAAAGATCAGATGAAAAATGAAAGCCATATCGTATTAAAGGGCTACCGTGGTCGTAAATTAGGAGGCAGTCTTCCATCAACATCAAGCCATTAACCTGTCGCTTCAGCAGGTTACAATGATTATTATGGGAGCTGATCTCTCTAGCCACAAGATGTGTTTACCAACACCAGCTGGTCAGTTCAAGGCTGTCAGTTCAATGGTCAGTAATAGGAATTTCACCCTTATATCTGGATACATGACTATAACTTGAAAATCACTTGGTTTCAATAGAGAAAAACATTATATAAAAAAACTAAATTAATCAGACAAATAAAAACCTAGAGTGAAATATTTTGTCATAAATAAATATTAATGAAATTGGTAAATAAACATGAAACAAAATCTTATTCCGTTACAATGACTTAATAAATTAATAAAACAATACTAAGCAAATCCTTAGATTCCTAGATATATATTAGTATGATTATAAATACTGTTGTTATGGAATTAAAAAATATTTGAAACTTAAAGGCACATTTAAATACACCTATAATCATTCATACAAACTGACTCATACAGTATGCAGAACCCATTTATAATAAAGATACACATACATATGATGCAATAACCATTGCACAAAAGTTACATATACATAGATGCAGTAACGATTGTACAAGAGGTACATACATATACATATATGCAGTAACGATTGTACAAGAGGTACATACATATACATATATGCAGTAACGATTGTACAAAAGTTACATATATACATAGATGCAGTAACCATTGTACAAGAGGTACATATACATATATGAAGTAGCGATTGTACAAGAGGTACATATATATATATATAGATGCAGTAACGATTGTACAAAAGTTTCATATACATAGATGCAATAACCATTGTACAAGAGGTACATATACATATGTTATGAAAAGGGGCATAGGGCATAGCTCTGCCGAAATTAGTCAAGAGGTATTGGCGATGTGTAACAACATTCCTTGAGGTACGATGAAGATGTAGGTGAAGTTTCATGAACATAGATCTTAAACTGTTCAAGTTATGTTGCAGGTTTGACAAGTGTGACGGACGACGGTGGACGGACGAAGACGGACGGACAACGGAAAAACTGATCCCTTAAAGTATCTGCTATGCTATGTGGCGACACACAAATCTAGTCGTTATATATGTTAAATATACTATTCTATATGTCTATATAAGTAATTAATAATAATAAGTATTAATCAAATTAATAGTATCGTTTTTATCGTTTTGTAGATTTGTCGGTTTGATTTACCTTCACTTAAATTACCGCCATTTTTTTAATTGCGTGATAATTCATTGTTTTTCTCATACCCACCAGCCTGTATAGCCACCTAAAAAGACAAGATGTTTTAATTAAAGGGACTGGGCGCGATTTTGAGGCGAGTATTGTTGTTATTCCAAATACAAATTAAACCCCTCATAATGTGCTTCAGTTTCATGTGCATGTGCATTAAAGTCTGCTGCAGATTACCTCGCATTTATGAACATGTTTGGTCTGTACATCACAACATGTTTGGTCTGTACATCACAACATGTTTGGTCAGTCCATCACCACATGTTTGGTCTGTACATCACAACATGTTTGGTCAGTCCATCACCACATGTTTGGTCTGTACATCACAACATGTTTGGTCAGTACATCACAACATGTTTGGTCTGTACATCGAGGGTTCAGTGCAAAACTATTGTATCTCCTTTATTCATAGGTAGTTACAATAGTTTTGCGCTGACCCCTGGATAGGTTTATAATGCTACAAATTGTAGCTAGTTGATCACATTCTTCATCAAGCTATTTCATCAACACTTAAAACGGACGGATAAGAGAGCCCAGTTCCATGCATGTGCATATTACATATGAAACTGAAACACATTATGGTGGTTTTATTTGGATTGACACTCATAATTCTTCCACATCGCTTGTAGTCCCTTTAAAGGGATGCTTTATTTTGTATTATACTGAATGCCGAATGAAACGTACCAATTTTATAATTATCATTTATTTTTGTTTATAGTTATGTTTTAGTTGTGGGGACATTTCAAACAGTAGTAATGAGTGTTTATTCTCTGTTGGAAATGTTTACAGGGAACAGCTTCGAACATAGATTAGGTTATGTAGAAGCAGTGTGCGTAATTTGTACATTTAAAATGGTGGTGCGTTTCTTTGGATGTCAGTATTTTATGAATGTTTGAATGTTAAAACACTGCGCAAAATAAATGTAGCACATACAATGTATGTCAGATACAAAGCCGTGTATGTTCGGGTTCAATGGTAAAGTGACATAGTTTTGACCAATAATAATGCTACAAAGTCATTTGTAAACAAAGTCGCTGATAAAAAAAAAATCAAATATGATGGGAATATACTGTTATAGTTTATCGAAAATAATTCTCATTTCAATGAAAAGGGAGGTAATTTTAAAATTTCGTTGAACACATTTCAGCGTTTTTAAACAATGACAGAATGGACAATTCTTGTCAATGTCTAATATTAAATGTTTTCAAAGCAATACGTTTGTATACTGAAATAAGTTGTTTTTAATAGATTGGAGGTAATTCTGATACTTCGTTTAGAAGATAATAAAATAACACAATTATTTTGAAAATCACATCCTAACCTAGCATTTCTAATATCTTCAAATAATTACATCAATGTTCATATGTTTAATAAAGTGGTGCTAAACATATTTTGTTCAGTATATATAAAAAACCTTGTCAATTGAGCGTTTAAAATGCGATAATTTTACGGCATAATTTAACAAGAGCGCCTGTATATACTGCCTTTAATTTATTGAAAAATGCTTTATTGTGCCTTGTGAACACTCAAGCTCCTTAATTATTCATCTTATCTTGAACAGTCTTTGGCAGGATGCTAACCTTATTAAAAGGTATGACAAGTTCGAAAACTAGATATATCAAATGAGTAAAACCAGAGTTATGGCCCTTGAATTATTTAAATATACTACAGTTTGCTTCATTATTGCTCTCTAGCACCGTAAATTTTAAAGGACACATGGCAATCTTGTTTTTGTTTCCTTCTAACTCGAACCCTCAGGTCCTTTCGTACTAAGGTTGCCTGATTAATGACTGATACGGGCTCGTACCTGGCCGTTCATCTTGCAGGCTATGTTACAAGCGAGTTAGCATGCTGCAGAGGTTGAATGACAGTCAAAGGGTACCTAAAGGAATCGATAATTCCGAAATACATTTTCTAGCTCCGCCCTCTAGTTCATGGGTCAAGTTCCCACAAACATTGGCCATGTGCTATATTGTATTTACAGTTGTTTGTAGGACAACACATGCTTTTGGTGCAGTTGTTTTGAACGGTGTTTTAGCTCCCACAATCCATAAGAACTGACACTTTCTCACTTGACAAATCAAATTCCCTGCGTGATTCGAATCACAGCAAGGAAAGCTTTAGAAGCAGAGTCTTTACTATGATCCCGGCCAAAAAGGTGCTTCCCTTTTGGTACAGGTGAAAATAACTATTGTAAGTTATAAACTGGCTCTAATCTCTAGAGTCCTTGATTGACAGATCGTAACTATGTATTAATTGTTTGTTCTGCCCCTAAAGCAGATTGCGAATAAACAGGCAAAAAGATGGAGAACAAATTACCTGTAGGTATGAAAGCACTAATTATTTTCCCCATAGACACCAATGTTAAAGTGTCATATAGTAATGATTTGCTGCAAATTCAACTCAAGTATGGATAATGCAGCAGTGTAATGTTCATATAGAAAACTATTTTTCCACTTGAAAAATCACCAGAAAACGTGGGGTCACAAGACATGTAAGAAAGTTCTTGTTTGTTTACTAAACAGGTCAAGGGTACAGCTGTTTTTATTGATCGACTGTTTTCATTGCTCACATAGTGTAAGCATAGAGTCGAAATTTCGAAAATATTCAACAGTGATCCAGTTAAACCTATTAATACGCTTCTTATACATATAACCACAAAATCGAATAGAAATGGGCAGTTTTCCCCTACTTATAATGCCCATTTCCATCAAAAAAGGAGGGATTACTTTTTATTATAGGAACTACATTCGACTACACCTCGGAGGTTTACATATAACCTACACCTCGGAGGTTTACATATAACTGGTGGTGGTAAACCTGTAATGCGGATGGGAAAGAAACTGTTGCATATAAAATGAGCTTTCGCCATACATAACCCTGCCCAACTGTATTTTGTTGGTGTCATGAAACACCCAAATCTATTTCCAAATCCCACCAAATATATATTATGTGGTAAAGCGATGTTATTGTAATTGCATCCTTTGGTTACTACCTTCTATACTCAGTTGCAAAGAAACTGGACACTTTGAAAATGTTACTTTACACCATATCCTCTTTATCAAACGACATTCCCTTATTGAAAAACAAATGACAACATGATATTGGCAATGAAATGATAAATACTTTGGTACCAAACATGGCATATCTATTTTGGACTTGGCAATTTAATTCTAAAAGAAATTTATACAATTAAATCTAAACAAAATTCAGTGTCCACTTTCTTTTGCAACTGAGTATATTATTATAATTCGTCTATGACAATTATAATAATAGACGGTAGTAATCAACAGATGCAACTTCCTGTGAACGTACCATACATTTCTAAAAAAATAAACCATTTGAGCAAAATTAAAATATAGTTGTGAGAGTTTTTAAATTCAGTTAACAGGATAACATATTAAGGTGCATTTTTTTAACACATATACTGAAACGCAAAAGAAACGCAACTCGGGAATTTCCGCTAAATAGTGTATGTCCAATATGCTGATGTTAATCGAATAAAAAACTAAAACAACACATAATATAGCAAATAGTATTCCTTTTAAAGTTTCATTGTTGACATAGTACGCGTTTGGCTCAAGCATAAGAGCAAACTTAGGATGCAAAGTTTTGCAAACTCAGTACTGAACTGACTCAGTTTTTCAAAGAGGAACTTCAACATTTATGAATTTCTTGTTACAACGTGTACTGTGATTAAAACGTCTACAACATCACAGTTGTGTCCTTTCTCTAATTAACTGCAATATGTTTTTACATGTTCTTACAAAACATATTGGGATTTCTTTGGAATATTATGTCGAATTAAGTGTGCAGTATATATATATATAGCGGAAATTCTCGAGTTGCGTTTCTTTTGCGCTTCAGTATATATATATTTGAAAAAATGGAATATAATTAGTGTGTATATTTGAATTGCGACCCGTCACCTTAGCCTATAGATTTTCTGATTAGAGAATCCATAGTTTCCAGTTGGTACCACGAGGAGGTGTGACTAGGACTTGTTGTTATATAAAGCATAATTACGTTTTATATTACAACCATTTACCAACCTTCCGGCTTCTTGAGGACAGCTCGGATGACATGGCAGCGCGCTGTCATGCTGTGGGAGGAAACCGGAGTACCCGGGGAAAACCCACGTGTCCGACGAGCGGGGACTCTCAATAACAACGCCGAGACAGGGCAACTAACCCGGGTTGCATTGATGGAAAGAGTGCGCTACCCGGACAC
Organism: Cyrtodaria siliqua; assembly: GCA_037043455.1. NCBI lineage: Eukaryota > Metazoa > Mollusca > Bivalvia > Adapedonta > Hiatellidae > Cyrtodaria > Cyrtodaria siliqua. Next base: position 315,365 of record JAWPHD010000391.1, on the reverse strand, counting down.
CCTTAGCAAGAGCTCTAGATACGGATTTTGCTATTTGACTTAATTTGTTTATATATGCTTCCTTTTTCTTCAGTTACTCAGAATAATTGTTGACTGTACAGTTTCAAGTAAATTGTCAAAAATGGAACTAACCATGAATTCGGAAGATGTAGATCGGCACGATTTTAAACACTGTATATTTATGTTTCGTTACGCACTGAAATGTTTTTGTTTTTCTTATAGAACAAAATCTTTTGCGTCTAGTTCATTTATTTGCGTAAGCATAAATTATGCAGATACGCAGCTTATCTAGAGCTCTGCTTAGCTGGATGTAGAATCTGCAAGACGGGTTGGAGATGTATTACAGCGAAGATGGATGTATAATCTGGAAGACGAGTTGGATCCAGATTAATTACAGCAAAGACGGATGTAGAATCTGGAAGACAGGCTGGTTACGTCATTTTCAGCACATTTTAGGCTATATATAACAGTCATTTTTTAGCGGTGGATGCAAACAACCTACATTTTCCTGGGTAGAACCAGTATTACGGTATACTTCATTTTCCTGGGTAGAACCATTATTACTGTATACCTCCCTCCATTGTAAGAATTGACACATTCTCACAGAAGACGGACTGGATATGTATTACAGTGAAGATGGATGTAGAATCTGGAAGACGGGAGAATATTATGTTATAATAGAATGGAGTTTTACTTAATGTTCAGCACATATTAGGCTATATATGATAGTCGATTTTTCAGTGGTGGAAGCAGACCACCCACATTTTCCTTGATATAACCGGTAATGTATACGTTCCGCCATCCGTAAGAATTGACACTTTCGCACTTACAAATGGAGCTCCCAGAGATGACAAATCCGGAAGACGGGCGCGAGATGTAGATTCCGGAAGACGGACGAATAGGTATTTCAATTGACAGATGTAGAATCTGGAAGACATGCTGTTGAAAACGTACGTAGAATCTGAAAGACATGGAAATACGTATTACAATGAAGACAGGTTTAGAATCTGGAAAGGTCAGGCTGGTGAAGACGTAAGTAAAATCTGTAATACATGCAAATATGTATTACAATGGACGGATGTAGAATCTGGAAGACAGGCTGGCAATGGACAGATGTCTGCTGTGACTTCTGACTCCATCCAACGTCTTTGACTTCATGTAAAAAAGAAAACAAATGGTTGATAAAAAATGAATCAATCGTGTCCTGACCATATTTGCAGTAGTGGGATGACAGGCTCCATCCAACGTCCGACTTCTGACATCACGCAATGTTTGTGGCTTCTGACTCCATCCAACGACTGTAACGCGACGTGGCAAAAATGTGTTACGAGGCACAACGAAACAAAAATGTGTTATGGGATGCGACGCGATGTTACGGACAACGTGATTCCTTTATAGCCCCACTAGACCCCACTTCGCTTTAAGAAAAGAGGGGTATAATAAAAATGTGTTACGCAAAGCGACTTACAAAAACGGGTCCCGGATAGCGACGCAACGGAAAAAAGTGTTACGGGATGTGACGCAACGGGATGTAACGCAAAGGGATGTGACGCAACGGGACAACAAATGTGTTACGAGACGCGCGGCGACGGAACAAACATTTGTTATGGAACACGAGGCTATGTTACAGACAAGGTGATTACAATATATACCCCACTTCACTTTGTGAAAGTGGAGCATAATAAATCAGTATTGTCCTTACCTTTTTTGCAGTGTTGAGATGACAGGCTCCAACCAACGTCTGTGACTTCTGACTCCATCCAACGTCTTTGACTTCATGTAAAAAAAGAAAACAAAATGGTTAATAAAAAATGAATCAATCTTGTCCTTACCATTTTTGTAGTAGTGGGATGACAGGCTCCATCCAACGTCCGACTAAAGGTCAGGCTGGTGAAGACGTAAGTAAAATCTGTAATACATGCAACTATGTATTACAATGGACGGATGTAGAATCTGGAAGACAGGCTGACAATGGACAGATGACTGTTGTAAACAAATGGTTAATAAAAAATGAATCAATCGTGTCCTGACCATTTTTGCAGTAGTGGGATGACAGGCTCCATCCAACGTCCGACTTCTGACATCACGCAATGTTTGTAGCTTCTGACTCCATCCAACGACTGTAACGCGACGTGGCAAAAATGTGTTACGAGGCACGACGAAACAAAAATGTGTTACGGGATGCGACGCGATGTTACGGACAACGTGATTCCTTTATAGCCCCACTAGACCCCACTTCCCTTTCAGAAAAGTGGGGTATAATAAAAATGTGTTACGCAAAGCGACTTCCCGGGATACGACGCAACGGAAACAAAACTGTTACGGGATGTGACGCAACGGGATGTAACGCAACGGGATGTGACGCAACGGGACAACAAATGTGTTACGAGACGCGCGGCGACGGAACAAACATTTGTTATGGAACACGAGGCTATGTTACAGACAAGGTGATTACAATATATACCCCACTTCACTTTGTGAAAGTGGAGCATAATAAATCAATATTGTCCTTACCATTTTTGCAGTGTTGAGATGACAGGCTCCAACCAACGTCTGTGACTTCTGACTCCATCCAACGTCTTTGACTTCATGTAAAAAAAGAAAACAAAATGGTTAATAAAAAATGAATCAATCTTGTCCTTACCATTTTTGTAGTAGTGGGATGACAGGCTCCATCCAACGTCCGACTAAAGGTCAGGCTGGTGAAGACGTAAGTAAAATCTGTAATACATGCAACTATGTATTACAATGGACGGATGTAGAATCTGGAAGACAGGCTGACAATGGACAGATGACTGTTGAAAACAAATGGTTAATAAAAAATGAATCAATCGTGTCCTGACCATTTTTGCAGTAGTGGGATGACAGGCTCCATCCAACGTCCGACTTCTGACATCACGCAATGTTTGTAGCTTCTGACTCCATCCAACGACTGTAACGCGACGTGGCAAAAATGTGTTACGAGGCACGACGAAACAAAAATGTGTTACGGGATGCGACGCGATGTTACGGACAACGTGATTCATTTATAGCCCCACTAGACCCCACTTCCATTTCAGAAAAGTGGGGTATAATAAAAACGTGTTACGCAAAGCGACTTCCCGGGATACGACGCAACGGAAACAAAACTGTTACGGGATGTGACGCAACGGGATGTAACGCAACGGGATGTGACGCAACGGGACAACAAATGTGTTACGAGACGCGCGGCGACGGAACAAACATTTGTTATGGAGCACGAGGCTATGTTACAGACAAGGTGATTACAATATATACCCCACTTCACTTTGTGAAAGTGGAGCATAATAAATCAATATTGTCCTTACCATTTTTGCAGTGTTGAGATGACAGGCTCCAACCAACGTCTGTGACTTCTGACTCCATCCAACGTCTTTGACTTCATGTAAAAAAAGAAAACAAATGGTCAATAAAAAATTAATCAATCTTGTCCTTACCATTTTTGTAGTAGTGGGATGACAGGCTCCATCCAACGTCCGACTAAAGGTCAGGCTGGTGAAGACGTAAGTAAAATCTGTAATACATGCAACTATGTATTACAATGGACGGATGTAGAATCTGGAAGACAGGCTGACAATGGACAGATGTCTGTTGAAAACAAATGGTTAATAAAAAATGAATCAATCGTGTCCTGACCATTTTTGCAGTAGTGGGATGACAGGCTCCATCCAACGTCCGACTTCTGACATCACGCAATGTTTGTAGCTTCCGACTCCATCCAACGACTGTAACGCGACGTGGCAAAAATGTGTTACGAGGCACGACGAAACAAAAATGTGTTACGGGATGCGACGCGATGTTACGGACAACGTGATTCCTTTATAGCCCCAGTAGACTCCACTTCCCTTTCAGAAAAGTGGGGTATAATAAAAACGTGTTGCGCAAAGCAATTTCCCGGGATACGACGCAACGGAAACAAAACTGTTACGGGATGTGACGCAACGGGATGTAACGCAACGGGATGTGACGCAACGGGACAACAAATGTGTTACGAGACGCGCGGCGACGGAACAAACATTTGTTATGGAACACGAGGCTATGTTACAGACAAGGTGATTACAATATATACCCCACTTCACTTTGTGAAAATGGAGCATAATAAATCAATATTGTCCTTACCATTTTTGCAGTGTTGAGATGACAGGCTCAAACCAACGTCTGTGACTTTTGACTCCATCCAACGTCTTTGACTTCATGTAAAAAAAGAAAACAAATGGTTAATAAAAAAATGAATCAATTTTGTCCTTACCATTTTTGTAGTAGTGGGATGACAGGCTCCATCCAACGTCCGACTAAAGGTCAGGCTGGTGAAGACGTAAGTAAAATCTGTAATACATGCAACTATGTATTACAATGGACGGATGTAGAATCTGGAAGACAGGCTGACAACGGACAGATGTCTGTTGTAAACAAATGGTTAATAAAAAATGAATCAATCGTGTCCTGACCATTTTTGCAGTAGTGGGATGACAGGCTCCATCCAACGTCCGACTTCTGACATCACGCAATGTTTGTAGCTTCTGACTCCATCCAACGACTGTAACGCGACGTGGCAAAAATGTGTTACGAGGCACGACGAAACAAAAATGTGTTACGGGATGCGACGCGATGTTACGGACAACGTGATTCTTTTATAGCCCCACTAGACCCCACTTCCCTTTCAGAAAAGTGGGGTATAATAAAAACGTGTTACGCAAAGCGACTTCCCGGGATACGACGCAACGGAAAAAAACTGTTACGGGATGTGACGCAACGGGATGTAACGCAAGGGGATGTGACGCAACGGGACAACAAATGTGTTACGAGACGCGCGGCGACGGAACAAACATTTGTTATGGAACACGAGGCTATGTTACAGACAAGGTGATTACAATATATACCCCACTTCACTTTGTGAAAGTGGAGCATAATAAATCAATATTGTCCTTACCATTTTTGCAGTGTTGAGATGACAGGCTCAAACCAACGTCTGTGACTTCTGACTCCATCCAACGTCTTTGACTTCATGTAAAAAAAGAAAACAAATGGTTAATAAAAAATGAATCAATCTTGTCCTTACCATTTTTGTAGTAGTGGGATGACAGGCTCCATCCAACGTCCGACTAAAGGTCAGGCTGGTGAAGACGTAAGTAAAATCTGTAATACATGCAACTATGTATTACAATGGACGGATGTAGAATCTGGAAGACAGGCTGACAATGGACAGATGTCTGTTGAAAACAAATGGTTAATAAAAAATGAATCAATCGTGTCCTGACCATTTTTGCAGTAGTGGGATGACAGGCTCCATCCAACGTCCGACTTCTGACATCACGCAATGTTTGTAGCTTCTGACTCCATCCAACGACTGTAACGCGACGTGGCAAAAATGTGTTACGAGGCACGACGAAACAAAAATGTGTTACGGGATGCGACGCGATGTTACGGACAACGTGATTCCTTTATAGCCCCACTAGACCCCACATCCCTTTCAGAAAAGTGGGGTATAATAAAAACGTGTTACGCAAAGCGACTTCCCGGGATACGACGCAACGGAAACAAAACTGTTACGGGATGTGACGCAACGGGATGTAACGCAACGGGATGTGACGCAACGGGACAACACATGTGTTACGAGACGCGCGGCGACGGAACAAACATTTGTTATGGAACACGAGGCTATGTTACAGACAAGGTGATTACAATATATACCCCAATTCACTTTGTGAAAGTGGAGCATAATAAATCAATATTGTCCTTACCATTTTTGCAGTGTTGAGATGACAGGCTCCAACCAACGTCTGTGACTTCTGACTCCATCCAACGTCTTTGACTTCATGTAAAAAAAGAAAACAAATGGTTAATAAAAAATGAATCAATCTTGTCCTTACCATTTTTGTAGTAGTGGGATGACAGGCTCCATCCAACGTCCGACTTCTGACATCACGCAATGTCTGTGGCTTCTGACTCCATCCAACGACTGTAACGCGACGTGGCAAAAATGTGTTACGGGGTAGAACCAGGATTATTGTATACCTCCCTCCATTGTAAGAATTGACACATTCTCACAGCAGACGGACTGGATATGTATTACAGTGAAGATGGATGTAGAATCTTGAAGACGGGAGAATATGTGTTTCAATGGACATATGTAGAATCTGGAAGACATGCTGTTGAAAACGTACGTAGAATCTGGAAGACATGGAAATACGTATTACAATGAAGACAGGTTTATAATCTGTGAAAGGTCAGGCTGGTGAAGACGTAAATAAAATCTGTAATACATGCAAATATGTATTACAATTGACAGATGTAGAATCTGGAAGACAGGCTGGCAATGGACAGATGTCTGCTTTGACTTCTGACTCCATCCAACGTCTTTGACTTCATGTAAAAAAGAAAACAAATGGTTAATAAAAAATGAATCAATCGTGTCCTGACCATTTTTGCAGTAGAGGGATGACAGGCTCCATCCAACATCCGACTTCTGACATCACGCAATGTCTGCGGCTTCTGACTCCATCCAACGACTGTAACGCGACGTGGCAAAATGTGTTACGGGGTACGACGAAACAAAAATGTCTTACGGAATGCGACGCGATGTTACGGACAACGTGATTCCTTTATAGCCCCACTAGACCCCACTTCCCTTTCAGAAAAGTGGGGTATAATAAAAACGTGTTACGCAAAGCGATTCCCGGGATACGACGCAGCGGGAAAAAGTGTTACGGGATGTGACGCAACGGGATGTAACGCAACGGGGATGTGACGCAACGGGACAACAAATGTGTTACGAGACGCGCGGCGACGTAACTAACATTTGTTATGGAACACGACGCTATCTTACAGACAAGGTGATTACAATATATACCCCACTTCACTTTGTGAAAGTGGAGCATAATAAATCAATATTGTCCTTACCATTTTTGCAGTGTTGGGATGACAGGCTCCAACCAACGTCTGTGACTTCTGATTCCATCCAACGTCTTTGACTTCATGTAAAAAAAGAAAACAAATGGTTAATAAAAAATGAATCAATCTTGTCCTTACCATTTTTGTAGTAGTGGGATGACAGGCTCCTTCTAACGTCCGACTTCTGACATCACGCAATGTCTGTGGCCTCTGACTCCATCCAACGACTGTAACGCGACGTGGCAAAAATGTGTTACGGGGTAGAACCAGGATTATTGTATACCTCCCTCCATTGTAAGAATTGACACATTCTCACAGCAGACGGACTGGATATGTATTACAGTGAAGATGGATGTAGAATCTTGAAGACGGGAGAATATGTGTTTCAATGGACATATGTAGAATCTGGTTGGTTGAATGGAGTTTTACTTAATGTTCCGCACATATTAGGCTATATATGATAGTCGATTTTTCAGTGGTGGAAGCAGACCACCCACATTTTCCTTGGTATAACCGGTAATGTATACGTTCCGCCATCCGTAAGAATTGACACTTTCGCACTTACAAATGGAGCTCCCAGAGATGACAAATCCGAAAGACGGGCTGGAGATGTAGATTCTGGAAGACGGACGAATAGGTATTTCAATTGACAGATGTAGAATCTGGAAGACATGCTGCTGAAAACGTACGTAGAATCTGAAAGACATGGAAATACGTATTACAATGAAGACAGGTTTAGAATCTGGAAAGGTCAGGCTGGTGAAGACGTAAGTAAAATCTGTAATACATGCAAATATGTATTACAATGGACGGATGTAGAATCTGGAAGACAGGCTGGCAATGGACAGATGTCTGCTGTGACTTCTGACTCCATCCAACGTCTTTGACTTCATGTAAAAAAGAAAACAAATGGTTGATAAAAAATGAATCAATCGTGTCCTGACCATTTTTGCAGTAGTGGGATGACAGGCTCCATCCAACGTCCGACTTCTGACATCACGCAATGTTTGTGGCTTCTGACTCCATCCAACGACTGTAACGCGACGTGGCAAAAATGTGTTACGAGGCACGACGAAGCAAAAATGTGTTACGGGATGCGACGCGATGTTACGGACAACGTGATTCCTTTATAGCCCCACTAGACCCCACTACCCTTTAAGAAAAGTGGGGTATAATAAAAATGTGTTACGCAAAGCGACTTACAAAAACGGGTCCCGGGAAGCGACGCAACGGAAAAAAACTGTTACGGGATGTGACGCAACGGGATGTAACGCAACGGGATGTGACGCAACGGGGCAAACAAATGTGTTACGAGACGCGTGGCGATGGAACTAACATTTGTTATGGGACACGACGCTATGTTACAGACAAGGTGATTACAATATATACCCCACTTCACTTTGTGAAAGTGGAGCATAATAAATCAATAGTTTCCTTACCATTTTGGCAGTGTTGAGATGACAGGCTCCAACCAACGTCTGTGACTTCTGATTCCATCCAACGTCTTTGACTTCATGTAAAAAAAGAAAACAAATGGTTAATAAAAAATGAATCAATCTTGTCCTTACCATTTTTGTAGTAGTGGGATGACAGGCTCCATCCAACGTCCGACTTCTGACATCACGTGATGTCTGTGGCTTCTGACTCCATCCAACGACTGTAACGCGACGTAGCAAAAATGTGTTACGAAGCATGACGAAACAAAAATGTGTTACGGGATGCGACGCGATGTTACGGACAACGTGATTCCTTTATAGCCCCACTAGACCCCACTTCCCTTTAAGAAAAGTGGGGTATAATAAAAATGTGTTACGCAAAGCGGCTTACAAAAACGGGTCCCGGGAAGCGACGCAACGTAAAAAAAGTGTTACGGGATGTGACGCAACGGGATGTAACGCAACGGGATGTGACGCAACGGGGCAAACAAATGTGTTACGGGACGCGTGGCGATGGAACAAACTATAGTTATGGGACACGACGCTATGTTACTGACAAGGTGATTACAATATATACCCCACTTTACTTTGTGAAAGTGGAGCATAATAAATCAATAGTGTCCTTACCATTTTTGCAGTGTTGAGATGACAGGCTCCAACCAACGTCTGTGACTTCTGACTCCATCCTTGGCTCCAACAACTGTGACATAAGGTCCCATCCGATGACTGACATAAAACTTCATTCAATTTCTGTGAATTGTGACTCCATCCATCCTACGTCTGTGAATTCAAAAATAGACAAGCTAATTACCTGAATGTAAACATTGAAAGTACACTAAAGGAACCATATAGGTCTATGTAATTAAAATTTACCCTAAGCTCCAAATTAAAGAAATGTTACGGACAACATAATTATTTTATAGCCCTACTAGCCCCAACTTCCCTACGTCTGTGACTTGTGACTCCATCCTACGTCTGTGACTTGTGACTCCATCCTACGTCTGTGACTTGTGACTCCATTCAATGTCTGTGACTTGTGACTCCATCCTACGTCTGTGACTTGTGACTCCATCCTACGTCTGTGACTTGTGACTCCATCCTACGGCTGTGACTTGTGACTCCATCCTACGTCTGTGACTTGTGACTCCATCCAACGTCTGTGACTTGTGACTCCATCCTACGTCTGTGACTTGTGACTCCATCCTACGTCTGTGACTTGTGACTCCATCCAACGTCTGTGACTTGTGACTCCATCCAACGTCTGTGACTTGTGACTCCATCCTACGTATGTAACTTGTGACTCCATCCTACGTCTGTGACTTGTGACTCCATTCAACGTCTGTGACTTGTGACTCCATCCTACGTCTGTGACTTGTGACTCCATCCTACGTCTGTGACTTGTGACTCCATCCTAGGCATGTGACTTGTGACTCCATCCTACGTCTGTGACTTGTGACTCCATCCTACGTCTGTGACTTGTGACTCCATCCAACGTCTGTGACTTGTGACTCCATCATACGCCTGTGAATTCAAAAATAGACAATCTAAATACCTGAATGTAAACCTTAAAAGTAAACTGAAGGAAACAGGTAGGTCTGTGTAATTAAAATTGACCTAGTTTTGTTGTGTTTTATTTATAACTTAATGTAAAACTGATCCAACAAGGGGCCTGCTCTAAGCCTCCTGTGGACGATCTACTGGCTAAAGATAAAGCTTATGTAAAAATGACCATAACTCTGTCAAAAATGATTCAACCAGAACATGGCTAAAGATCGGATGGAAAATGAAGGCCATATTGTTTTAACGAGGTAAAAGTTAATAAAACTAGTTACTATAAAACTAGATGGGTGTTCCGCAGAACACGTGTGTCACCTGTCAGCGCTTTGTCAGTATAACAAGGTCTATTGGACCACCCAGATAAATGACCTTGACAAACTGGCCTGAGTGAAGAAAAAATAGTATTTTTAACCCCTATAATGACCTTCAATGTGACCATGACCTTTTTATTTTAGTATGGCCATGTCTATGTTGTCATGACAAGTATATATTGAAAGTTTGATAAAAATATCAAGAAATGAGAAAGTTATAGCCAATGTTAAGTTTTCTTGAAGAAAAAAATGAGTATTTAACCCATATAATGACCTTCAGTATAACCATGACCTTTTATTGTAGTATGATCAAGTTGATGTTGTCCTGACGAGTACATATTGGAAGTTTTGAAAAAGAAATATCAAGAAATGAGAAAGTTATAGCCAACGTTAAGTTTTTGTGAAGAAAATAATGAGTATTTAACCCATATAATGACCTTTAGTGTGACCTTGACCTTTATAGTTTAGTATGGTCATGTCGATGTTGTCATGCTGAGTAATATTGACAGTTTGATGAAGAAATATCAAAAAATGAGAAAGTTAAGATTTAGTGACGGACTGACGGACGACAAAGTGATCCCTATGTGTCGCAGTTTTTTTCGAAAAGGCGACACAAAACTTTTTAACACAAAATCCTGATTTTTTAAAAAATAAATAAAAACATGCGCGAAGAACATTTTAAATGGAAATTTGGAGTGCACGACTTGATTTTCGAACTATTTTGTTTTGAAAGGGAAACACGGCAATCTTGATTTTTTTAAAAACTCACGGCGTCTCGTTAGTTTTTCTCTTCACTTGCATTTATTCAATCATTAATATTAATTGTTAACATAGTTGAAAGCATTTTTTTTTTTTTACATATTACTAACTTCTTATAATATTGCACCAATAATATATTTTAAAAATGGAAAAATACTGAAGAAAGTTGAAATCTCAATTTTTTATTTAATTATATGCAAGGAGTTTTAAAGTCAAAATGACATAGGATAATTAAATCGAATAGCAAATTTTAATATTTGAATAGAACTCAAGATTGCCATGTGTCCCTTTAAAGCTTTTCTACTGCCATGTGTCCCTTTAAAGCTTTTCTACAAAGATGCGTGCTCAATGCAAATACAAAGTCAACTCTTTTACAAATTATAATCATCGTGCACAGCAGCAGCTGTTATAGTACGTGGTACTACACACAAGGAGGTGCTAATTCCTCAGTTAGGCTAACCAATTAAAGACATCACAGATATTGCTGCATTACGCATGTCGTTATGCCACTGAAGGAACTAATTATGTCCTTATGTGTTAATTGTATATTCAATCAGTGCATTACACGGATGACCTCCACTGATTCTACACTTGTATATGATTCCTCTGACTTAAGGAGCGTAACAGGAAAAAGAAAGTCCAGACTCTATTGTACCTCATAATACCTTTAGAATGTCCTATTAGTTTTATGGCGGACGGACTATAAACCTTCGAACCACACACACAGCGTAACAGGACCAATTCGGGAAATAGTTGATGAACTGTGAACGTATAGCTGTTACATCATGAACTTTTTGGTTTTGATGGAAAATCCGGAGATTGTACACTTAGATTTGGCAGGCCTGTTTTTCGAACAGTCGAGCTTAATTAAATGAAAACTCCAAATGTTATTTTTAATGCAATCAAATTCAGTCAAAATCATACTGGATTAATAAACTGAGGTGATAATTTTGATGCTTGACTTCTAGACTGTCGTATGTCCCTTTAATCCATTTAATCACAATATTGAGTTCCATTGGAGCCCAGGGATTATGAACCAACATTTCTGAATTCACCTATGGCTTTTGAGACCTGATACTGTGTTGAGGAACCTCATAGCCAAAATTAATTGAACTCGGACAAGAAACAGCTTATATGCACAACTCGAGGGGAAGTTAAAGGCAAACACCTGGGTGATTACAGAAATAAAGGTTGGTTCTGCCAAGAAAACTATATCCTTGTCCATTAAATAAAAAATATTTGATCTGTATAATATCTATTTTGTACAACAAATAATTAGTATGCAAAGACTGGAATCCGTATGTGTTTGTAACCTCAACTTTTAAAACTTTTGTTTCTTAAAGGAATCAACTAAACTTTCTCAGCCTATCAACATATCTTTTGCCTTTACATGTTATACATTGTATGTATACATACTGCACTGAAATAATGCCACATACCTTTTTATAAGTAGAATTTGTTCACCTCAGTATCACTATATAGATCAAGAGTCCAAACAGACACATCTGTTCCTTTCTGAGTATTTCAGCAGTATGATCAGAGATTGCAAGATTAAAAAAGGATTAAACTGAAAAGCAGTTCACTCAATAGTTAAAACTAACCAATCGATGATATTTTTTCCAGTCACAACAGTTGACCAATCAGGGATCGTATTTCCAAGGTAAGGTGAAAAACAGGTGTCTAAAAATATTCAGAAAGGATTAGTTCCTTAATACAATTGTAATTGTTATGAAACTGAAAAGTAGTTCACTCTAACAATGACTTTAGTATAAGCCTTTTAGTTCACTCAAACAGCCAAATAATCAATAATGTATCCACCTTGGAAAATGAATTGTTCAGTTATACAAATATTAAACATATATATGTTTTCATTATTCACTTATACTGCAGTTATTTTAAAATACATGTGTAGCTTCAAGCAATTTGAAAAACATGAAATTCTCTTCAGTACTCTTAAAGTTATATGGGTTAGGCACGATTTTGACTTTTGACCAATAAGCGTGAATTTGACCTTCTGAGGTCAAGGACCTGATATGTTGCATACGACAAGTCCTTCTCATCATGCTGAATATTTATGTGTAGCTTTATTAAAATCCCTTAAAGGAAGTACATCGGGATTTTCATGGGGGTCTAGGTGTCAGACTAAAAATTGACAAATATTAATATTTTTTACTCTAATTGTCCTAAACATAATGAATGAGCCTAACAATTATCCCTTATTCGCAAAGAAATTCATTCTGAACAGTAATACGTGCTATCCTAGGTGACGCACCAGGGTTAATTTCACGTCCGATTCCGTCCTAGTTATATGGTGTTTTCAAAGTTTAGACATTAACAAAATGGTTCTAACATAATTTTTTGATTGATATAAGTGTTTTATCATGAACTGAAACCTTTTTATAATTTAAAGATGTTTCTAGAAAAATCCTGAGGAACACCCTAGATGTAGTTTAGGTGTTATGGGGGAAACACAATTTTGACTCATATGACCTTGACTTTCAAGTGTGACACTGAAAATTGTGCTGCTCGAGTCCTAAAAAAAAAAATATAGCATTTTAAAAAAATAAATTAAGGGCATCAACTGTAGTCTGATATGTCTTAGTTTTCAAACTTGTCCACGCAAACTCATCAATATCAACAATCTGGCCATGTTGGGTAAAGATGAAATATAAAATAAAGTTGCTCGAGTGTTCACAAGAAAGAATATGGATATTTTTCAATAAATCAAGGACTATAACTCCGGTGTTATTAATTCAATCTAGCTGGTATTCAACTTTTCTGAGCTTCACAATATTAACAAACTGGCCAAGTTTGGTAAAGATCAAATACAAAACAAAGATGCAATGTTTTTAGGGTAGAATATGACATTTTTCATTAAAACAAGGGCCATAACTCTGGTGCTAATACGATATAGCTTGTTTTTGAAAATGTCCGAGCTCTTATTAATATCAACAATCTGACCAAGTTTGGTGAAGATATAATACATCCGATCTGGCTGATTTTTAAACTTGTCCGAGCTTTCTTGATCGATATAAAGACTCTGGCAAAGTTTGGTAAAGATCCCATTAAAGGCCCTATCATTTTCACCAGGCAACAATTAACAACAGACGGATGACGGACGAGGGACAGACGACCGATAAATCGGTATCCCATAAAAGCTTCAATGTTAGACTTTGGGCGGACAGACGGACAGGCAGGCATGCAGGGAAGGCAGACAGACAGACAGGCAGGCAGATTGGCAGACAGACAGGGGTAAATTTATATGCTCACTCTACATTCGTGGTGGGGCATAAGAATAGTCAGTCTAATAGTTTTATTTGGACGAGATGGTTTCTAACTTCCTATATAGCCCCACAATATCAACAAACTGGCAGTTTGGTAAAAATCAGATGAAGCAAAATATATAGCTTTTTTAAATTATTCAAGGGCCACAACTCTGGTGTCACTAATCTGATCTTGCTGTTTTTCAAACTTCTATTCATATCAACAACTTGTTATACCCACGTTTTTGACAGCGTGCAAGAGCAACATTATATTTAGCTCCGATTCCCTGGACCCTCAGTGGGAGTCAAAAGGTCAAATACACTAAAACTTCAATTACACGGTCATTTTTTTCATATTTTCGCACATAACTCGGTATATGTAATAATTTATGAAAGATATAACAACATATCAAACGATTTTATTATTTCGCAAACTCGGACGTCTGCCCGGGGGCCCAGGGTGGTTGAGAGGTGGGGAGGGTTGATTTGGGGTCTTTTTTCCTACGTCAGGGGTAAAACTATTGGTCAAATTATATATTTTTCTTTCTCAATACAATGTAAGGCTTTTGGGAATATCATTATAACGTGCCCCAGGGACACCATGGGACTGGGATAGGGGTCAAAAGTTCAAATACCCAAATACTCTAAACATTTTTTATTCATTTACACTTGTGTCTACTGTATCTAAAAAATAATGAATATGCGCGTGAAAATTCTTCGTTATAATGCCTTCCATAACCACATCAATAAACTTCCATAAAGAAAACAGTATTGTTTGATACTGGAAGTTGAAATAAGAACGAAAGCTAATTTCAGGTAATACAGCCAAATGCCATCTTTTTGGAAAAAATAGCATCAAAATGCAATCACAGGTTCCGCCGAGGATTGAACTCGGAACCTTCTGCGTGTACAGAAGACGTGATAACCACTACACCACGAAACCTGTTGTGACAAATATGTCCTTCAAGCTGTCTAAAAGTTATGTAGTTATGAAGGGACATGCCCTAGTTCTGATCAGTTCTAAACGTTTCAGTATGTCCAAAATATAATTTTTAGATAACGCATTTTCACGTGAGGCGAAGCTTCCTTTGGTTGGAAGATAATTTATTAGGGCAAAATACCTACGAAAAAAACAATCACAGGTTCCGCAGAGGATTGAACTCGGGACCTTCCGCGTGTGAAGCGGACGTGATAACCACTACACCACGGAACCATTTCTTGATATAATTACTTATACCGAGATACTTAAGTGTGCATGTGTGTGTAATTCTAAGGTTTATAGTCCCTCCACCAACAAATACAACAAGCCCCTTTCGGTGTGTCTTGCCGTATACTTAAGTTAAGATCAACTAGCTTTAAAATAAATATAACGTATAATTCGCTTACAGAAAACCCACTGATTTTAATGCGTTAGTAAAACGTAATTTAAATGTCTAGATTTACGAAACGTTCTGAAGTATATATAGAAAATAAACGACCGTTTATTTTTGTCTCATTATCTTATAACAGGTGGTGAACACTTAAATATTACTGTTTTTCAAGTTTTATTTTTTTACATGGTCTGAGGGCAGTAGCCTTTTTCAGATCATTTTGTTTCTTTTTAAGTTCCCTTTGGAGCTTCTGTTCTACGGCTTTTAATTTCTCATTTACTATCTCTTGACTTGTTAAAAGTCTATGTTTGGTGATTGCTCTCCTACGTTTATTTTCTGTTGGCTCATTTAAGGGAAGGTGGAATAAAACAGTTCTTCAATTACTTGATCATGGTTCTGTGGCAATACCGGACTCGGAGAAACCACGATATCCAATCCATTTTCATCCGTCAGTGGGCTACAAAGTAATTCACCAGTTTGTATCAGATTGGACAGCTGGGTTGTATCGCGTGGTCGTAAATTGAGAGGCAGTCTCCCAGCCATTAACCTGTCGCTTTAGCGCATTTCAATGATTATTATGGGAGCTGATATCTCCAGCCACACGATATGTTAACTGACACCAGCTGGTAAAATTCTATGGTCAGTCGAATAGGAATCTGGATACAAGAATATAACTTGAGAATCACTTGGTTTCAATAGAGAAACACATTATAAAAAAACCGTATATTAATCAGACAAATAAAAACCTGGAGTGAAATATTTTGTAATAAACAAATATTAATGAAATTGGTAAATATTAAAACATGAAACAAAATCATATTCCGTTACAATGACTTTGAATAAATTAATAAAACAATACTATGCAAATCTTAGATTGCTAAATATATATTATGATGATTATAAATACTGTTGTTATGTAATTGAAAAATATTTGAAACATAATTTAACTTACAGTATGCAGAACTCATTTATAATAAAGATACATATAATATAATGCAGTAACCATTGCACACAAGTTACATATAAATATGATGCAGTAACGATTGTACAAGAGGTACATATACATATATGCAGTAACAATTGTACATACATAGATGCAGTAACAATTGTACAAGAGGTACATACAAACAGATGCAGTAACCATTGTACAAGAGGTACATACACAGATGCAGTAACCATTGTACAAGAGATACATACACATAGATGCAGTAACCATTGTACAAGAGGTACATACATATAGATGCAGTAATCATTGTACAAGAGGTACATACACATAGATGCAGTAACCATTGTACAAGAGTTACATACACATAGATGCAGTAACCATTGTACAAGAGATACATACACATAGATGCAGTAACCATTGTGCAAGAGGAACATACACATAGATGCAGTAACCATTGTGCAAGAGGTACATACACATAGATGCAGTAACCATTGTGCAAGAGGAACATACACATAGATGCAGTAACCATTGTACAAGAGATACATACACATATATGCAGTAACCATTGTACAAGAGATACATACACATAGATGCAGTAACCATTGTGCAAGAGGTACATACACATAGATGCAGTAACCATTGTACATACATAGATGCAGTAACAATTGTAGAAGAGGTACATACAAATAGATGCAGTAACCATTGTACAAGAGGTACATACACAGATGCAGTAACCATTGTACAAGAGGTACATACACATAGATGCAGTAACCATTGTACAAGAGGTACATACACAGATGCAGTAACCATTGTACAAGAGATACATACACATATATGCAGTAACCATTGTGCAAGAGGTACATACACACATATGCAGTAACCATTGTACAAGAGATACATACACATAGATGCAGTAACCATTGTACAAGAGGTATATACACATAGATGCAGTAACCACTGTACAAGAGGAACATACACATAGATGCAGTAACCATTGTACAAGAGATACATACACATAGATGCAGTAACCATTGTACAAGAAACATACAAATAGATGCAGTAACCATTGTGCAAGAGGTACATACACATAGATGCAGTAACCATTGTGCAAGAGGAACATACACATAGATGCAGTAACCATTGTGCAAGAGATACATACACATAGATGCAGTAACCATTGTGCAAGAGATACATACACATAGATGCAGTAACCATTGTGCAAGAGGTACATACACATAGATGCAGTAACCATTGTGCAAGAGGTACATACACATAGATGCAGTAACCATTGTACAAGAGGTACATACACATAGATGTAGTAACCATTGTACAAGAGATACATACACATAGATGCAGTAACCATTGTACAAGAGGTACATTCACAGATGCAGTAACCATTGTGCAAGAGGTACATACACATATATGCAGTAACCATTGTGCAAGAGGTACATACACACATATGCAGTAACCATTGTACAAGAGATACATACACATAGATGCAGTAACCATTGTACAAGAGGTACATACACATAGATGCAGTAACCACTGTACAAGAGGTACATATACATAGATGCAGTAACCATTGTACAAGAGATACATACACATAGATGCAGTAACCATTGTACAAGATACATACAAATAGATGCAGTAACCATTGTGCAAGAGGTACATACACATAGATGCAGTAACCATTGTGCAAGAGGAACATACACATAGATGCAGTAACCATTGTGCAAGAGATACATACACATAGATGCAGTAACCATTGTGCAAGAGATACATACACATAGATGCAGTAACCATTGTGCAAGAGGTACATACACATAGATGCAGTAACCATTGTGCAAGAGGTACATACACATAGATGCAGTAACCATTGTACAAGAGGTACATACACATAGATGTAGTAACCATTGTACAAGAGATACATACACATAGATGCAGTAACCATTGTACAAGAGGTACATTCACAGATGCAGTAACCATTGTGCAAGAGGTACATACACATAGATGCAGTAACCATTGTACAAGAGGTACATACACATAGATGCAGTAACCATTGTACAAGAGGTACATATACATAGATGTAGTAACCATTGTACAAGAGATACATACACATAGATGCAGTAACCATTGTACAAGAGGTACATACACATAGATGTAGTAACCATTGTACAAGAGATACATACACATAGATGCAGTAACCATTGTACAAGAGGTACACACACAGATGCAGTAACCATTGTGCAGGAGGTACATACATATAGATGCAGTAACCATTGTACAAGAGGTACATACACATATATGTAGTAACCATTGTACAAGAGATACATACACATAGATGCAGTAACCATTGTACAAGAGGTACATTCACAGATTCAGTAACCATTGTGCAAGAGGTGCATACACATAGATGCAGTAACCATTGTACAAGAGGTACATACACATAGATGCAGTAACCATTGTACAAGAGGTACATATACATAGATGCAGTAACCATTGTACAAGAGATACATACACATAGATGCAGTAACCATTGTACAAGAGGTACATACACATAAATGCAGTAACCATTGTACAAGAGATACATACACATAGATGCAGTAACCATTGTACAAGAGGTACACACACAGATGCAGTAACCATTGTGCAGGAGGTACATACACATAGATGCAGTAACCATTGTACAACAGGTACATACACATAGATGCAGTAACCATTGTACAAGAGGTACATATACATAGATGCAGTAACCATTGTACAAGAGATACATACACATAGATGCAGTAACCATTGTACAAGAGATACATACACACAGATGCAGTAACCATTGTGCAAGAGGTACATACACATAGATGCAGTAACCATTGTACAAGAGATACATACACATAGATGCAGTAACCATTGTACAAGAGGTACATACACATAGATGCAGTAACCATTGTACAAGAGATACATACACATAGATGCAGTAACCATTTTGCAAGAGGTACATATACATATATGAATGAAAGTCTTTATTTATCGAGGATGACCCAATTAGTTTATACTAATCTTCCTTTGGGCCCTCTATAACAAATACATGATACCAAATACAAGAAAGACAAGATACATAAGATATATGTAAACATAATAACATTGTTGGTGGTGGTAGTTTGAACAATATTTACACAATAATAAGATGAGACGATATCTATATCGAGTTTAATGTTGTTTTTCCTTTATCCATTTTATGCAGCTGTTTGTAAAAAATTTCATTGTTACACACTTCTGAATGTGCTTTGGAATATTATTCCTTAAAATGGTCCCGGAGTAAGACATGCTGCCCTTGAAAAGTTCCCGATTTGTTTTTGGAATACTAAAATTAGTATCAGTTAGTGATCGAAGTCTTCTGTCAGTTGAATTACGAGTAGTAAACACATCGGAAATATATAAAGGGGCAGTATTGTTCGAAACTCTATACATGAATTTGGCCCTTTTAAGTATAATTCGCTGATCAATTGTGAGGTAATTTAGTTGTTCCATAGCGGCTTGAAAAGTAATATACTGTTGACAGTTCACCTAAAATAACGTGATATGCCCTTTTTTTGCATTATTAAAAGGCTGTTGATATGTTTTCGACTTGTGTTACCCCAGATTACATTACAAAAGTCTAGATGTGGCTGTATGTAAGCTTTATAGAAAATAATTCGATAATTCAAAGGAATAAAATATTTTATTCTTGACAGCAACCATACACCAAAGAAATGCAGTAACCATTGTACAAGAGGAACATGTACATAATGCATTAACCATTTTTCCCATTCCATAACTTTTAAACATCCAGGTATACGAGTATTCAATATTGTGAAACATTCTGTCAAACTCATGCAAGATTCAAATTGTATGGTCTGTTTGTCTACGCTCAAGGATTGGCCATAGAAAACACAGCCTTATCATAGCTGACCATCTCATATGTGATGAAATCAGCATCCTACATGGATCATAAATGGGAATAAAAGTGTATATCTAGTAACTATTATAATTAGGTGGATTACAAAATATATAACTCTCAGTGAATTTTCCTGATAATGAACAATTAAAATGTAATGATAAAAAGTAGTCTTTATTACACAATAAAAACACTCCCCCAATCATGTGTAATGCTCTGTTGGATAAGATCTCTAAATTCTAAGCATGGTACTGACAGGGAGTACGTTATAGGGAGGAGAAACAGGCTCGTTTTGCCGATTTATGTTGTCGCGCATGTGTTTCACTACTCCGTGAAAATGACTACTTCCGGTTGTTTCGCGAGTGTGTGAAAAACAGCAAATTTTTATAAATTATTACACTTACAAACTCAATAAAGGTGCTAAATGTAAACATAGGTATTCTTTATTCACATTGTGTCCTCTGATACAGAGCGTGTATTTGTTTGCATGTTTAAAAGCACATTTTACCAGACGGTTCCGTGTAACAAAGATGGCGCCACTCTGCGCCAAATAAAAAATGGTGACAGTGTATAGCTATTGTAAACGAGATACGAGACTACGGGTTATTTAGGCATTAATAATAACAAAAAGTGAATAGTAAACATATTTATCTTTGTCAAGAAGGTAATTTCATGGTGGTGATTATAAGACAAAGCCTAAAAAGAGGTGATGAAAATGTGCCTTTTGAGATATCAGCTAAATTTTTAATTTTATAGAATTAAAAATGGTGTGGAGCTATTGCAAACGAGATACGAAGTATGGGTTATATTAGGCATTAATAATAACAAAAAGTGAATAGTAGACATATTTATCTTTGTCAAGAATGTAATTTCGTGATGTTGATTATAACAGAAAGCCGTAAAAAGGGGCTGTAAAAACTGCCTAATTTGAGATGTTGGCTGAAATTTTAACTTTTCAAATGTAACGCGCTTACGATCGATTTACCTGTATCGATAAAATAGTAAATGGCGGCGTTCTAGCGCGACAACATAATTCGATAAACTAGAGCGTTTATGAACCCGTTACTCCTCCCTATAACGTACTCCCTGGTACTGACCACTCTGAACCATATCACTTAGCACCCCACGCTGTTATTTTTATGGCTTCAATTAGGAATAATAGCCCCTTCACTGCAGCACATGTCAATCACACAAAAGTTCTACAGGACTACCACGCTAGCCCTTTAACGCGGCAAAATATAGCAGTTTTAACTAAATCAAGGGCCATAACTCCGCTGTTACTAGTCCGATCTGTCTGGTTTACGAACTTGTCCGAGCTTTCATTTATATTAACAATCTGTTACAGTTTGGTAAAGATCAGATGAAAAATGAAGGCCCTTGGCCAGTAGAGATAATCTATCGGCTCCAAAAAGTAGGTCAAGGTCATAGATAAAATCCATGCTTCCTAAACGCACAAGTTTAACCTAAAGATTATAAAGTTATCTGCCCTTTGCTTGGAGGGTCAATGTCACTTCCACATTTGCTTTGTCACGTTGCGATGTACAACCCAAGATACAACTATAAGCAAAGTTTGAAAGATCTAGTGTATACGGTTTGTGAGAAAATGACCTAAACGCAAAACGTCAATGTTGACGCCGCCGCCGCCGGAAAAGCAACACCTATGTCTCTTTTTCTTCGAAAAGGCGAGACAAAAATGGGTGTTATTTTGTATTATGCCCCCGAACGCCAATCGCACCGTACGTCCGTCAGTGCGTCCGTACAATCGTGTCCGGTCAATAACTCTGGCTTTTCAAATAACTTGGCACAATTGCTCACCACAAGACGACGCGTCGCGCACAAAATCCAGGTCCGTGGATCCAAGGTCACAGAGGTCAAAGGTAAAAAAGATGTGCTTTCGTGTCCGGTTAATAACTCCGACATTCATGGATGGATTTTCAAATAACTTGGTAAAAGAACTCACCACAAGACGACGTGTCGCGCGCAAAATCCAGGTCCGTGACTCCAAGGTCAAGGTGGTCACACTTAGAGGTCAAAGGTCACGGGTGTTTACGTCTCCGTGACAACTCTTTTTTTGAATATTGTTTTAACACCCGTGACTTGGTCTGTTATTATGTTAAACTTTGTTCCCAGTTCCTACCCAGAAATAATGCTATTTTCTCTCGGCAGCTATTTTACACTTGCGTAAAACCTTGCTTGTAAAACTTCACACAATGACAGGGCAATGAGAGGAAGTGCATAGTGCAAGAACCGTAACACTGTCATCATTCAAATAAGAGTTATTGGTCTTTGTAATTTTATACTTAGAATTTTTGTCCGGAGCATATCTTCAAAACTACTGATGGGAGAGCAGTGAAACTTCACAATGATAGAGGGCAATGAGAGGATGTGCGGAGTGCAAGAACCGTAACTATGTCATCATTCAAATTAGAGTTTATTGCCCTTTGTAATTTTATACGTATACATTTTATCCGGAGCATAAACTACTAATGGAACTGCAAATTAACTGCTGGGTGACACACGGACATATGCTAAGCCGAGGATACATTTCGGTCAAGCATCCATCGGTTCTACCAATTTTCTTGTTCACATAGTTTTTAGCTCGACTGATCAAAGATCAGCAGAGCATGTGCCATGGTGTGGCGTCCGTCGTCCGTCCGTCTGTAAACTTTTTTTGTGGCGACTACTCCTCTAAAACTACTGGACGAATTTTCATGAAACTTCACAGGAATGTTACCACGGCTAAAAATAGATTTTAAAAATGCGATTTTGTGGCGACTATGGAACCTTTACCAAAATGACTGGCACGACATGTAGTTGATCCTAACCAAAGTTTATTTTGATTGGATGTCAAACATGGCCGCCAGCTGCCATCATTGTTTACATAGAGTTACATAGGAAAAACTTATGGCGACTGCTCCTCTGAAACTACTTGATGGAAAGGAACTTCACAGGAATGTTGCTCTTGATGTCTAGTTGATCCTGGCAAAATTTTAGGTCGGTAGGAAATTCAGTTGGAACCTTTACCAAAACTACTGGTGCGACATGTACTTGTTCCTAACCAAGATGCATTTTGATTCGATGTCAAACATTGCCGCCAGCGGGCATCTTTGTTTACATAGAGTTATATAGGAAAAACTTGTGGCGACTACTCCTCTCAAACTACTTGACAGATTTTCATGAAACTTCACAGGAATGTTGCTCTTGATGTCTAGTTGATCCTAGCACAGATTTAATAATGTCTGTGAACCTAGTAAAATTTCAGGTCCAACAATTACAATTGTTTTTTAAAAAATCAAATTTGTAGCAACTACATGTACTAGTTGATCCTAGCAAAATTTCAGAAATTCAAAATGGCCGCCAGAGATAAAAATAGATTTTACAAAAAAAAATTGTAGCGACTACTTCTTGAAAACTATAAGCGATATTGATATGGGACTTTTTCTAAAATGATCAGCATGTTGATCCTTGTTGAAAATCATTTTGATTCGATGTTAAACATGGCTGTCAGCGATTATCTTTGTTTATAAGAGTTATATAGTAAAAAACTTGTAGCGACTACTCCTCTAAAACTACTTGACGGATTTTCATAAAACTTCACAGGAATACTAATCTAGCTATCAACATCAGTAGAGCTTCAATGTCATTGGCCTCTTGTTTAATAAAAGCTTTCTTAACACAATTGATGTGTAATGTATGTTACACAGAAAAAACAACATATACTATATTCAGCGAATTGCATTATGAAACCTACCATAATTAACTTGAAACAACAATCAATTTGGTGTCTCGCACAGTGTACATTACATAAAAATAAAGATATCTCTTTAATTATGAATTAATGTTTTAGAAAATTTCAAACGCTATTTGCTTCGTTTTATTGAGAAACACTTTTTAGACATACAATACCCCGTGTGGTTGCCGTGGTAGAATACAACCACTGCAATCTCACAAACGCACTGTCACATGCGGAAGGGTAGGACCTACTCATTCATATTCATTGTGTCATTTTTTTATCATGCTCATTCAATGTCTTTATCATGACACCGCGTATGCAAACGTGGAAACGTGCGTCCGTCGTAAATGGAGTGTCTACTATAGAATTTGCAGCAACTCTGCAGTTTTGCAGGTTCTAGACCCTTTCTCCATATTTTATCTTGATATAAATGGACGATGAGCCTGGCATGTTCATTTCTGTTATGCGCCATATAACCTTTCATGTGTTGGTGCGCCTTAAAACCCAATTCAATACATACAATACCTGTATTGTTAATACCCCAGTTATCACATTAATGCATTCATCTTCCAAATCATCTAATTCTAGAAAACACTGGCAGAATAATGAACCTTTAGAACTTTAAACTATTGGATATATAAGGATTAAAGAGCAGTTGTTTCTGCTAAAATAACTTTAGTTTCACAAGAGGGATTTAAGCGAAATTTCACAACAACTTGCAGGTGATGAAAAGGAAACTTTGGGGGAGAGCGATGTTCAGTCGGAGTCCGTTTAACATTGGTAAAAGGTGAAGGTCAATGTTTCTATAAAAAGAAAACTGGTTTTCCACTAAATAACATCAGTTACCATTGAGTGAGTTTAAAGAAACTTCAACACAAGGTGCAGCTCATCAAAAAGAAACTTGGTATTGTTATTCGGGTCAATGATTATAACAAATAGAATATTGGTTTCCGCTCAATACCCAGTTGCCCATGAGGGATTTAAACAAAACTTTACCACAATGTGTGGCTCATAGGAATGAAGACTGGGATCTTTTTTTGGGTCATTTACAAATAAAAGAAGCTTTATTTCGTCCGATACAAACCACACAGAAATTAACTTTAGCTCTCTAAGCATTAAAAGACGAATAAAACATAAAGCAAAAAGCTATGTTAAGATGCGCTAAAATAAAAGAAACCTGGTTAATGCATATAGTAACACATTTAAATACTTATAAATCATAAAGCAAATAGATTTTTTTCGATGAGATAAAATAGAAGATACATGTTGAGACATTGTCCTAAATAGATTTAAATATGCGTCATACATATGTTGAAAGGTCAAGGTCAGTGTTTCTATAAATAGAAAAAATGATTTCCGCTCAATAACTTGAGTTTCCCTTGAGATATTTGAAACTTTACCTGCAGGTGCGGCTCATGGAAGGAAAAGCTCGAGATTGTTATTCGGGTCATATGAATTTAGCTGTTCGTGCGACTATAAAATCTATTTCAATTCAATAACTTCAGTTTCCATAGAGTGATTTTAATTTTATTTAAAAATTTCCCCACAAAATGAGGCGCATGTAAATGAAGCTTGCGATTGAGTTGATGGAAGGTCAAGCTTAAGGTCACTGTTGCTAAGTTGTCAAATGCAAAATGTTGGCAGTGTTATTAGCCTTTTATACCTTCATGGCACGTGTGCATCTTTCATATACAACTGATATACACTATACAAGTACAATATACAAATACAATACAAATACAATATACAAATGCATCCGATTTACAGCACCATCTACAGAAATTCTACCACCAAACCATTTTAACAATGAACAAAGTTTTAGATCAATGTTAAAAGCATTCCAGAAGACTATAGAAAGGATAAGCACAAACGTCTTTCCGATAATGTTTATAAAAGATTGTTGCATCTCCACAATATGTTGTAGGCTCGCATCTCCATAATATGTTACCCATATCGATATCATAGAACAGTCAAATGTCACGTGTATCTGACAGTCACAGTCACGTGCTTCTGACAACAGTTGTTCTAGAGACCGCCAATACATCCTCTCCGGCCTCTTACCTGGAATCAGGCCTGCCAAAAACTCCGGATAAATTCGGAACCGTATTTTTCACGAGCTCTCCGGATTAGTCCTAAATTTTCGGATTTTAAATCAAATATTATTTTTAAAAATGTTGATGATCTAACAGCTTTATGTTCACATATTATCGGCTATTTCCTTCATTGGTACTATACAACTGACTAATCAATGGCGGGTCATCAGTGGAATGCACTGAATCAAAAATTATACACTGGTGACACTGTCATAACCCGTTGATATTTTCACACCTTTTAGTTCCTTCACTGAGCAAGAACATATGTGCAAGATATATTTTTGGCTTCTTTAATTAGTCATCATAATTTAAATATAACGTGTGAATGCTCGGGAAGCCTTATAGTTGTCGCAACTTTGAACCTGATCGGAAAATGTACAACGCCGTACCATCTCTAACCATACAAAGAAAACCAATGTCATAGTAGGGTGCTTCCTAAGACGTTAAAGAGAATTTAGGCATATACTCAATGCAAAATGTCTTTATTCACTTTAATTCATACATATGAACAGCATAAGCAACAGTTACAAAATACATTTATATCAATAGCGACATATCATCTAACGTATACATCAATCAGGAAACGACTGAGTATACTAAACAGTATAAAAGATGTTACAGGAATAATAATAATAACAATAATAATTAGTTTGTAAACATCTTTTCATATAATTGTATGGCATGTTGATGTCTTTAACAAACAAGGTTAACAAGATTTTAGATTAATCAGGTTTTTAAACTAATTTCGTATTTCTGCAGCCCTCATTACGTGGTCCCGCCTTAAATTCATTAAGCGATTGAAAAGCTTATATTAGCTTGATTTTATAACGGATATTTCAGCAATAAAACGTGTTCAAAACATTTTTACTGGATAAATGCGACAATTTACCAATTAAATGTTTTAATTTTACAATATGCAAACTGTTTAAGCCGAACTTAAGGTTTTATTTCATACCCTAGCCAACCCCGTTTTCCCTTCTTGGAGAAGGGGTTGGATGGGGTATGCAAGTTAATACTCGGACCACGTAATGCTACAGAAACGAAATGTAGGGAGCATTTTGTCAGTGTTATCAATTCAAAGTCAAACAATCTTTATTATTGAGAGTTCAGACAAAAATAGAAAAGTGAAATAACTATCAAAATCAGACGATAAATCATGATAATAGTGGTCGAACGCCAGATTGCGAATGGTAATTTTAACAGCAAAAATCAACAAGGGGTCAATGACCTTGAAGCTCTACTGATAGATTTTTGATAGCTTATCAACATTCCTGTGAAGTTTCATGAAAATCTGTCGAGTAGTTTCAGAGGAGTAGTCGCTACACGTTTTTTTCTATATAACTCTAAGTAAACAAAGATTGTCGCGGAAACCATGTTTAATGTCGAATCAAAATTATTTTCAACAAGGAACAATATCATGTCATGCTGATCATTTTAGAAAAAGTCCCATATCAATATATCTTATAGTTTTCAAGATGTAGTCGCTACAAATTTGTTTTTTAAAAATCTAGTTTTAGCCTTGGCGGCCATCTTGAATTTTCGGCCGATCTGAAATTTTGCTAGAGTCAACTAGATATCTAGTCAAAAGCAACATTTCTGTTGTTTCATGAAAAATTGACATGTAATTTCAGAGGAGTAGTCGCTACACGCTTTTATTATATAACACTATGTAAACAAAGATGGCCGTTGGCAGCCTTGTTAATAACGTTGAATCGAAATGACCAACCTCATGTCATGCTGATCGTTTTAGAAAAAGTCCCATATCAATATCACTCCTTGTTTTCAAGAAATCTGTTTTTAGCCATGGCGGCCATCTTTTTCTAGGTTTAGCTAGACATCAAAAGCAACATTTCTGTGAAGTTTCATGAACATCTGTCACGTAGTTGCAGAGGAGTAGTCGCTACAAATTTGTATTGTATAATTCTATGTAAACAAAAATGGCGGCTGGCGGCCATGTTTAATGTCAAATCAAAATAATTTTCGACAAGGATCAACATCATATCTTGTTTGTTAATCT
This sequence comes from Cyrtodaria siliqua, assembly GCA_037043455.1. Lineage (NCBI taxonomy): Eukaryota > Metazoa > Mollusca > Bivalvia > Adapedonta > Hiatellidae > Cyrtodaria > Cyrtodaria siliqua. Next base: position 287,040 of record JAWPHD010000391.1, on the reverse strand, counting down.
ATTTTTAGCCATGGCGGCAGTCTTGAATTTCCGCTAGCCTGAATTTTTTCTAGGATCAATTAGACATCAAGAGCAACATTCCTGTACAGTTTCGAGAAAATATCTAGAGTAGTTTCAGTTTCAGCTACATTTTTTAATAAATCAAGGGCCATAATGCTGTTTCTAGTCTGATATGTTTGAATTTGACCCATATTCTTCTATGACCAAGATAACTGCAAAATATAATAAAAACAAAAGATAGTAATAATGTGGTGGGATGGGGGTGGGGGAGATAGGGGTGGATGTGAGTCGACCTTTAAAACAGGTCTGAGCTCTAATAATGTGGTGGTGCGTGGATGGGGGAGGGGAGATAGGGGTGGATGTGAGTCGACCTTTAAAACGGGTCTGAGTTCTAATTGATATTGACATTCTGAACCCGTATGGAGAAGATCAGATGAAAAATGAAGTAGCTACGGATTTAACCAAGCAAAATATAGCGTTTTTCCAATCAAGGGCCATAACTCTGATATAACTAATCATATCTATCTGGTTTTCAAACTAGTTGTTTTCATTGATATCAACATTCGGTCCAATTTTGGTAAAGATCACATGAAAAACGAAGGTCCTATCATTGTACCGATAACACATAGCATATTTTACTATATCAAAGGACATAACTCCGATGTAATTGTTCAGATCTGGGTTTCAAACTTGTCCGAACATTCATCTGGCCCAGTTAGGTAAATATCAGATAAATCAAGGGTTATAACTCCGGTGTTACTGAATCGATTTGTCTAGTTTTCGTACTTGACAACAAACCATGGTTTACGTCCTAAACAACTACTGTAGAGACTAGAATGAAACTTTACACATTGATAGAAGGCAATAAACGGAAATGGGCAAGAACCACAACTCTATCTTAATTAATATTAGAGTTATTGGCTTGTGTTGTTGTATACTTATACTTATTGTCCGGAGCATAACTTGCAAATTGATAATTGGACTAGACCAAAACTTAGCATAATAAGAGTGTCGCAAGATGACCCTAGTGGTTGGGACTAACTAAGGAAAGAATCAATATCGGTGACTGCATTTACATAAGTTTAATGCAACTTTTAAAATATGTTAAATATATATACCATTATCAAGAAAAACGAGCGAACACACAGATGAAAGATGAAAATACTGTTCTCATGAAAGTATACGACGTTCGTAGTATTATCACGAATACTGAATACGAAGTCGGTTCATTAACACATCAATCTTATACAGTCAATCTTATACAATCATCGTTACACAAACAAATTATTATCTAGTAAATATATTTGAGCCACTCTCTAATTATGACGTGTAGCAATGTATACATATTCTACAACGCCATTTATACGCATCGGCATATATACAGGTATATCATCTCCCGTTAACCACCGTTAACCAATGCACCTAATATACAACGTTTTCAATTTAATCTTGTATTACAATCAGTGATTTATACGCATCGGCATCTATCATCTCACCGTTAACTAATGCACTTAATATACAACGTTACCAATTTAATCGTGTATAACAATTAATGATCGACTACAATAAGTATATCTAATAAAGTTAACTTCATATGCTAGTTGTATCAATTTCATGTTTGAGAAACATGTAAAACTTGACCGGATGTAACAATATCACGAAACAAAATGGCGACGCCCATTGAATACAAAGGTGCAATAAAATTTCATAAAATCGATATTGCCTGTGAATACCACCCTTTACAAACGACTGCTCCAAGCAAAGCAACTTTCAATTTTCCCCGGCCACGACTGGAAAACAATGCACTTTATAACCCAAAGTTCCGCCCAGACCATCATTTCCCACGTTCATTCCGTGACCCACGTGGCAACAGACGCAAATTTCATATATACACGAAAGGAACCTTAAACAATGTTGCCCTTTAGAGAGATAGTGTAAAATACCTATAATTTTACATGCATTAACGCACATACAAACGTATTAAACGGCACTGCCTAAATTCCGCCTAACAATTTTATAAAAATGCTCGCTTCCCGTGGTATATGAATATATCATGTAAATGGTAAATATGTTTCAACTGAACAATGGATTAGCATGTGACTGACAGATGGAGAGGCTGGATAGATGTCGTCAAGTGCTTACAAGAGCTATGTACGACCAATACGCTCTACAGAAGATCATTTTGTGACAGAGAGAGAACAATAAAAAAAACAGTGCAACAGCATGAACTTTAACTGTATCTCCATTAAAATTAGAGTTATTGCCCTTTATAATTGTATACTTATAATTCTTGTACGGAGCATAACTTAGAAACTCCTAATGGGGCTAAAATCAAACTTGACGCAATGATAGAATTCAATGAAAAGAATTGCAACGCACACGAATCATAACGCTATCTTTATTCAAATTAGACTGATTGAATTTTGTAATTGTATAATTATAGCTTTTATCCGGAGCATAACTTGAAAACTACTAATCTTGCTAATGGGACTGGGATGAAATTTTAAGCAATGATAGCTGGCAATAACACGAAGCGCAGAGCTCAAGAACCATCACTCTTTATTCATTCAAATTAAAGATATTGTCTCTTGTAATTTGTAATGTTATACTTATAATTTGTGTCTATAGCATGACTTGAAAACTAAGCTAATTAAATTTACAGTATAGTAGTATATACAATTTTCACTCTCAGTCACAGCCTCGTTTTGGTCCAGAATCTAAAACGAGACTGTGAGCCAGAATCCTTATTTTATATACTAGCTACTACAATTATACTTACATTTACAGTATTTCTAAATAATATGTTTATCAGACATCTTGTCTAAAATGTAATGGATAACTATTCTTCTTTTAATTGGTAGCCAACAGTATGTTATTGCACTTGACCTTGTCTAAGAAAATTACTGGTATCACTGGTATCATTTAACACCACACAGATCTACACAAGTTAATTATTGTTTTTCCTTTTATACGCCTTCGTACACACAAAGCTTCCTTTTCGGGGTGGGGGGGGGAGGGGGGGGGGGGCATTTATATGTTTCACTTATATTTGTATGATGTTGATTAGTTTTTAAAAAAGCGTGTTCTCTACAGAAACAGCAGGTCTACTTGTTTCTACTATTTCAAAAGAAGGCGGGAACACAAGCCTGAAACCACAATGGATTTTTGGCATACTTTGCATTTCGTAACAGCAGCGCGATTTAACGGTAACTCAGCCGTACCAGGTCATTATATACAAAGAGTCAAAGGAAAATAAAGAAATTTGCACACGCCCTTTCAGACAAATCAACTGTCAGTGTATCAAACCAATATGTGCATATGAAATATCAAACTACAGAATCAAAACCTGATTACGTTACACTTTACTAATTTTAACAAGAGTTATGAACCTTTTTTGGATTTTGTTTTGTCCTGAGCCAGTGTTAATGCGAATTTCTTGTGTGCACAATAACTTAAGTAAACGGTTTCCGATTGCCACCAAATGTTGTATGGTGTGAAGACTTATACCTACAAGGCCTTTTACAAGTTCAATACTGAGTACAACTGACAATTGCCTTAAGGAGTTATTACCCTTTCAGGTTTTTTTTTGGCTGTTTCTATAGCCAAAATTCGGTCATATTCCCAAAGCCAAAACATATCTTTTTTTCCCAATTAAAAGGAAAAAAATCCCTTTTTTTTTTTTTTTTTTTTCAATTGTGCCAATCCAATGGTTGAGGTTCAAAAGCTTAAATAAATGCTTCTGTTTATCTTGGTGTACAGAAAACTGTATTAAAGGTGAAATATGGCGTGTCTTTTGAGTATATATTCGGAAATATATGTATATAATATACAATCTGTTCAAATCTTACACTTATTGGTTGTCCCGTTTTCTCACAGTAGCCAATTTTATCTCATAGCGCACACGCTTCGAGTTTCGCCCTGGTAAGTGTCACGTGATCCTGTGACGTCATTCGTACCAAACGATTAGCCGTGTCGCGTTGAGTTGTATAGTATTGTCTATGTAGGATTACATTTTATGGTACTTGTTAAAAATGCCGTGTGCTGTTGCTGGGTGAAAACGTTTGCATAAGGAAGGACAAGATAATAACCTAAGTTTCTTTCGTTTCCCTAATCGAGATAATGATATATTAAGATCTGAAGTGTGGTTAGACCGTTACCGAAGAAAATCGGCCCACTCGTCGAGAAAGTGGGAACCTACGAAAGACGCGCGAGTTTGTAGCAAACATTTTGAGTTGACTTCGTGGGATGTCCATCCTTTGGTTTCATTATCTTTGAATTTGGAGAACAAAAGGCCATGCATATTAAAATCAACAGCGGTACCAACGATATTTGACTATAAAAATGAGAAGTGCATTACCCCGCCGTCTCCAAGCAAGTTGTATTCGCCTATTCGACCGGCGTTGAGGAGGAAATTCATACATGAAGTAAAATTGAAATTTATGTTCAATTATCTTAGCACCTTCATCGGGTATACGTATGATAATTTGAAGAAAGGTGTATAGTCTTAGATATTTATATACACCGTGAATGTTTAGCTGTTGAATTAGAAGCATGCGTCTTTACGTGAATCAATGAAGAGTTGACGGCGCTAATAATATGTAGCCGTCATGTTTTAAAATATTGCTAAGAACGTTCAGTATATAAATTTAAATGAATCCGGTGTTCCCAAATTTTAATTTTAATAATTTTAAATTATAAACCCCTTCTGCAAATAGTGTTATAAATATATATTATCAACATATATAGGTCTATGGATTTGAAAAAAAATACAAAATGTTTCATGGATATCTATTACAAGGCAGAAAATTAATAATATTATTAGCTTTTATATTAATTCAGTAATGTTTTATGGCAAAACAACAACAATAACGCCTCTTAGCTCGTGCAATAAGTAAAACAAGTATAATAGAATAATATACTTTATATTATGGTAATTGCATATGTTTGGTCTGTTTTCGATCTGTATATCAGGAGTAAGTATACATGAGTAAGTATACTTACTCATGTATACTTGCTCATAATACATTTGGCTATATTATTTAAATCATAGTATTTTTCTGTCTATGTGCGCGACAATTAGAGCTCGCATATCATGTGATATATCCGTCTTGTGCAATACGCGTCTGCCCTCGGCGGTATTACACCGCTCACGTAATTGCAATAAACAGGAAATATATCATAAAACTAGGTTTCCCTAAATGGTGCGTGCTTTTGTGATATACCGACGTATGTACCCTAATTAGGCTGTACTTCAATAGTGCACCGCAGTATTTGATTAGTCTGTATTGATATTTGGGGGCAGTAGAGACCAGAGAGCGTGTCATATTACAAACACCGCTCCTAGAATGTTTGGTGTTAATGGCGACTTATGGCAAATATATAATACTATAGAAATTATATGCTGTTTCATTTATTATTGTTTTCATTATTTTTTTTATCAATTATGGATAATATCTAATAAATATATTTGTTCCGTGTCTGCTTATCGGCAAAAAAAAATCTGACGCTCGTATTTAGACCACAGACCTAATAACAAATTTGTATTAATATGTCTGTGTTTAGACCAGGTCCATTCATTCGGAATATACTACATTTCGCGGTTATTGTGTATGTACCAAGATATTGCAGTGTTGCGGGTGACTTACTGTCAGATTTCGTTTGAATAGTTTGTTCCCAATGACGTCACTTCCGGTAATTCGCGCAAGAGTTTTTCCCCTTAGATTTTTTTCGATATTTTAGAAATGCCTGTTCGCCTGTTCGATTTTTATCTTTAAAAACATATTTTTACTGAACATACATAAATGGCATAGTAATAATCGTATTTATAATGATATTTAATACTTAAAAACATATTAAAAGCGGATTTGTTGATTTAGGACCAATTTCTGCTTTAAAGATATAATTATGAAAGGAATGCTTACTTTATATTTGTCCGAATTTTATAAAAAAAATCGCGCTAAAATCCCAATTTTATGAAAAATCGCGCTATAATTCCCAACTGAGAAGGTATGGGTTATGTTCCCAAAAAATAGAAAAAAACACTGCCTTTATTATTGAAACAATAGGCAAATTTTGACGATAATGAAACTTTAAAGGGGTAACCATTGCTGTGTTCAGTGCTGTTTAAACCTTCTTTCTAAATGGACAGGCCTAATGTCGCCCTGTACCATTCGATTAGCAGTAGCATATTAAACATACAATATATAGAGGAAATACGCACCCTGCGTTTCTTTTTCCTTTCAGTATAGTTTGCGAAGCATTTATTTTCATATTATATACTATTTTTTCAAGCATGAGACTAGCTAGGTATGGCACTACTGTTTGTAGACACATCGTTGGTATTCCACTGAGGACGATATGTTCACCTGTTTCCGCAGATTTGTTTTGTATTTTTATGAAAGAGACTTCATATTTAGTCGTTTACCGGATACTTAGGCAGATGTAATCGAGACCTTTTATTATACTTCTTTGTACCTGGATGATATATCGAACAATTACAACCTTTATCTTCCTACTATATAGAATACAATTACATGTACTAACTTTCCTAAAAACAGCAACTCAACAAAGCTAATATTTCTGATACTGTATCTTTTTTTCTCGATTTACATCTCTCGCTTGAAACTGAGAAATAATCTATGACGAGAGAGATTTCAATTTTGACATTGTTAAAGGAATGTAGCAACACAGTCAATCTGTCTCTATTTTTGAGAGTTCCGAAACATTTGAGTAAGGGTGAAAAATTATCAAAATTGGATGATAAACAAAGAAGTCATAATCATTTGACAGTTCTGCTGAAACGGATACGGAAGCCGCCATTTTGAGAGTTATGACATCACAGTTCTAAAAGACCATATATGGGATATTTATAAATATGAAAATTAATGATTTATAGGGGGGAAATGACAGCAACTGTACGAAAATATGTATACTTCATAGCAATAATGATTTTTTATGACCTGTAAAGGATTTTACATTCACGTGCAGTGATTTGCTTTGTTTTAAATGATATCTATTAATATTCCATATATGGTAATTTGGAACAATAGCGTCATAGTTCATAAAATGGCGGCCCCCATATCCGTTGTAGAACAGCCATTCAAATGGTCATATATGTTTTGTTTATGAATCGATTTTGATTATTCTTTCACCTTTTTCAAAACTTTTTTAGAACTCTTTTGCTGTGTCGCTACATTCGCTTGAATTATCCCCATTTAGACGGGGCTTTCTCCGATCAATTTCCTATGAGGTCCATGCTTCTCAACTTTTTCGTTTTTCTAGAGGTTGAAGTCGAGATGAGGACTTAAATATTCGTAACCTTTATATAACTAAAAAGTTGCTTCATCAAACTGTACCTAAGTAAGTAGGTGTAAAAGTCGGACAGGGAATGTAACTTTCACAGAACACAGACAACCAAAAGCACACATACAAGGTACATAACAAAATTAACAAAGGAAAATAGAAGCAAAGTGTGGGACACCACAAACACAAGATAGTACCTCTTAGGATCGGTCAGTGACAAAAAGGCCGCTGACGGTTTAAACAAGGCTCTAGGGTCATCATGCCTCACTCTTACCCTATTGCCATTCAAATATTTAAAACGAGACCGGTAAATTAAGAAATCCATGCCAGGCAATATCGATTAGGTAGCATTAATATGCAATATAATTATAATACAAAGATACTCATGCATGTAGGAATATAAAAAGAAAAGCCTAGACAGCCACAAAGCATGTACCCAGTGACTTTGCGGAGCCAGAGCAGCAAAGGAATAAACTATTAAGGACACGACATAGGGTATAATACATGGGTATTTTCATATCACACCCACGGGAGCTTTAGCTCGAGGGCTGGTATGAGTCGACTAACCGAGAGATTGGATCATTAACAAGGATCTTGCGAAGATTTTAAATCAGGTCACCATAGAAGTCAGGTTGTGACTAATTATCTTTGTCGCAAAAGAGTTCTTAAATTACTTTATTACGATAATACACTTTTGCAAGGGCTTCTTCGAAGTTAGCCATGATGAAATAAAATAACTTTTCAGTTCTAAAAAGTTTGCGACTATTAAAGTCCTCAACTCGACTACAAGCGCTACCAAAAACGAAAACTTCTTTTATGTTGGCAAGTCCGCATATTGTAATTGTCCAAATTGCCGTTGGAATAAAACGCTTTAATGTGGTTTGTGTGACGCTTATTGCATTCTTTTTCAAGAAGCAAGAAAGCAATAATGACCAACATATATTAATCCAAGAGTTGTCATAAGCTTTAGCACGCTATATTATTTTACGTGATCTACAACGACTGTAAGACATGACAGTAAACCTGTGTGTAGTGGTGTAGACACTAGAAATAGAAATAAAGCGGGTGCTAGTGTGCTAGGGTGCGTTAGAGGTGTTGCACCTTATATAACCTCTCATGAACAGACTCAATAAAAACCGAGTCTGCTACTTTTCTCTCTTGTTCGTGTTTGTTGCTTTTCAAAGGATCCCATTTTCAGTATTTATTTATAAGGAGTATTGTGTAATTTAGGAATCTAGTACATAGATGGACGTTTGTTTTGCTTTTCGTCTTCTCAAGCATTGCAAACTGTGCATTGCCTTATATACACACACAAACCTTTCCAAATCATTCTTCTGCGACAAGGTCTGTCACATCGTGAATTCTATGGTGACGATATTTACAGACTTGTTAAGATCATTGGTCATTATCACATTCATATAATCTGTGTTAAACTTGGTAACAAATATATCAAAAGAGGTTATGACTCTGTGATTTTGCAACGCATTGCATGTTTAGTGGTTGACCCATTTAAAATTCGCTACAATGCTTTACAAGTATTGTTGCGATGTGAACTCTATGATGAATGTTTTACTAAATCCGGCAAAGGATGGTAACGCCTAATGTTTGACTTTAATAGTGCCTTTGCGCCCTCAACGTTTCATTCTCTTGTTGTTTTGGCCTCTGAAAAGTATTTGCTTTGTGGCTTTCTAGGCCTTTTGATATTCATATATACATGATCATTTTGTGTTATATTGCTAATATTGCCAACTAATTGCTATTAATGATGATTAGTTTGTTAGAGGATATAGGCTGGCGGGAGTTTATTTATTTACAATGTCCCATTTTATTTGAATGATATTAGTAGAGGGTAAGAGTGATTTTTTTGCGCTCTAGAACCTTGTTTAACACCCAGTGGCCTTTATGTCACTGACCATTCCAATGAGGTACCCGTATGTTTCTGATTAGACATAGGATATGATATAAATTAGTGATAATTCCAATTTTAAACATGATTCTATTACATTATTTCACAATATATTGGTTCTCATGGATCTGATGTGTTTGAAAAGCCTTGACAACCTTCTTAACCAAAGGATGACTGTTCAATCAGTCAGAACCTAGAATTGAAGCTCAGTGTCATACCAATAACGTTTTGAAGTTAATGATCATATATAACAACAGTGCAAATATCAATACAGTCATTTAGATAGTGTTCAAGTTATGGTGACGAACTTCCTACCTAAACGTGTTCACCTGCCTTCCAACGAAACTCATTAATAACCCCGTTCTTTTCCTGAAACAAATAATCATCTGACTGTAACAAAAATAGTGAACAAATTGGAAAATAAACAAAATATACAATTTGATCAGATTGTAATTGTCGTAACTACTTTTTTCAAGGTAAATTGATGGTCCATAACGGTATTAAGAAAGCAAAAAGCTACCATTCATGATCGAAAGGATTCTAAATGGCCGGCAATATCCAAAAGGAACCCATATATTAATAGTATTAATACTTCACAACAAACACATATTGTTTAAGCCCGACACAATTTGAAATAGTTGTTGCAATAATCATATTTTCTAAGTAAATTAAGGGTCATAACTCTGTTTCAAAATGGCAAAACAATTTGTAAAAATGTATCGTCAAAATTATTAAAATTTACTGGTATCTAATTTGTATATATCAAGATTCAGCATAAAAATTGTTTAAATTTCAACAATAAATACTGACAAGTGGATCCCTTGGAAGCAACAAACACAAACAAGAGATAAAAGTAGCTGACTCTGTTTTATTAAGTCTGTTCATGAGGGGTAATGTTGATAAATCAAAATAAATTCAACAAAAAATCATTTACCTTGTCAACCAGGGGCCATAACTATAATTAGAAAAGGCATAACTCCACATTGATCGTATGGAAATGGTGTCTGATTGATATAAAGCTTCACGGTAATTTTAGTTAAATCCAAATTTAATTACAGAAGTTATCAAAACATTGCACGTAAGCTTACCCGAAATGGATATTTTTGATAAGTAAGGGTCATACGAGTAATTCTATTCTGAAAAGGAGAATATCGGCATTGATCGTAAGAAAGTGTTCTCTTAATGATATAACGTTTCACAGCAAACTTGGTTAAAACACAAAACAATTTAGAGAAGTTATCAACAACTTGCATATAAGCTTTAGCCGCAATGAGGATGCCCGTCCCCCTCTCCACTCATCTGCTCGCCATATTCAATCCATTATGGAAAAGGCAAAAGTACACATTGATCGTATAGAAATGGTGTCTGATTGATATAAAGCTTCACAGCAATTTAAGTTAAATCCAAATTTAATTACAGAAGTTATCAAAACATTGCAAGTAAGCTTACCCGAAATGAGCATTTTTTTTTAAGTAACTCAAGGGTCATAATTCTATTCTGAAAAGGAGAATATCGGCATTGATCGTAAGAAAGTGGTATCTTAATGATATAACGTTTCACAGCAAACTTGGTTAAAACACAAAACAAGTTATCAACAACTTGCATATAAGCTTTAGCCGCAATGTGGATGCCCGTCCCCCTCTCCACCCCATCTGCCCGCCATATTCAACCCATAAACTGTTTTTTAATTTTAAAAAATTTGTAAAATGTTAAAAATTGTAATCTGCATAAACAGAATATAATCAGGCTTGTTTATCTAATTCTTTATGTACACAAGAAAATCAAAAAGTGCTAAAATATAAACTTGTACATATATTTTCTTTGAAATTTAATATTGTCTTGCGCACTTACGGGCTTCTGAAAATGCGTTGGTGTTACGCAATGCAAAGTATGCCATAATTCCAAACAGTGGTTTCGTATATAGCACCGTTTCTGCTGTTGATATGTAAAGCACAGTCTCTGCTATTGATATGTAAAAAATCGCGAGTGTATCTTTTCAGGTAAACCATAAGTGTGTTGTTTGTTGCACGATACGACAAGTTGGGTCCCCGACTAGAAACCGATGTAAATAAAACCGGAAATGCAAAATAAGCAGAAGATGGTCATGTGTTTTTTTATAGCATTTAGCCAAACATGCCCTTTACCGCATTATAACTCGAATCGAAGAAATATCTTACCTGAACTGTTGTTCCTCTTTAATCGTATCACGTGACAATAAGGATGATATTTTTATCAAATAACGAAGGTAATGATGGTGTATCTGGCTACGCGTGTTATTTTCTGTCTTGTTTTTCTCTTAATGGTTTTGACAATTCTACCAATTTTAAGAATATAAAGGATTCAAGAGGGCGTATATAATTGGTAGTGCGCAAAAGGATGATATTTGTATCAAATAACGAAGCTAATTTGAAGGTTTATCTGTCCATCTGTGTAATAGCATACCTTGTCTGCTCTTTAGTTTTACCGTATTTGACTTGTAATCAATACCCATTGTTAAATCGGGATGTATGTTACAGACATCGATCCGTCTGCCAGTTAAACAATAAATAGAATAAAACGACGTTCGAGAGCGTTAGTTATTCATTTGTTCTGTGTTAAAAGCAACGATGAACACAATTCTGAGGTTTATTATCTCGATGTGAGGTTCAAAATAATTTAAAATACAGTTATTTCGATTTCTAATCTACACTTTTTTTACAGTTCCGACATGGCTCGTCTTCTTTTAGGTATTTTATTCTATATAGTAAATACTAATTACATACACGGCAATGAGTTTTTGTCTCAACTAAACACGAGTGATATAGACGATAATGGATATTCTTCTCAGTTAAAGGATTCATTGCTAGGACTGCTTTCCCTGAAAGACAAAACATGCAGCTATTTGTCTTGGTGTACGCTCGAATCTCGCCAATCACAACTGACGCCACGAGAGTTGAACCACCTAGAACCGTGTTGCATATTCTGCTCGTGTAAATCTGAGTGTCTATTGGATGGAAGTTGCTGTCCGGACTATGAACTCTCTAAATATAATATTATAATATTACAATTTTTCGGATTTAATAACTGCGGTTGAAAATATAAGCCGTTCGCAACTGGTAACACACGACGTAAACAAAACTATCGTTTACGGCAACGAAGTCAAGAAAATGCACGTCGAATGCGTCAGTGCTGAGGTGTTCAATTCAAGCAGATTTTTATCAAGTGGGATATCCTACAAAATGGTTGCATCTTGTCCCGAACAAGTTTCTAATTCGGAGGTCAAACGCCAGTGTGAACTCGGACTTCCTGAATTTGAAAATCCAGACTTTGATGACGTCATACCATTAACCTCATTAGAAAGTGGATATGTGTATAAAAATAAACACTGTCTAAAATGTAGTTCAGAAGAAAACGTGACCACCGCAACATGGAATGTTATTTTGGTTTGTAGCATGTTCAGAGGACCACTGAAAATAATAATTGAGACCCCTTACAAGTTATTTTTTGATGTTTTTAATTACAAAGGTCAATATTTACTAAATGATGTTGGCTGTAACATAATGTTTTAACCCAGCAGGTTTTCTTATCAAGGGCGTCCACCCAAAGCATGTACACGTGTTGATGTTAGAACATGTAACAAGTTGTCTACTGAATTCAGCGGTTGGAATTTTAATTTAACTGAAGCATGCATCATGTACAAGGCCCCGGTGAAGTATATCCCAAAAGATGCAACTGAAACACTCATAGTATATAACAATATAGCATGTTTAGTTTGCTTCCCGTAATCACAGATATTCCTGAGCAATGCTTGGATGAATACACAATAAACAACGCAAGGTTACGACTTGATTTTTCAAATTTTCTAAACAGTGGTAATAAACATATTGTCAACGGAACAGTGGACGTGTTAAACATTTCATTTATGGGTGACAATGGAAGGTGTAGCAACGGTTACTTTTATGACGATACCAGGGTAAGAGTTTTATTTTAGTATATATTATCAGTAAAAAAGCGTGTTATTAGGACCATACTTAATAATACATATCTTTTACATTTTGTATTGAGGCATGAAACTGTATTTTGTCAATGATACTGTTTAACTATAATAAAAGTTCGGTAGGTTTATTACCTTGTTTTCATTTTCGTGTGTGTGTGTGTGTGTGTGTAGTTCTAAGGTTTATAGTCCGTCCGCCAACGAACACGTCAAGGTATACCTGACGCGATGGGCACAATAGAGTCTGGACTTTGTTTCATCTTCATGTTAAAAAAAACACACCCTTTAAGCACTACTGAAAATATTGTTTTTCTCCATTCTCGATAGTTACAGTAACTCCAATCTATTAAATAGTTTAAGTTGTATGGCGCCTTCAGGAATGAACATTCCAGGCCCAGCCTTCATTTGCATGAGATAAAAAATGCAGCATGAACCTTCTCACCTGCATAACTGCAACTTTTGCTGCAAATTCGTTGGAAACGCTCAATTTGTCCTTAAATCCTCAACACGACTACTGAAACGACATTGGAATGGGCACATTAATTTCAATACCACGCAACACAACGTGCAATCTATTTGTGTTTAATGACATTTATGCAACTAGAAATCTTGACTGTCTCCAAATCAAAAACACCTGTAAGTGCAGAAATAAATATTAATAGCCTCACTCCGTTACATGATGCATTTGTTGTAAAACTGTATTTTGAAATTTTCGCTATTTTACAAAAAACATTAATATACAATTGCACTTATTGCTTAGATATAATTGTGCTCTGTACATCATTGCATATTTATGGAGATTAATTCTGGCAATTTGAAAGAAAATATATAGCTTTGCGGGCAAACACAAAACAAATATAACAAATATAACATAATTTGTGAATAATGGACATAACTCAGCAGAAATGCGTCAACCACACACATTTTGTGATATGCCAGAAGAACAAAAAATAAATTAAACAACAACTGAGCCTCTGTTAGTTTTTTCAATATGCCAAATTAGGAGCCTAGTTTTTTCCATTAACCATATAGCCCAAATATTATTTTCTGAATCCCATGTGATTTCTTTTCTAATTGGCACCATATCTTTATTTTTAATACTTATTTTTTCCATATATAGTTTTTTCCATATGCCATATGAGGCAAATATTTTTCCATATGCCATATGGGACCTCCCCGCCCCCACCTCTCTCCTGTTACCCCCTTTCCCCTACCACCTCGTTAAATGGGCCTCAAAACTGAAGGGAACACGTCATATTGTTCAGTTCAAATTCAAACAATCAAGCGATTCAAACAATCAAGCGGCCATGTCAGATCTTACTCGGAAGAGACAGTCTCTGTTACCATCTTTTACATTATAAAGTTTGAGGTAATGTTTTTGGTTTGAAAATTAAAATAGAATTTAAGAACTGAAAAAAGTAAGTTTACTACCAAACCTGTTTATTTTATTATTTTTGTGTGTGTGTTATAAGAAAAATTTAATTATGATTCAATCAGTTTTAATCGATTAAGTTGATCATTAATAATTAGCATGAACAAAAGAACATATTAAAATAACTTTAAATAAGGCATCTATGCTTAAACACATTACTCAGCTGCCTTCTTCGGCAGCTGCCTCTTATATGTCTATGGTTAACAGACTGTGAATCATGTAGCCGAAAATAAGCATGCATTACAACTTCAATTCCTAGGGAACCCGTCTAAAAAACGTGAATGGTATACACATATTTTTCAATGTTCATATCTTGCCGTTTTATTGCCTCAAATGATGTTTTCGTAGAGCAGTCTACTAAAGTGTAGAACGCGGCAATATTTCCGGGATCTTCATGTCCGGGATTTTTTACGGAGCATAATGAAACTGAATGAAACGCAAGTATTGGAATGGAATAAGTGCAAATCTGTATTTTAATGGAATAATACCTTTTCATGGAATAATACCATTTATAATGCGGTATTCTCGTAAATACCGCCATGTTATACACTAGTCGATACGTTTATTCGCTACCTATATGGTTTTGTTTTTCATAATTGCACATGTAATGGTAAGGTAGCAATGAACAGTTTCTTTGAGTTTTTCACTTTGATAACGCAATCTTACAATTACACATGGTAGCAGTGAGACGTAATGCACACGCTAACGCACACGAATCTCTTACATGTGAACACCAGTATTTATGTGCTGATGTGTACTTCTAGCACGTCGTGCTCCAAAGTAGATCAGTATGTAAGGCAAATCAAGGTAATTGAACAGGGAGAAGCGAGGTCGCTCACCTTGAATCAAAATGTTTGGTAGGAACAACTGATGGTAAAACTGAATGTGTCTGGTAAGAATAAAAACGGTCGTGGCGTTTTTTCAATATCGTTTTAACACCCGTGACTTGATATGTTATTATGTTAAACTTCGTTTCCAGTCCTTCCCCAGATATATGCTATTTCCTCTCGGCAGCTATTTTACGCTTGCGTAAAACTTTGCCTGTTCTTACATATATCATTATATCTTCGAGTCGACTGTTTTCATGCACACAGGGTGGTTCCATACATATTCTGATCCATAAAGCTGGGAGCCACATGCCGTAAAATCGGCTATTTATAGCTCAGCGTGTATCGGCGAGTTTAGATTAAAGTCTTAATTGCATAGGTGGACTTGCGGTTTTCCTCCACCAATGGAAGCTGGAAAGACCTTGGCTTTTGGTGCGACTATAAAATCCAACTCAACTTTTTTTTCACCATGTCAAACTTCCGATGTTATAACGGCACTGAAGACACTGAAACATTTTACAGTATCCTACACCACAAAGCCATAAATCATGGCCATAAATCATGGAAATCAAAATTTAAGCTTCAAAGGGAAAGTCTCTAAGAACAACATATCAATTTGCTTCGTCAAATAATCGCCAGAGATGGAAGGTCATTTGTTCCATATAGCATAATGAGACCATGAACGATAATTTATTTTGAACAGGACAAGTATTTCTCCGACGGAAAAGGCGAAACCTGATGATGCTGTAAACTAGAGTCTATTAAAAGATGTCATTGACCTCGATAATACAACAGAGGAAACCATATTTTACAATAAAAAAGAAACCCAAGATTCAAACATTCAAACAGATGATGGTATATTCATTACAAACATTACTGACAAAACACATGACCACGTGGAAGAGTGAATGGTTTAAATGGACCAGACAGAAGTACCAAAGATATTCGAGCTGAACATAATGCAGTCCACGAGTCTAAAATCTTTCCCCATATACGTGCTGGATTACATCTACTTAAACAAAACAAACGAAGCACGTAGTTAACCAAATATTGTAGCACAACATTTTATTTTGAAGCAGTTTCATACAATTTACATATCATTAACGATATATGAAATAATGTCAAATGATTTACTATTATCATAAACATGTGTGCTTACATACGAAACAATGTACACGTCTGCATACGGATTGCCTTTGAAGTATGCGTTTCAAATTGGCAATGGTCACCTTTATCTTTATGCGTTTCAAATTGGCAATGGTCACATTTATCTTTCGACAAATGTGTCTTCTTATGCCTGGAAATGTTGGCTCTATGTTTATTTCAGTTAAGTATTGCTGAATTACTTTAAAATAAAATGTTACTGTATTTATCAATATATAATTGAATATATGTGTGTATGCTTATTTAAATGTAACTTTTGAATAAACATTGATATATTCATGAATAACCATTAGCTCTGAACGTTATCACTTTTGCTATTCATACTTTGGAAAACAAACACTATTGTAAACAAATAATAGATTCATTTATTATAATAGTAATTGTTTTAATTTAGTTATGTCCATGAAATATAAAGTATGTAGGACAAATTGTTGAACTTAGCAAAATAAATTAACCACCGGACAGGACATGGACGAAGGAATGGGAAAATGGTCAAGCGATGCGATGTATCCACTGACTACTTCGTAATGACTGTATAAAATGAATAAAAGGTTATTTATTACCGACCGTGACCTTGAAAATAAAGAACATGTGAGCTAAATGGCACTATATATGAAAATGCGCAAAGCTAAAACAAATCATCGCCTCTTGATCGAAAAACTAGAGCTTAACTTCAACATACATTCGCTCGATAAATGTAACATATACAACCATATCATACAATTAGACTAATCCAACAAATGTATGTTGATGAAATATAATCAGTAAAGTAGATATTTACAAGTTCTTTTAAAAGCATAAATTGCCTGATAACATCGAATAAAGGGTCCCGTTTTATTAAACATCTTGCGATAAGTCTCAAATTTTAAAATGTCGATATCAACACGCTAGTTTGCAGACAGACATTATGATGGTTTGTAAATGTGGAAACCCCCATTTTTTTCCAAATAATTGCGTGTTGATATCGACAAACTCTAACTCGATTCGGTCTTGAACTATAATGAGTACTGAGATATTTGAGCAACGAAGATTTTATTTATGCGATACAGTTATAAACGATAAACGAACAAGCACAATGTAACGGATTTTTAAACTTAACGGCTAACTGCCACGTTGAGCATTCATGAAAAAAAAACAAGAAACGTGATACCAAGTATACTCGTTATTATATAGGACTAATGACAATATAAAGATGCAGTTTCTCTGTTTTGCAATAGAACATTCATTCTGTTATTAATATATAACAAGAAGGAAAAGTTATTTATAACGCTTTAAGACACTGTCCACTTAACCATGTATTGTTAATGCATGTGTTCGGGAACTAGTATGGAGGCGAAAGTACTTAAGCTATTCGTGTTTGGCATAATTGATTAACGACACGCTCGCAGATAAGGTTTGGGTCATTCGTGAACCTTCTTTTTTCTCGCCATACGTCTTGATCCAGTCGGATTTCTTTTTTCTCTTGTTGTTTTCTTCTTTTATCGCCTACACAACTTAGCACCAAATACCTGCACAGCATATCTTCTGCGTACTTCATATGATATAAACGAAATGCTTTCTTTCTTCTTCATTTTGAATTACGATACATAGAAGGATACACTGTTTAAGTTACATGTATGCTTCATAAGCATGTAACCACTAATACTTATAACATTTTATTACATTCATTGTAACCTTTCTCTTACAGGATCTGTGCCTTCGGGTAGTTTGTCCACGAGGAATGTATACATTCAATGGCAGTTGTACACCAGTGTTTTCTCACGTGACTAATGCTTATTATTTTATAACTTTGAATGTTACAATTATTTCCAACAATATCCGGAAGGACACGGCGTATGAATCACGAATCTATCTTTCAATAAAAAGCTTATTTCAAGACGCATTTATAATTCAAAATATGGGCATGTGGAAAAAGCAAAAAGTGGAGCGGAGCTACATTGTATTGATGGTCCTGTCTTTTGCTGATGGCAATGGTACATATTTTGAAACAATGAAGGCGGTATACAACTCCCTGGCAAAGCAGCCTTCGGAACTGATTTTAAAAGTTGTGAGATATATTACACCATTTAGAAAGACGGTTATAGATCGTACTGACCGACAAGTACTCCAACTAATTATAGGAGGAGATGAGTGGCCTCCACCAAATTCGTGGTTTTATATTCCCATCAGCAAGGCTAACTTCTGTTATCGTGTTGGATTGAATGATAGCCATATTAAAGCAAAAGGATATATTGAATTTCATGTTATCGTGGCCACCGGTAAGATGATCTACTTCGATGAACTGGAGAAAGATGACAACGGTTTGTCCTTTGTCTGTCTTGAGGGTGCGGTTTTGAACGAAACGATAGCAACACAAAAATACTTCGGAGGTCCAGAAGATAAAACAAATGCACCTGACAAGAACAGAGCAAAGAGTATAGCAACGTCTGATATTGGGAAAACGGAAGATAACAGTAAAGAAGTCGGTTTGACGATATTTGTGTGTGCATTGCTTGTAGTTATAACCACTGGAGTTGGATATAAGAAATGGAAACGGACAAATACTTAGAAACATTGTTACGAGTAAAGTGTAACAAGAAAGGATGCAAACAAAGCAACAACTATTTTAAAAATATATTCAGCACATTTATTCAGATATTACAATGAAATATATTCACTTACATAATATATACACATATATTAGATCAAATATTACTTTAAAATCCGATGTAAGAATAATGTCCAAATAATATTGGCAAGTGTCCTTTTAATCTGAATTGTGAAATGTCCCTTTAATCCAATTTGTCAAGTGTACCTTTAATCCAATTTCACTGTAAGCCTTTCCTGGATTATTTATTCACAATAGTCCAAATAGTCTAATGTCATATTAGTTTAGATGAGCAAACTAATGATTATCCTCCCACAATATATTTTTAATTCAAAGCATCTAATAGTGTATCTTTATACTGAACTCTATATAGAACATCATAGAAGCTTTTAAGATAAACACGTTATATTTAAATAATCTTGAATGACATTCGTATGATTTTTTACATTATAGACATCATCTGATGTTAAATGTAAACATCAACATTATATTTACTCATCCAGAAACTTCTATATGTTACTAATTATAAATTAATGTCCTTGGATGACACAATTACATGTTTATATATTTCTTAAAAATATTGATTGTTAACACTGTTGTAGCAAATGAAGATAAACCCTGACAACAGAACAAACATAATAATAAACAAATATAATAATAAAGAGATTAAAAGCGTATCATGTACAACTCCGTGTGATTAATATTAGTTTTGCATTGTCCTTAGTAATAACAATTAAATGAAGCATTCACGAGTATGCACATTTCAACATATTAATCAGCTGTACGTGCGTGACCTATACCTTTACTACAGGTCTCACAATAATTGGTATATTTATCTTCATTGAAAGTAGATATAAAATTCGAACAGGAAAAGTAGTATTCAAGGACGACGGTCAACCACAAACATACAGAGAAATAAACAACAACTATAAAGATCAATAAAAAGCAAGATATTACCTCACAAACACAAAAGGGTTGACAATAGGGCTACAGCCTTGCAATGGTCAGTGACAAAATAGGCATCTGTGGGTTTTAACAAGGTTCTAGGGTGCACCAAACTTCACTCTTACCCTATTTTCATCCAATAAACGGGACAATGTATTTATTCAGACTGTGTTATACCTGAATAGTAATTACTAACTTGATAAAAGCGTGTATTGATCCATACTCGGCTTATGCCATACTCAAGGTCATGTGTGTATTGACTAATTCACATATTTATCAAGTATGTATTTGGTACTCAATATGTATTCAAGGGTAGCATTTTCCTAGAAAAAAATGTGTAAACATATTATACTGAAAGTGTCATGCAAAATATTCACGATTATTTCAGTTCTGTTTTTTTTATCTGTTTCAAATGCAATCTCAATGGGATTACACAAAGGGGGAAATAACTCTTAATATACTGTCATCCCTTGTGACAAGGTTTACTTTTATTATTTTCATGTCCATATATGTTAACATATTAAATTCATTTTTAAATATTTTTTCATATTCATTTATCTGTTTGCAGTTTAAGTCTTTCAAAATTCAAACTAAAATATCATAAATATCCAAATCGTATACTTATACACTACAGTAGGAACGCCACGTACCTATAACATATCAGTTCTGTTCGCATTTTAACTCCGCGAACATGGACTATTTCTTTGTATTTTACGGACTATTTTACGAATTTTCAATTAAAACAGACGCCATTTTTTTACACCCGAAATTGCGCGCGCTGCGTCGGCGAGCACTACGGGAACCTATGGAGTCTAACAACACGCGTAAAGTGTTTCATACCGAAGATTATGTAAAAACTAATACCTAACCGGACGAAATAACGTTCCATTATGTGTAAACACGATGCAGTGTTGGTGACTGACAGGTCACCGTGACATAACTTGACACGTGAAATTGACATGTTGGTGCAAACTGGATTTGGGATTACTGTCTGCTGCTAGAGGTCCATTATCAAGGTATTTGTTTTGTCATTAAAATGTGTTTGTTAATAAACAGTACACACCACTTTTAGATCGTACATATTTAGCCAAATATAGTGCTTAAAAGTGGTATATGCTGTATAATAGAAAGTTCATAATCACTGTAAGTGTTTTTCGTGTACTCCGATCTTTCCAGTAACTGGATGTACTGTAAACTGTAGAACGTTTCGTGGAATAAAACAATTGCTAGTAGAAATGCTATCAATGTCCTCCGCACCCCGCACCCACCCAAGTACGGTAGATGGGGGTGTGGGGGTAGATGGAGCTTGCATACCGAAAACAAGGAGGGGGTAAGACAACTAGAAACCCCCTCCACTCCGACCTCCAGTTGGGCTACATTATATTTTACATGTATAATGAATGATGAGAGATGTTTTTATAACATTAACCGTGTTATTGAGCACAAGTAGTATTCATGCTTTATTCAATTTAGTTTTTTTTTTTATCTTTTCTTTTTTAAATATGTTACATTATGTATAACAAAGGATAAAATGTGTCTGTTTGATCATTTACATTGGATTGATGTTGTTTTCAGATAGGCCTCAAATGTGAATCGTGCCCTTGAGCAGCTCTAAGTGAATTGATACTGACGACTTCAGAATGTCAAGCCGTATTAAATGCCATTGGATCATATGCAGGTAAGAGCCTTTTAAAAAATTGTTTGCACTTGTGTAGTTCTTTAAATGGAGTTTGTGTTATGCTTGCACGGTGCTGTTTAAAGTTAGAGTAAAAAATGTTTTCAGTGATAGTGCAGCGTGATTGTCATATGAGCTCGTGTAAACTACATGTACTGGATACATGCGAAAACAAGTTGTGTTAAAGGGACACTAGGCAGACTTTATTTGTTTAAAACTTCTGGAGTTCGGTTAATTTTTCTGCATAGTTTGCATCATTAATATTATTTATTAGAATAGTTCAGAAGAAATTGTTTTACATTACTTACTGTTGATAATAGTGCACCTATAACATAGTTAAGTATTTGATAGAATAACGAAGACAAAATGAAACCGTTTTACTTAACTTTTAATGCAAGCAGGTTTAAATTTAAAATGTTACCAGGTTAACAAATGAAGATGCTAATGTTAAAGCTTGATAAATACTTCAAGATTGCCGTGTGTCCCTTTAACATCAACTCATTGGTCTATGTGATGGGTCTCCAATTTATTAAAGGGACACAGAGCAAATTTCCAATATTGTGTCTGTTTTACACATTTTCACATCAGAACAGACCACACATCTACAAAAGTGTCTTCTCAACTGCCCTATTCAATCATGTTTTATTTCTAAAACTACACCAGATTTTGAGAAAGAAAATAAATAGTTGTATATTAATGTTTTCTCCCCATGTAAAATGACCTTACTAAGTCATTAAAGTAAAATATATGAACAAAACGTGTAAAATTTAACAATTTTAGATTTTTGGCAAGACTTGTATTTAATTCTAGTAAAAATGGCTTATAGAGCATTGCACCCTCTGTCAGATTTAACTTTCCTTATAATAGATTCTTGCTGTACTGTTGGGTTGAAAAATACATTAAAATGGTTCTATAATCATGTCAGTTCAATCATATACTAGTATGATACACAATATACACTTCTCAAAACTGCTAACTACACCGCTACGTTTTGGGTTATATATATAGACGGGTTGAATGTTTTTCAATAAAATAAAAAGGAAATACCAATTCAATCATTTTTACATAATTTCATTTTATTTTTTTCATGGGCAATGCTAGAACTAAACCACAATAAGCAATTACAAACGACCCATGTAAACACTAAAGTCACACTTTTCATTTCTTGTTCATAAAAGTGTGACTTTAGTGTTTACATGGGTCGTTTGTAATTGCTTATTGTGGTTTAGTTCTAGCATTGCCCATGAAAAAAATAAAATGAAATGATGTAAAAATGATTGAATTGGTATTTCCTTTTTATTTTATTGAAAAACATTCAACCCATCGATATATATAACCCAAAACGTGAGCGGTGTAGTTAGCAGTTTTGAGAAGTGTAATATGTATTGACTCTTTGCTTGATGTGCCATTTACTCAGTTTTGGTCAAGGGACGTTTATAGCATATCGGCTTTGAATCCAGTGAACACGGATTCAATTCTTACTGGCGCCACTGGGTTACTTCGATGTGTCCTGCTAGCCTCGTTCGTCTGATGGGAACGTAAACCGGATGGTCCTGTGTATCGGAGTCTGTCCTCCAAGCACGTTAAAGAACCATAGGTATCTAATCGGTAGTAAGCATATGGCAGGGCTCCTGGATGCCTATGTATATTTCCTCCTCTCTTTGGGGCGGCTCGAAATAACCTAAACAACGTGTTGATGAGGCGTTTAACAATAATAAAATTTTGAAATGTCCCATTCCCCTAAACATACCCTAGCTCCCCCTAGCAACACATGATTCAAATTGAATACTCTGCTCGACTTATATTAACTTTTTATTCTATGTCTTTCTTTTATTTCAGTCTGCACGTCATGTGGAAGAAGACTCCATGTACACCACTGGCCAGAGTCAATGCTGAAGTTTATGTTCGCTCAATTATTTGCTTAATAAAGTATACATATGAAATAAAATATTGTCTTTATAATTATGTCTTCCACCACAAAGTGGTAGGTGAGACAGAATATATTTGGCCTTTCCGTTCGTCCGTCACAAATCTTGCCTGCGCTACTTGTTGGATTTTGACGAAACTTTGTACAAACTCTTTATTACTTTCTCTGAAGCTAATTTCATAAAACTTCATACTTTGACTGCCTTTGGTGAAATGATAATCCCTGTTTATTTTGAAGTCAGTAGTTGAAAGGTCCGTTACCATGACCGGAAAATGAAAAGTATTACCCACAAAGTTTTTCCTATTACCTAAAGCAAATGTCATGAAACTTCATTGGTGGACAGTGGAAAGAGGATGATCGTTTGATTTTTAGGTAAAAGGTCAAGTTCCCTGCAGACATCCACTATCCAAGGATAAGCATATGTTACAACACACATGTTATAATATTAATGGTATAATATATGAATACTTTCTTGCACAATGTTGAATCCGGTAAAACAAGTGGTTTTGTTCACCGATACTGTCGCCTGTGAACCAAACCACTTGTTGTTTAATTACAGGATTCAACAGTGTGTAAGACATATTCCGATCATCCATTTTTTTTTTTAAATCATAAATTAAAAAATATATATATTAAAACAAACAAAACATGCTATTTGATGAAAACAGACGTATTAAAATTTTCAAAGTAGCAATATTCGCAAAATATAGTAGATTTCAACTGCTTAAAACAAACATGTAATTTTTTTTCAGGAAAAAATAATTCTACGAATATAGTATATATGTTCAGGGAAATGTTTAATATGTCTGTTTTCAAATACTACAGATCGTAACGCACCGCACATGTATATTCAGTATTTACTTTCAATGTAGTAGTGAGTATGACTGCATTCTGGGACCATATAAATATAAAAGAATAATATATATAAATAATATATATAAATATATATATAACAATATATGCCCTATAAATATAAAGGACTCGCACTTTTTTTTGGATTCACGCGTACAGTGTTTCACAACACCACAAATCTGGCAAGTGCTCCATTGACACAATGACATGTCCACGTTTATGTTATGAAATCTTCGAGTTTACACATAATCATGTTTGTTACTGACAGTAGCATGTCTGTTACTCGTCAGTCATTTATTTACTTGGTTAAAGGGACACATGCCAATCTTGCTTTCTTTAAAACTCGAGTCGCCCCCTCAGTTTTAAACGAACAGTTAAAAGAATATACTTCTTTCTGCCTGTTAAACTTATATTAGTTCATCGCTTTTTCTGATTTCGAAAATTAACTCTGCAACGTATGTTGCCGCCATCATGATTTCATTTTCCGATATACCGTTGCAACATTATTTGTTGAAGTAAATTGGCCATTCTGACATAAACACAAAGCATGTATAAATCAAAAATTTAGTGTAAAATACATGGACACATACATTTTAAATATATGTGTTTACATAATGAAATTATTTAATTGTTTCTGTAGCCGGTCGTCTTTCCTTATAAATGAATATGAATGTTGCCGTCTTTGGGTCGGACGGTCCTGTTACTTAATTAGTACTTGTCTCCGTTTATTGAAATTCTACATATATACAGAGGAGAGATGTATCTATATGATTTTGTTATTATGCTCGCTTCTAAAATGACGAAATAAATCGGTTTGAATAAAAGACGCATTCTCAGCAATACACAACGTATTGTGTGTACGGGTTGGAGGGGGGAAGCCCACGGGGTTGGAGGGATACTACCGTAATGTTGCTCTCATAAATACTGTGAACATACTACAACAATAATATAGCAACTACTGAACAATGCTGAAATCGATTTATCTTTATAAATGAATTCATAATTCCACAATTTTATTCCGTGCGAACATCGATTTGGAACGTCGATTCGGCGTATTTAAACGATTACGGTGTACTTCGTTAATTTTCGGGGGAAAAAAGTACTTGCCTCCGATTTTTTTTATATGTTACATATCTACAGAGGAAAGATGTATTTACGCGTATATGCTTTTGTTTTTTTTCTCTCGCTTCTAAAATGATGAAATAAATCGAATTTGATTAAAACTGCACATTCGCAGCTATATACAACTTAATAAATACGGTATGGAGGGTGGTGGGGGTGGAGTGAGGGGCGGGGTTGCAGGGATACTACCGTAATGGTGTCCTTGAGAAAAATGGTGAACATTCTACTCTAATAATTTATTAAATACAGGACAATTTTGAAATCAATATATCTCTTAAAAAGGATTTCACAATTTCATGGTTTTATATCCCGCGTGTACATTAACTTCGAAAGGCGATTGTTCATATTTTAGCGAATACGGTGTACTTTGTTAATTTTGGGGAAAAAAAAGTACTTTTTTCTGATTGACTTTAAATTTTGGGTTTTAATAGTAGACATGTCAATGAACACTTTCAAGAAAAAAAATTCATTCTCGTTGTTAAAACTTTTTTTTTTTGCTTTTTTTTCGGATTCAGAAAATTAGCACTGCAAAATATATTTCCACTATCCTCATTTCCTTTCCCGACGTACCGTTACAATTTGGTTTGTTAAAACCTATTCTGAGCACTCCGGCATAAACCAAAAGGATGTATAGATCAGAAATTTAATCTGGAATGCATGGATACATACATTTGAAATATATGTATTGAAATAATGGAATTATTTCATTTCTTGTGTACCCGGTCGCGTCTGTAAATGTATATGCATTATGCCGTCTTTGCGTCCGTGGGTCATGTTAGTTAATTTTGGGGGGAAAAAAGTACTTGTCTCTGATTTCATTAAAAATTTGCATATGGACAGAGGAAAGATTTATCTACGCGTACATGCATTTATTTTTATTCTCGCTTCTAAAATGACAAAATAAATCGATTTTGATTTAAAAGCGCATTTTTGGCAATTTAAACCTTAAAACAACCTAAATTCATCCCTTTGAAAAATACCTTTAACTATTAATGGGAATTACACGAAGTGTACGCCAATTATGTTCGACCAATGTAGTTTGTGAATATTATTACTTTAACAACGATCTGTGATTGTGTTTTGTTATAATCACAGTTTATAAATAAGAGGTGTATAAATCTGACCAGTGAAAATTTTCCCAATAATGTCATTTTGTTATCGATTTTATCACGTGACCTTGTTTGATAAATATCCCTACGCCATAGGGCTGGCGTTCCTACTGCTAGTCGTATTATGATAACCCTTAGTCCGCTATGAATGTATAATGGACTATCCTTTCTTTAAATTTAGACCATTCCATTTATGTAACAAAGCGGTGTTTTGGAGAATTGACTGATGAGCAGATATTGTAAACCCTGATCAGACTGCGAGTGACTCGTAGCAGGCTAAGGGTTAAACAAAGTACATTCATATCTAAATATGTCTCATATTCATGTGTTTGCAGCCAAACTCTTGAACTATTCAAAATTCAAACTCAAATATTATAAATATTTAAATCGTATACTGTCTACCGGAAGTGGTTATAGCAAGTGCTTATTTATACAGTACACACATGTGTGTATGACTATATGTGTGTGAAAAAATCTTTTTAAAATTAATCCAAGAAGATTTCCATATAAATGTTAAGTTTTAAATTAGTGAACCTCTGTTAGTTGTTTTCCATATACCATATAGCCAAATATTATTCTCTATATATGTCATTTTATTTACCTATTTTTTCATATAGACAATTTTTTACATATGAAATATGAGGAAAATATATTTTCATATGTCATATGCGACCCCAAACCCTAATCGGGTCACATAAGTTCAGTCCGTATTCATAGGTTTCACTAAAGTTATTATTGAATTAATATATTTTTCAAATTCCAAAACAAAATAATAATTTGATAATATACGCCATATTTACCAGCTAAATACTTTGTACACTTCTTTTAAAAATATTTTATTCAGACATCAAGCTTACATACAATTATCATATAACATTTGCAAACGAAAAGGGGAGAATTAGAGTAAACATATTTAATTTATCGTTCGCAAACATTCTACAAGTGTAAACTAAAAACAAAAAGTAGCAAATATACAATTTAAGTACCTTAATTTTTCAACATAGTTTGAACTACATTCCATCTTGCTTTAAAATTGTTTGACTTCAGTATGGGGGTTCATGTATTTTGAGTCCAACTCAAGATTTCTAAAACGTTTTAGTCCATCAATAAAGATTTTAAAATTATGTAGACATTTTTTCAATCTGCATGAGATAATATATTTTTTTTGTAAATAGGTAAACATATATATATTATAACTTCTGAAATTGATTAGCATTCTGGGCCCAGAAGTATATTTTCGGGGTTCATTTCAACTGAGATTTCACACTTGTCTCTTAAATAAGTCAATCATTGTTTCTGTTTTGTTCATACTTATGTGTATGACCATCCGCATTTATATAGTATCGCATGTGTAAACAATTCTATGGAATATTTTATATTGAAGACTTTGAATATTTTAGTCATTCTATACGGAACGGTTGACTGTATAATGTTTTCCAGTTATCTCTACTTAAAACTGTATTGATAACCTTGTTGCATCTTGATTGATAATATGCGAAACATTTACTCAGTACATATAAAAGCGCAACATTTTTGATTTTCTACTATTTTCAGCCCGCTGTTGTTTGTTATTGTTTAAATCAAGATTGTATTTTATGTCAGTACACACCTCTCTTTGTCCCAACATATGGCGATAAACAATTGCATAAGATTATCTCTCCTTCTTCAGTTAAGACACATTTTGCACGAGGACTTCAATTTCACTTCAGAAATTCAGAAAATAGCAAGTGTTGCGTTTAAAAATGCACTGAGTATATCTTACATTCATCACTCGTTATTTGATTTAAAAACACTAGGGCTCCTTCCCCATGGTGTAAAGCATATAAGTAAATATTACTTATTCAACATTCAGGTAAGCAAGGTAAATTTTAAAACTATCCGCCTATGTTGTAGTTACATCGTTTGTTTTTATTTGTTTTGTTTGGTGTTTAACGACCTTTTCAAGTCCATTTAAGGCTATGTATGACCGCCTATTATTAGTCGTGGAGGCAGACCATCTACTTTTTCTGGGTAGATCCAACACTGCATACCTACCACCATCCGTAAGAATCTACACTTTCTCACATACGAATCCAGCTCCAAATGGGATTCTGACCTACAGCGTTGAGCGTCGTGATGATTACAAACATATATATATTATAACTTCTGAAATTAATTAGCATTCTGGGCCCAGGAGAATATTTTCGGGGTTCATTTCAACTGAGATTTCACACTCGTATCTTTAATAAGTCAATCATTGTTTCTGTTGTGTTATTACAAAATGTACATAATTCTGTTTTTGACAATCCGCATTTATATAGTCTCGCATGTGTAAACAATTCCATGGAATATTTTATAGTGAAGACTTTGAATATTTGAGTCATTAACTATAGGGAACGGTTGACTGTATAATGTTTTCCAGTTATATCTACTCAAAACTGTATTAATAACCTGTTGCATCTTTATTGATAATATGCAAAACATATACTCAGTACATATCAAAGCGCAACACTTTTGATTTTCTACTATTATCAGTCCGCTGTTGTTGTTTTTTTTGTTTAAATCGAGATTGTATTTTATGTCAGTACAAAAGTCTCTTTGTCCAAAATAAAAGGTTAACATATGGCGATAAACAAGTGCAGAAGATTATCTCTACTTCCTTCAGCTACGAGGGTGCTTCAAAAAGTTCTGTCACTAGGCATATATCCTTTGAACTGGATCTTACACTGAGATAAAGTAGTGTATTTATAGTACTACTGGGTTCGCTCTCTTAAATTCCACAACAAAAATGAAAATTTTCCGGTTATTTATATCCCTGAATTACCTCCCCCTACCACACCTTTTGGATACTGGCATCTCTGAAAATGTCCTTGTTACAAAACGTTGTAAACATTATTTGAATAATTCTATGCTTTTAAATTTTCTTGTACGCCATCTGTTGTTATTCGCCTATAATCCATGAAAATGATTATTGATAATTCGGAAAGGTCTTGCTGTAAACCAGATATGAGTGAATGCATATCCCTTAATTTTAGCGGAAATTACACTGATTTTCTTCATTTTGTTTACGGAAATGTTGTAATATCTTTTAAATGTCGTAATTATTCTCATAGTATTAATATGTTTTCATATTTTTTTACAAATCCTAGTCCTTCAGTGTTTAAATTTCATATTCAACACATTATTGTAGAATTTTGCACAATGTTTAGTGAAAATATTGATCATCCAAAAACACTATTTCAGAAGACTGCCCTTCCAATTAATGTCGATTTATCATTAAATTAATTTTACATGTTAGCTTAAAATGTTAATTTCTAAGACAATGCATTTTCATCTACCATGCTTAAATTCTGAATCTTGTAATGCACAGATATAACTGGTAATGTATGAACAATTTCAAAGGTCTTCGACAAGTACCTAAAGAGAAACAGGCATTTAAAAAAGTAACAGTTAACATACCTGAAAAAAGATCAGGACGAAAATGCCTCAGTGTGTATAAGTGATGTATATTAAATGTTCCATAACTTTCGTCACACAAAAGATACAGCATTCATTTTACCATCAATGGAATGGTATTGAAACTTTCTTTCATTTGGTACCAAACATCAACACTCACAACGAGCACATAATTGTTAAAACGCGTTAGTGACAGAACTTATTGAATGACCCTCGTAAGACACATCTTGCACGAGGACTTCAATTTCATTCTAGAAATTCAGAAAATAGCAATTGTTGCGTTTTCAAATGTACTGAGTATATCTTACATTCATCACTCGTTATTTGATTTACCAACACTAGGGCTCATTCCTCGTAAATAATAAAGTAAAGCAAATAAATCATGATTGCAATGTAATATATATATTACTTATGTTGCAACATTCATGTAAGCAGCGTAAATTTTAAAACTATCCGTTTCTGTTGTATTTATATCGTTTGTTTTTGTTTGTTTTGTTTGGTGTTTAACGTCATTTTCCAGTCCATTTAAGGATATATACATATATTAAGGCTATATATGACCGCCAATTTTCAATCGTGGAGGCAGACCATCTGCTTTTTTCTTGGTAGAACCAATACTGTAAACCTCCCACCATCCGCAAGAATCGACACTTTCTCACTTACAAATCCGGCTCCCGGTGGGGTTCTAACTTACAGCGATGAGAGCTGAGACGATTACAAACGCCTCGTATTGACCCTCTCGTTTATAATATATTCAATGTGTCTGGCGTAGTAGTCTGACGTAGTAGATACAATAAAACAGTATCACTTCGTATCACAAGCCGGTCCGAACAGTTGCATAAGAAAACAGTAAGGGGAATGAATGTGATAAAACAAACGAACAGTGTGTAGATGTTAGAATTGTTTATTTGTAATTGTCAACAATCAAAACACATTCATCATGAAGATGTTAGCACTAGATAAACTAGTCATCATGAGACAAAATGAACATGTTTCTAATTTCGGCATGTGTTGTATACTGTTATAATATGAATATGATGGACATCTGAAATAGTAGAGGTGATAAATCTATAAATAGAATGTTGTTTTATGATTAGAGTGTGAAGAAATGGGAAAATATCATGGTTAGAATATGAAGAATTGGTAAATTATCATAGTTATAAACAAAAAGACAACTTAATGATAATATAATAGCAATTGGATTGAAAGATTTGCGTCTGTGAAGGAAATCTCAGTTTTTAGCAATGTGAATTTACATTAGAAGAAAGGGTTTAATGTTAGATGTTTTTTATTATTGAAATCTGATTATTATTTCATGAGAATGAGTAGCAGTGGAGCAGACCTATTAAAATTCTTAAGAAGATGAGTCAGTTAAAGTTTCATCAACTCTGTTTAATGATTGAAGAGGTGTTGCTTATTTGAAAGAGATACATATATAGCTGTACACACAGTTTAATATTCAAACACAATTTCCTTTATATTACTGTTATAATTAATACTAATTGTTGAACAAATGCAAGTTATGTAGTAAAACGAACTGAGCGTCGCGAGATTTTAAAAAATCAAGATTGCCGTTTGTCCCTTTAATAAAATTTAAAATCAATCGATACTCAATGACGATACCGATTATGAACCAACTGTATTCGTCTGCTGACAGATTTATAAACTGTATCCTGAAATTTATATCAAACAAAATAGAACCAGTTCTACGCGCATGCGCAGATCATAATTCGTAGAATGTATCAGCAGAAGACCCATAAAATGCCTGTAATGCCAATTTGACTGCGTCCCGGTATTTTTACTTTAATACAGTTGTTTTATGAACAGTAAAATGACGTTGATACACAGTCCAAACACCCATAGCAGCTTTCTGAGTCCTGAGATAAATATAGCCGGAGCCTCAGTTGATGCGTTGTAAAATCATTGTAGTGGAACTACTATTGTGCATACTCGATGATTCCAGAGGATGAGTTGGTACTACTGGTGCCTGAGATGAAAATAAAGTCGAAATCTGTTCAGCGTTTCTTCAGAGAAAATGTTGTGTAGGTTTGTGCTATTTTTAGTAACGGCGACTATCTTGGATGTTTTGTTGACATTATTTTTACAAACCTTAAAAACATAACCTCATAATATGATTATACTTGCGAAATTGATTAAAATTGGTCAAGCAGTGTATAAGGATAAGTTGTTTCTTGCAACATGTAACATGTTTTAGAGCATACGTAACACGTATTTATATGCAAACTTTAAAACCCCCGAGATGGATCCATTTTTGACCCTTGGGACCTGGGACTTCTTTGTTCTTGTTCGCAGTACAACCGTGATAATCTAGGGTAAAATAATCATGATAACATCAACTATTAAAATCTGTTTAACTGTTCTTGAAAAGAAGATGTTTAATTGTTTGGGCTATTTTAGTAACGGTGGCCATCTTGTATATCGCGTTTACCTTATTTGTAAAACTTAGCGGTCATACACAGCCTTAAATGGACTGAATGAAATTTGTTCAAAAGGACTAGGTATGATAAGGGACAAAATTGGCTCCCAATATTGAAAATTTAATGCACAAGTTTTGAATATCTAGTTTAGCTACAAATGAGCTGAATCAATATTAAAACTCATTACAAGTACGTTTTAAGACTCTAAATGAGTTTAAGAACCTCACAAACAAGGCCTTTTCTTTCAAAAAATGACATTTTTGTTCATTTTCAGTAGTTTTCGATCAGTTTTTGGTCTTGGAAATACAGAGCGCACTCTCGAGCACAGCTGATTTTTTTGTTGAAACGGGTACTTGAAAGCGATGCATCATCAGTGTGTGCTCGGAGGTGCTCTCTATATTTTTAGGATCAAAATCTTGCCCAGAAAGGTCCAAAATCTACAAAATATAACAAAATTAACAAAAATGACGTTTTTTGATACCCTATTAATTCTTCTAGATAAATAAAATAAATAAAACTATATGTTGAAGATAGAATATGATCAATTAACTTCAATATGCACAACAGATTATATGTAAATATTTTTATTTTTTTTGCATTTTGAATATATTGCGGCCAAAATACCCCCTTATAATACCTTGTCCTTAGTCAAGCATATAATGTTTTTTTAACAAATGTTTTAAACTGACGTCGGATGAGGGTAGTCACAACAGTTTACATTTAGTCGTTTTTTTCAGATTAGCTACAAACACTAGGTTACTAAAAATGTAATACACAAAAGAGACATTGTAAAAACATTTTCTGAGATTGACAATGACTTCAATTGTGCAGACATTGCAATTAGCTTTTCAAGAAGAAGAAACAACACGTACACATGTTAATATATAAGGATCAAATATACAAAGTGTCAATCCGATATCTCAGACAGTTGTATTATGTGATTATAATTATGTATTACAAATTATGTATGTAATGATGAGAAACTGTAAAAGTTTAAATCAATAAAATATCTATCTATCTATCTATCTATTATTGGTGTGGAAAAAGTAGAAGCCTACGAAAACAATATGATAGAAACTATTAGGTTTTGTGTGAAAACATCTGACTTTTAACATACATTTCCCATTCAGTAGTATGTGCAATTGTAATGGGTTTACACATACCATACACATTTGTATGTATAAACAACCCCATTTTAAATTGGACTCCGTATTTACTGCTGCAAATACGCATGTTACTGCTGCAAATACGCATCACTGCAAATGCGCATCTTACTGCTGCAAATACGCATCTTACTGCTGCAAATACGCATCTAAACTATCATCAAAGTTACTCGCCCATTTAGTGCTTGGCGGCGTGCTCAGGTTTCCAGTAAATAACGACGTAAATTGATTGTCTCGGAAAGTCGAAATATCCTTCTTCTCGTCAAGAGTTTGTAGAACGCCGTCACACATCCTAAGTACATCTACACTGGATCCAATGTCATCTGAAATGATAATAGATGGGTGGATGGCAAGGTGAGTATTGATTACTCAGTTTATATTATGCGATAGATGCAGTTGGTTTTCGGTATGTCGATTACACAAAATCAAAACTGGTGAAATTCGAAACCGTTTACTGCAGTTATTGCGGAATGAGCTAACAGTTTGTTTCTTTGAATGATGTTTTATGTTAATTAACACATGTAAGGCCATATATGACGGTCGATTTTTTTGTGGTGGAGGCAGACAACCCACTTATTCCTGGAAAGAACCAGTACTGTATACATCGCACCATCCGTAAGAATCGACACTTTTTCACATACAAGTTGAGTCCCAGTGGGATTCGAACCCGCAGCGGTGAGAGACTAGAAGGTTTACAACGCAGCGTTGTTATTCCCTCGACCACGGAATGAGCTAACAGACGACGACGTACGGTACCTGACGGATAACTCGCAATCGAGTAATTTATCTGGTCTTAGGCCAGATACAAGATTACAACTATTTTAAAAATAGATTTTTTCCAATATTTTCATTTAGCTACAGCGCACGATAGACATCTAGTCAACAATAATTGCTGCTATAAGTCCTAAACATAAGGAGCATACAAGAAGAAATGTTCAGAGGGAGCATACAAGAAGAAATGTTCATAGGGAGCATTCAAGGATAAATGTTCATAGAAAGCATACTAGAAGATATGTTCATAGGGAGCATACAAGAAGAAATGTTCATAGGGAGCATACAAGAAGAAATGTTCAGAGGGAGCATACAAGAAGAAATGTTCATAGGGAGCATACAAGAAGATATGTTCATAGGGAGCATACAAGAAGAAATGTTCATAGGGAGCATACAAGAAGAAATGTTCAGAGGGAGCATACAAGAAGAAATGTTCATAGGGAGCATACAAGAAGAAATGTTCATAGGGAGCATACAAGAAGAAATGTTCATAGGGAGCATACAAGAAGAAATGTTCATAGGGAGCGTACAAGAAGATATGTTCATAGGGAGCATACAAGAAGAAATGTTCATAGGGAGCATACAAGAAGATATGTTCATAGGGAGCATACAAGAAGAAATGTTCATAGGGAGCATACAGGAAGAAATGTTCAGAGGGAGCATACAAGAAGAAATGTTCAGAGGGAGCATACAAGAAGAAATGTTCATAGGTAGCATACAAGAAGAAATGTTCATAGGGAGCATACGAGAAGAAATGTTCAGAGGGAGCATACAAGAAGAAATGTTCAGAGGGAGCATACAAGAAGAAATGTTCAGAGGGAGCATACAAGAAGATATGTTCACAGGGAGCATACAAGAAGAAATGTTCATAGGGAGCATACAAGAAGAAATGTTCATAGGGAGCATACAGGAAGAAATGTTCAGAGGGAGCATACAAGAAGAAATGTTCATAGGGAGCATACAAGAAGAAATGTTCATAGGGAGCATACAAGAAGATATGTTCATAGGGAGCATACAGGAAGAAATGTTCATAGGGAGCATACAAGAAGAAATGTTCATAGGGAGCATACAAGAAGAAATGTTCATAGGGAGCATACAAGAAGATATGTTCATAGGGAGCATACAAGAAGAAATGTTCATCGGGAGCATACAAGAAGAAATGTTCATAGGGAACATACAAGAAGAAATGCGTACAAGAAGAAATGTGCATAGGGAGCATACAAGAATAATTTTCATAGGGAGAATACAAGAAGAAATGCGTACAAGAAGAAATGTGCATAGGGAGCATACAAGAAGAAATTTTCATAAGGAGCAACGAAGAAGAAATGTTCATAGGGAGCATACAAGAATAAATGTTTATTAGGGGACATATAATAAAAAAAAATTCATAGGAAGCATACAAAAAGAAATGTTCATAGGGACCATACAAGAAGAAATGCATACAAGCAGAAATGTTCATAGGGAGCATACAAGAAGAAATGTTCATAGGGACCATACAAGAAGAAATGTTCATAGGTAGCATACAAGAAGAAATGTTCATAGGGAGCATACGAGAAGAAATGTTCATAGGGAGCATACAAGAAGAAATGTTCATAGGGATCATACAAGAAGATATGTTCATAGGGAGCATACAAGAAGAAATGTTCATAGGGAGCATACAAGACAAAATGTTCATAGGGAGCATACACGAAGAAATGTTCATAGTGGGCATACAAGAAGAAATGTTCATAGGGAGCATACAAGAAGAAATGTTCATAGGGAGCATACAAAAAGAAAAGTTCATAGGGAGCATACAAGAAGAAATGCCTACAAACAGAAATGTTCATAGGGAGCATACGAGAAGAAATGTTCATAGGGAGCATACGAGAAGAAATGTTCATAGAGAGCATAGAAGAAGAAATGTTCATAGGGAGCATACAAGAAGAAATGCATACAAGCAGAAATGTTCATAGGGAGCATACAATAAGAAATGTTCATAGGGAGTATACAAGAAGAAATGCATACAAGCAGAAAGGTTCATAGGGAGCATACAAGAAGAAATGTTCATAGGGAGCATACAAGAAGAAATGTTCATAGGGAGCATGCAAGAAGAAATGTTCATAGGGAGCATACGAGAAGAAATGTTCATAGGGAGCATACAAGAAGAAATGTTCATAGGGATCATACAAGAAGATATGTTCATAGGGAGCATACAAGAAGAAATGTTCATAGGGAGCATACAAGACAAAATGTTCATAGGGAGCATACACGAAGAAATGTTCATAGTGGGCATACAAGAAGAAATGTTCATAGGGAGCATACAAGAAGAAATGTTCATAGGGAGCATACAAAAAGAAAAGTTCATAGGGAGCATACAAGAAGAAATGCCTACAAACAGAAATGTTCATAGGGAGCATACGAGAAGAAATGTTCATAGGGAGCATACGAGAAGAAATGTTCATAGAGAGCATAGAAGAAGAAATGTTCATAGGGAGCATACAAGAAGAAATGCATACAAGCAGAAATGTTCATAGGGAGCATACAATAAGAAATGTTCATAGGGAGTATACAAGAAGAAATGCATACAAGCAGAAAGGTTCATAGGGAGCATACAAGAAGAAATGTTCATAGGGAGCATACAAGAAGAAATGTTCATAGGGAGCATGCAAGAAGAAAGGCATACAAGAAAAAATGTTCATAGGGAGCATACAAGAAAAAATGTTCATAGGGAGCATACAAGAAGAAATGTTCATAGGGAGCATACACGAAGAAATGTTCATAGGGAGCAAACAAGAAAAAATGTTCATAGGGAGCATACACGAAGAAATGTTCATAGGGAGAATACAAGAAAAAATGTTCATAGGGAGCATACAAGAAGAAATGTTCATAGGGAGCATACAAGAAGAAATGTTCATAGGGATCATACAAGAAGATATGTTCAGAGGTAGCATACAAGAAGAAATGTTCATAGGGAGCATACGAGAAGAAATGTTCATAGGGAGCATACAAGAAGAAATGTTCATAGGGAGCATACAAGAAGAAATGCCTACAAACAGAAATGTTCATAGGGAGCATACAAGAAGAAATGTTCATAGGGAGCATACGAGAAGAAATGTTCATAGGGAGCATAGAAGAAGAAATGTTCATAGGGAGCATACAAGAAGAAATGCATACAAGCAGAAATGTTCATAGGGAGCATACAATATGAAATGTTCATAGGGAGCATACAAGAAGAAATGCATACAAGAAGAAATGTTCATAGGGAGCATACATGAAGAAATGTTCATAGGGAGCATACAAGAAAAATGTTCATAGGGAGCATACAAGAAGAAATGTTCATAGGGAGCATACAAGAAGAAATGCATACTAGAAGAAATGTTCATAGGGAGCATACAAGAAGAAATGTTCATAGGGTGCATGCAAGAAGAAATGCTCATAGGGAGCATACAATAAGAAATGTTCATAGGGAGCATGCAAGAAGAAATGCATACAAGAAAAAATGTTCATAGGGAGCATACAAGAAAAAATGTTCATAGGAAGCATACAAGAAAAAATGTTCATAGGGAGCATACACGAAGAAATGTTCATAGGGAGAATACAAGAAAAAATGTTCATAGGGAGCATACAAGAAGAAATGTTCATAGGGAGCATACAAGAAGGAATGTTCATAGGGAGCATACAAGAAGAAATGTTCATAGGGAGCATAAAATAAGAAATGTTCATAGGGAGCATACAAGAAGAAATGCTATAAGCAGAAATGTTCATAGGGAGCATACAAGAAGAAATGCATACGAGAAGAAATTTTCATAGGGAGCATACAAGAAGAAATGTTCATAGGGAGCATACAAGAAACAATGTTCATAGGGAGCATACAAGAAGAAATGCATACAAGCAGAAAGGTTCATAGGGAGCATACAGAAGAAATGCATACAAGAAGAAATGTTCATAGGGAGCATACAAGAAGAAATGCATCCAAGATGAAATGTTCATAGGGAGCATACATGAAGAAATGTTCATAGGGAGCATACAAGAAAAAAAGTTCATAGGGAGCATACAAGAAGAAATGTTCATAGGGAGCATACAAGAAGAAATGCATACGAGAAGAAATGTTCATAGGGAGCATACAAGAAGAAATGTTCATAGGGTGCATGCAAGAAGATATGCTCATAGGGAGCATACAATAAGAAATGTTCATAGGGAGCATACAAGAAGAAATTCTACAAGCAGAAATGTTCATAGGGAGCATACAAGAAGAAATGCATACGAGAAGAAATGTTCATAGGAAGCATACAAGAAGAAATTATATAAGCAGAAATGTTCATAGGGAGCATACAAGAAGAAATTAATACGAGCAGAAATGTTCATAGGGAGCATACAAGAAGAAATGTTCATAGGGATCACACAAGAAAAAATGTTCATAGGGAGCATACAAGAAGAAATGCATACAAGCAGAAATGTTCATAGTGAGCATACAAGCAGAAATGTTCATAGGGAGCATACAAGAAGAAATGTTCATAGGGAGCATACAAAAAGAAAAGTTCATAGGGAGCATACAAGAAGAAATGCCTACAAACAGAAATGTTCATAGGGAGCATACGAGAAGAAATGTTCATAGGGAGCATACGAGAAGAAATGTTCATAGAGAGCATAGAAGAAGAAATGTTCATAGGGAGCATACAAGAAGAAATGCATACAAGCAGAAATGTTCATAGGGAGCATACAATAAGAAATGTTCATAGGGAGTATACAAGAAGAAATGCATACAAGCAGAAAGGTTCATAGGGAGCATACAAGAAGAAATGTTCATAGGGAGCATACAAGAAGAAATGTTCATAGGGAGCATGCAAGAAGAAAGGCATACAAGAAAAAATGTTCATAGGGAGCATACAAGAAAAAATTTTCATAGGGAGCATACAAGAAGAAATGTTCATAGGGAGCATACACGAAGAAATGTTCATAGGGAGCAAACAAGAAAAAATGTTCATAGGGAGCATACACGAAGAAATGTTCATAGGGAGAATACAAGAAAAAATGTTCATAGGGAGCATACAAGAAGAAATGTTCATAGGGAGCATACAAGAAGAAATGTTCATAGGGATCATACAAGAAGATATGTTCAGAGGTAGCATACAAGAAGAAATGTTCATAGGGAGCATACGAGAAGAAATGTTCATAGGGAGCATACAAGAAGAAATGTTCATAGGGAGCATACAAGAAGAAATGCCTACAAACAGAAATGTTCATAGGGAGCATACAAGAAGAAATGTTCATAGGGAGCATACGAGAAGAAATGTTCATAGGGAGCATAGAAGAAGAAATGTTCATAGGGAGCATACAAGAAGAAATGCATACAAGCAGAAATGTTCATAGGGAGCATACAATATGAAATGTTCATAGGGAGCATACAAGAAGAAATGCATACAAGAAGAAATGTTCATAGGGAGCATACATGAAGAAATGTTCATAGGGAGCATACAAGAAAAATGTTCATAGGGAGCATACAAGAAGAAATGTTCATAGGGAGCATACAAGAAGAAATGCATACTAGAAGAAATGTTCATAGGGAGCATACAAGAAGAAATGTTCATAGGGTGCATGCAAGAAGAAATGCTCATAGGGAGCATACAATAAGAAATGTTCATAGGGAGCATGCAAGAAGAAATGCATACAAGAAAAAATGTTCATAGGGAGCATACAAGAAAAAATGTTCATAGGAAGCATACAAGAAAAAATGTTCATAGGGAGCATACACGAAGAAATGTTCATAGGGAGAATACAAGAAAAAATGTTCATAGGGAGCATACAAGAAGAAATGTTCATAGGGAGCATACAAGAAGGAATGTTCATAGGGAGCATACAAGAAGAAATGTTCATAGGGAGCATAAAATAAGAAATGTTCATAGGGAGCATACAAGAAGAAATGCTATAAGCAGAAATGTTCATAGGGAGCATACAAGAAGAAATGCATACGAGAAGAAATTTTCATAGGGAGCATACAAGAAGAAATGTTCATAGGGAGCATACAAGAAACAATGTTCATAGGGAGCATACAAGAAGAAATGCATACAAGCAGAAAGGTTCATAGGGAGCATACAAGAAGAAATGCATACAAGAAGAAATGTTCATAGGGAGCATACAAGAAGAAATGCATCCAAGATGAAATGTTCATAGGGAGCATACATGAAGAAATGTTCATAGGGAGCATACAAGAAAAAATGTTCATAGGGAGCATACAAGAAGAAATGTTCATAGGGAGCATACAAGAAGAAATGCATACGAGAAGAAATGTTCATAGGGAGCATACAAGAAGAAATGTTCATAGGGTGCATGCAAGAAGATATGCTCATAGGGAGCATACAATAAGAAATGTTCATAGGGAGCATACAAGAAGAAATTCTACAAGCAGAAATGTTCATAGGAAGCATACAAGAAGAAATGCATACGAGAAGAAATGTTCATAGGAAGCATACAAGAAGAAATTATATAAGCAGAAATGTTCATAGGGAGCATACAAGAAGAAATTAATACGAGCAGAAATGTTCATAGGGAGCATACAAGAAGAAATGTTCATAGGGATCACACAAGAAAAAATGTTCAAAGGGAGCATACAAGAAGAAATGCATACAAGCAGAAATGTTCATAGTGAGCATACAAGCAGAAAGGTTCATAGGGATCATACAAGAAGAAATGTTCATAGGGAGCATACAAGAAGACATGCATACAAGACAAAATGTCCATAGGGAGCATACAAGAAATATGCATACACGAAGAAATGTTCATAGGGAACATACATGAAGAAATGTTCATAGGGAACATACAAGAAGAAATGTTCATAGGGAGCATACAAGAAGAAATGTTCATAGGGAGCATACAATAAGAAATGTTCATAGGGAGCATACAAGAAAAAATGCATACAAGCAGAAATGTTCATATGGAGCATACAAGAAGAAATGCATACAAGCAGAAATGTTCATAGGGAGCATACAAGAAGAAATGCATACAAGCAGAAATGTTCATAGGGAGCATACAAGAAGAAATGTTCATAGGGACCATACAAGAAGAAATGTTCATAGGTAGCATACAAGAAGAAATGTTCATAGGGAGCATACGAGAAGAAATGTTCAAAGGGAGCATACAAGAAGAAATGTTCATAGGGATCATACAAGAAGATATGTTCATAGGGAGCATACAAGAAGAAATGTTCATAGGGAGCATACAAGACAAAATGTTCATAGGGAGCATACACGAAGAAATGTTCATAGTGGGCATACAAGAAGAAATGTTCATAGGGAGCATACAAGAAGAAATGTTCATAGGGAGCATACAAGAAGAAATGTTCATAGGGAGCATACAAGAAGAAATGCCTACAAACAGAAATGTTCATAGGGAGCATACGAGAAGAAATGTTCATAGGGAGCATACGAGAAGAAATGTTCATAGGGAGCATAGAATAAGAAATGTTCATAGGGAGCATACAAGAAGAAATGCATACAAGCAGAAATGTTCATAGGGAGCATACAATAAGAAATGTTCATAGGGAGCATACAAGAAGAAATGCATACAAGCAGAAAGGTTCATAGGGAGCATACAAGAAGAAATGTTCATAGGGAGCATACAAGAAGAAATGTTCATAGGGAGCATGCAAGAAGAAATGCATACAAGAAAAAATGTTCATAGGGAGCATACAAGAAAAAATGTTCATAGGGAGCATACAAGAAGAAATGTTCATAGGGAGCATACACGAAGAAATGTTCATAGGGAGCAAACAAGAAAAAATGTTCATAGGGAGCATACACGACGAAATGTTCATAGGGAGAATACAAGAAAAAATGTTCATAGGGAGCATACAAGAAGAAATGTTCATAGGGAGCATACAAGAAGAAATGTTCATAGGGAGCATACAAGAAGAAATGTTCATAGGGATCATACAAGAAGATATGTTCAGAGGTAGCATACAAGAAGAAATGTTCATAGGGAGCATACGAGAAGAAATGTTCATAGGGAGCATACAAGAAGAAATGTTCATAGGGAGCATACAAGAAGAAATGCCTACAAACAGAAATGTTCATAGGGAGCATACAAGACAAAATGTTCATAGGGAGCATACACGAATAAATTTTCATAGTGGGCATACAAGAAGAAATGTTCATAGGGAGCATACAAGAAGAAATGTTCATAGGGAGCATACAAGAAGAAATGTTCATAGGGAGCATACAATAAGAAATGCCTACAAACAGAAATGTTCATAGGGAGCATACGAGAAGAAATGTTCATAGGGAGCATACGAGAAGAAATGTTCATAGGGAGCATAGAAGAAGAAATGTTCATATGGAGCATACAAGAAGAAATGCATACAAGCAGAAATGTTCATAGGGAGCATACAATAAGAAATGTTCATAGGGAGCATACAAAAGAAATGCATACAAGAAGAAATGTTCATAGGGAGCATACATGAAGAAATGTTCATAGGGAGCATACAAGAAAAATGTTCATAGGGAGCATACAAGAAGAAATGTTCATAGGGAGCATACAAGAAGAAATGCATACGAGAAGAAATATTCATAGGGAGCATACAATAAGAAATGTTCATAGGGTGCATGCAAGAAGAAATGCTCATAGGGAGCATACAATCAGAAATGTTCATAGGGAGCATGCAAGAAGAAATGCATACAAGGAAAAATGTTCATAGGGAGCATACAAGAAAAAATGTTCATAGGGAGCATACACGAAGAAATGTTCATAGGGAGAATACAAGAAAAAATGTTCATAGGGAGCGTACAAGAATAAATGTTCATAGGGAACATACAAGAAGAAATGTTCATAGGGAGCATACAAGAAGAAATGTTCATAGGGAGCATAAAATAAGAAATGTTCATAGGGAGCATACAAGAAGAAATGCTACAATTAGAAATGTTCATAGGGAGCATACAAGAAGAAATGCATACGAGAAGAAATTTTCATAGGGAGCATACAAGAAGAAATGTTCATAGGGAGCATACAAGAAACAATGTTCATAGGGAGCATACAAGAAGAAATGCATACAAGCAGAAAGGTTCATAGGGAGCATACAAGAAGAAATGCATACAAGAAGAAATGTTCTTAGGGAGCATACAAGAAGAAATGCATACAAGATGAAATGTTCATAGGGAGCATACATGAAGAAATGTTCATAGCGAGCATACAAG
Organism: Cyrtodaria siliqua; assembly: GCA_037043455.1. Taxonomy (NCBI): domain Eukaryota; kingdom Metazoa; phylum Mollusca; class Bivalvia; order Adapedonta; family Hiatellidae; genus Cyrtodaria; species Cyrtodaria siliqua. The sequence continues at coordinate 243,248 of JAWPHD010000391.1, read as the reverse complement.
AAAAAATGTTCATAGGGAGCATACAAGAAGAAATGTTCATAGGGAGCATACAAGAAGAAATGCATACGAGAAGAAATGTTCATAGGGAGCATACAAGAAGAAATGTTCATAGGGTGCATGCAAGAAGATATGCTCATAGGGAGCATACAATAAGAAATGTTCATAGGGAGTATACCAGAAGAAATTCTACAAGCAGAAATGTTCATAGGGAGCATACAAGAAGAAATGCATACGAGAAGAAATGTTCATAGGAAGCATACAAGAAGAAATTATATAAGCAGAAATGTTCATAGGGAGCATACAAGAAGAAATTAATACGAGCAGAAATGTTCATAGGGAGCATACAAGAAGAAATGTTCATAGGGATCACACAAGAAAAAATGTTCAAAGGGAGCATACAAGAAGAAATGCATACAAGCAGAAATGTTCATAGTGAGCATACAAGCAGAAAGGTTCATAGGGATCATACAAGAAGAAATGTTCATAGGGAGCATACAAGAAGACATGCATACAAGACGAAATGTCCATAGGGAGCATACAAGAAATATGCATACACGAAGAAATGTTCATAGGGAACATACATGAAGAAATGTTCATAGGGAACATACAAGAAGAAATGTTCATAGGGAGCATACAAGAAGAAATGTTCATAGGGAGCATACAATAAGAAATGTTCATAGGGAGCATACAAGAAGAAATGCATACAAGCAGAAATGTTCATATGGAGCATACAAGAAGAAATGCATACAAGCAGAAATGTTCATAGGGAGCATACAAGAAGAAATGCATACAAGCAGAAATGTTCATATGGAGCATACAAGAAGAAATGCATACAAGCAGAAATGTTCATAGGGAGCATACAAGAAGAAATGCATACAAGCAGAAATGTTCATATGGAGCATACAAGAAGAAATGCATACAAGCAGAAATGTTCATAGGGAGCATACAAGAAGAAATGCATACAAGCAGAAATGTTCATATGGAGCATACAAGAAGAAATGCATACAAGCAGAAATGTTCATAGGGAGCATACAAGAAGAAATGCATACAAGCAGAAATGTTCATATGGAGCATACAAGAAGAAATGCATACAAGCAGAAATGTTCATAGGGAGCATACAAGAAGAAATTCATACAAGCAGAAATGTTCATAGGGAGCATTCAAGAAGAAATGTTCATAGGGATCACGCAAGAAAAAATGTTCATAGGGAGCATACAAGAAGAAATGCATACAAGCAGAAATGTTCATAGGGAGTATACAAGAAGAAATGTTCATAGGGAGCATACAAGTAGAAATGTTCATAGGGAGCATGCAAGAAGAAATGCATACAAGAAGAAATGTTCATAGGGAGCATACAAGAAGAAATGTTCATAGGGAGCATACAAAAAGAAATGTTCATAGGGAGCATACAAGAAGAAATGCATACAAGCAGAAATGTTCATATGGAGCATACAAGAAGAAATGCATACAAGCAGAAATGTTCATAGGGAGCATACAAGAAGAAATGCATACAAGCAGAAATGTTCATATGGAGCATACAAGAAGAAATGCATACAAGCAGAAATGTTCATAGGGAGCATACAAGAAGAAATGCATACAAGTAGAAATGTTCATATGAAGCATACAAGAAGAAATGCATACAAGCAGAAATGTTCATAGGGAGCATACAAGAAGAAATGCATACGAGAAGAAATGTTCATAGGAAGCATACAAGAAGAAATTATATAAGCAGAAATGTTCATAGGGAGCATACAAGAAGAAATTAATACGAGCAGAAATGTTCATAGGGAGCATACAAGAAGAAATGTTCATAGGGATCACACAAGAAAAAATGTTCATAGGGAGCATACAAGAAGAAATGCATACAAGCAGAAATGTTCATAGTGAGCATACAAGCAGAAAGGTTCATAGGGATCATACAAGAAGAAATGTTCATAGGGAGCATACAAGAAGACATGCATACAAGACGAAATGTCCATAGGGAGCATACAAGAAATATGCATACACGAAGAAATGTTCATAGGGAACATACATGAAGAAATGTTCATAGGGAACATACAAGAAGAAATGTTCATAGGGAGCATACAAGAAGAAATGTTCATAGGGAGCATACAATAAGAAATGTTCATAGGGAGCATACAAGAAGAAATGCATACAAGCAGAAATGTTCATATGGAGCATACAAGAAGAAATGCATACAAGCAGAAATGTTCATAGGGAGCATACAAGAAGAAATGCATACAAGCAGAAATGTTCATATGGAGCATACAAGAAGAAATGCATACAAGCAGAAATGTTCATAGGGAGCATACAAGAAGAAATGCATACAAGCAGAAATGTTCATATGGAGCATACAAGAAGAAATGCATACAAGCAGAAATGTTCATAGGGAGCATACAAGAAGAAATGCATACAAGCAGAAATGTTCATATGGAGCATACAAGAAGAAATGCATACAAGCAGAAATGTTCATAGGGAGCATACAAGAAGAAATGCATACAAGCAGAAATGTTCATATGGAGCATACAAGAAGAAATGCATACAAACAGAAATGTTCATAGGGAGCATACAAGAAGAAATTCATACAAGCAGAAATGTTCATAGGGAGCATTCAAGAAGAAATGTTCATAGGGATCACGCAAGAAAAAATGTTCATAGGGAGCATACAAGAAGAAATGCATACAAGCAGAAATGTTCATAGGGAGTTTACAAGAAGAAATGTTCATAGGGAGCATACAAGTAGAAATGTTCATAGGGAGCATGCAAGAAGAAATGCATACAAGAAGAAATGTTCATAGGGAGCATACAAGAAGAAATGTTCATAGGGAGCATACAAAAAGAAATGTTCATAGGGAGCATACAAGAAGAAATGCATACAAGCAGAAATGTTCATATGGAGCATACAAGAAGAAATGCATACAAGCAGAAATGTTCATAGGGAGCATACAAGAAGAAATGCATACAAGCAGAAATGTTCATATGGAGCATACAAGAAGAAATGCATACAAGCAGAAATGTTCATAGGGAGCATACAAGAAGAAATGCATACAAGCAGAAATGTTCATATGAAGCATACAAGAAGAAATGCATACAAGCAGAAATGTTCATAGGGAGCATACAAGAAGAAATGTTCATATGGAGCATACAAGAAGAAATGTTCATAGGGAGCATACAAAAAGAAATACATACAAGCAGAAATGTTCATAGGGAGCATACAAGAAGAAATGTTCATAGGGAGCATACGAGAAGAAATGTTCATAGGGAGCATACATGAAGAAATGTTCATAGGGCGCATACAAGAAGAAATGTTCATAGGGAGCATACAAGAAGAAATGCATACAAGAAGAAATGTTCATAGGGAGCATACAAGAAAAAATGTTCATAGGGAGCATACACGAAGAAATGTTCATAGGGATAATACAAGAAAAAATGTTCATAGGGATCATACACGAAGAAATGTTCATAGGGAGCATACAAGACGATATGTTCATAGGGCGCATACAAGAAGAAATGCATACAAGAACAAATGTTCATAGGAAGCATACAATAAGAAATGTTCATAGAGAGCATACAATAAGAAATGTTCATAGGGAGCATACAGGAAGAAATGCATACAAGAAAAAATGTATATATGGAGCATACAAGAAGAAATGTTCATAGGGAGCGTACAAGAAGAAATGTTCATAGGGATAATACAAGAAAAAATGTTCATAGGGATCATACACGAAGAAATGTTCATAGGGAGCATACAAGAAGATATGTTCATAGGGCGCATACAAGAAGAAATGCATACAAGAAAAAAATTTCATAGGAAGCATACAATAAGAAATGTTCATAGAGATCATACAATAAGAAATGTTCATAGGGAGCATACAAGAAGAAATGCATACAAGAAAAAATGTATATATGGAGCATACAAGAAGAAATGTTCATAGGGAGCGTACAAGAAGAAATGTTCATCGGGAGTATACAAGACAAAAAGTTCATAGGGAGCATACAAGAAGAAATGTTCATAGGGAGCATACAAGAAGAAATGTTCATAGGGAGCATACAAGAAGAAATGTTCATAGGGAGCGTACAAGAAGAAATGCATACAAGAAGAAATGTCCATAGGGAGCTTACACGAAGAAATTTTCATAGGAGCATACAGGAAGAAATGTTAGTCATCTCTTTAAAATGAGACCGATCTCTAAAAAACATGGTTGATTAAAATAATCAATTGGTTATTGGGGAGCATTTGAAATTCCTACACAATACTTTTGATATCAGGTACGTAAACCGTTAAGACTTCATTTTAAACATCAGAAACACGTTAACCGTTGAGACGTCATTTTAAACCTTAGATGATAATTGCTCTCACCTCTAATATCTCCCCTGATAGCTCACAAACCTAGAGACCAAAGGTAAACAGAACAAAATTCAGATATTTTCTCCATTTTAGGCAATTTTTAATTTGACAAAGAGGTTTTTCTTTTCAGTGTAAGCGACTGATGATACAGAAAGTCCCACGTTGATATGAAGTAGTTCAAATTTCATAAGCATTTGACCGAAGCATCACATATTCAGCTAGATAGTGTATGAATTTGGTATTTTTCATAGGGGTCATACAGTAACCCTATGGGATCAACAATACAACGGAATGCGTTATTTAAAGCGACACTACGTTCCAACAACATTTTTAATTTGAAGTTTTTCTTTGCTTTAGCATACATCTGCAATGTAACCGACTGATGATACAGAACATCCCACGTTGATATGAAGTAGTTTCATTCAAATTTCATAAGCATTTGACCGAAGCACCACATATTCAGATAGATAGGGTATGAATTTGGTATTTGTCATAGGGGTCACATAAATATGAGAGAGGAAAAAAAAAAACCTGGCTAATGTTTGTATTTTATTGTTTTATATTACAGATATTAGCAGTCCTGAAGATATTAAACCAACAACAAGGTCTTCTGGGGAGTAGCTTTGAAGCTCATGTGTTGGAAACGGCAGTACATTAACACTATGGGAACAACAATACAGCGGAATGCGTTATTTTAAGCGACGCTACGTTCCAACAACACATTTAAATAGGATTAAGCTGTATATTGTTCTCGTTTGATGCTGAGAGATAGGCATAACATGTAAAGTTGTGAGAATTTGTATTTTGTGCAATCTCTCTACAAAATGTCTATCATGATACATACAAATCCATGTCAGATAAGAAATAATATATTTCCAGCGGGTTAATATTGTGTGTGATCAAAACCTGGTGTTTGGGACTTGAAACGCATCAAAAAACCCGGTCCTGCGGCCCTTATTATCGATGAACTTCAAGTCCAGCCCATTAGGTATTGATGTTTAATAATATTTTATTGCAGATATGTTACAATACATCAATTCAACATTTCACTTTTCATAGAAACATATGCAAATGGATTGATAAGGAAAAACGAAAAAAAAAAATAAAGAAAAAATAATCCAAAAATGTAAACTCTGCCGTGCCATTCTACCCTCACGCAATCTCCACCGAAATAACACCACAATATCCCCGTTCAGGCTGATAGAAACATAGCGACAGTTGTTATAGACAAAATACAACGTTATATTGATACAAAAGTAAGGAATTTGGAATCGTTTAGTGTTTTTAATATAGTTTTGAACTTGAGTAAATAGAATATGATTTTCCTCGTCTCTTAGTTGGTCGATGCCGTATAAAAGTTTGTGAGTACTTAAAGGATGAAATATACGAGTGTCTAAACATAACTGCCGTCTTTCATTTCTGAAAATTACACATCTAAACAAATAATGTTCAACATCTTCAAAACCATCACCACATATACAATTGGAATTATCCCTCAAATGATTAAGAAAGAGATCAGCGTTTAAATTGCTGCAGTTGTTTCGCAAACGCGCATGTAGAACTGAAAGGTATCTATCACCCAGTATGTCGTATTGGGGTACTATCGGTGGTTTAAAGTAATTGTTAAGTCTAGTTTTAAGACTCGAAAGGGATGGTGCTTCGCGATTATTAATATCAAGTTCATTCCAAAGTTTTAGAGACGACGGTAAGACTGATCTCGAAAACAGTTCTGTTCTTCTAGGTAAAGTAACGAAGTTGGAACTGTTTCTCAAGTTGTAAGGATTCGATTCCGAAACAGTTGCAGAGAATATTTCATTCAAGTAACTCGGTAAATCGCCATTTGTAAACTTAAAGGTCAATATCAACTTTTCGATGTGTCTTCGGTCGGCCAGAGAGACCCAACCAATTTCAGTTAACAATTGTTGTTTAGAGACAGAACGAGTCAGGCCTGTAACTATTCGCGCGGCTTCATATTGTATTTTTTCTAAGTTATCTTTTTCATAATTTGTACAACTATCCCATACTATAGCCGCGTATTCTCAAATAGGGCGAAGGTAAGATTTATATATTTGATTAAGCGTTTGACGTTTTAATTTAAATTTCATTAATTTCATTGAACCTAATACCTTAGACGCAGATATTACAATATTTGAAATATGTTGATGCCAGGACCCATCATGACTAAGGGTTACTCCTAGATGTTTATGATGGTTAACAAATTTAAGCTGTGTATTTTCAAATATCAAAGACGGACGGTTTCTGTTTGCAAGTGAAAAGAAGATAACTTCAGTTTTAGATGGATTAAATTTTACTAGCCATTGCTTTGACCAATTCGATATTTTACACAAGTCCTCATTAATTGTAGTTTCCATATAATCTAAGTCGGATGTAGATACCGCAATAGAACTGTCATCAGCAAATAGCCTTGTCGTCAGCTATGTCGTTTATATAAATTAAAAACAAATAATGGTCCGAGGACAGAGCCTTGGAGTACTCCGGCATTTGGAGTTTTTATTTCAGAAACGGTCGAACCAACGAAAACTCTTTGTTTACGATCAGTTATATAATTATTTATCCAATTAATAAGGTTGCCTGAAATGCCATGTTGTCGGAGTTTAAAAATTAAAGCTGCGTGCAAATACCAAAATCGAAAGCTTTGGATATATAAAAAAATACCATACATGTAAATTTGTTTTCATCAATCGCTTTGCATATTTGATTATAAATATCAATTAGTTGATAAACTGTTGAGTGACCAGGTAAGAAACTTGACTGGTTTTTAAATATTAAATTATTGGTAAGCAAAAAATTAAAAATATGTTTGAATATCACGCGTTCCATAACTTTTCCAACGCAACTAATTAACGACATTGGTCCATAGTTTGAAGGTGAATCTTTATCACCTGATTTAAAAAGTGGCATAACATTAGCTAATTTCCAGCATTGTGGAAAGATATTTTCTTGAATTGAACGATTAAACAGAATACACAGGGGGCGACATATTGTTTTTGAAGTTTCTTTCATGACTCTATGACATTTCATCTGGCCCACTAGCTTTATTTATCGCTAAAGTTGATAGGATATCAGAAATTTCATTTTCAGTAATATTAATATCATTGATAGTATTGATCGTCTTAGGTATAAATTGTGGTAGAGTGGCATTGGTGTCGTCAACAGTTGATATTGATGTAAACAAGTCATTCAATAAATGTGCCTCTTCTTCGTCAGATACAGAGTATAAACCATCGTTGTTCTTTAAAGGTGGTATGGCGTTACAACTGTTAGCGTTTTCTTTAATTAACATTTTCTGAATTATACCAAAGCTTATCATTTGGACGAATTGTTACGAAACTAGTTGGAATGCATTCCTTCATGAGATCGGCGAGTTTATTAATAAAACTATATGCAGCGATATAGGTATTGATCTGGGACAACATAAACCAGTTGGAAATGTTTTGTTTCTTAATTAATGTATACCCAATGCACTTGGTGCGCTTGCTTAAAAGGAACGTTAACATTACGTGGTCCCGCCTTAATTCCAGGCTGATAGTTTGGCGATTTCCGTCCGTCCGTTTGTCTGTCCGTCCGTCTACACGTTTTGACGTTTTGGTTAAGGTTTTTGGTTAAGTTTTATTCGTTTTTCCTCATTTCTCAAAAACGAATTATCGGAAATCTTTGAAACTTTGCGCACATGCTCGTTGTCATTACACACTGATATATGTCAAGAACCATAACGCTGTCATGTATTTTACTGGAATTATCCCCCGATCCATCCCACTTTTTACTTAGATTTTTCGGTTAAAATGGTGAATTCGCAATCCGGCGTGCACCACTGTTGGCGCTTCACTTGTTTATATTTTCTTAGCCATAATTGTTTGAGGGCTTCAAATCGTTTTCTCAATAATCAAGTTCATGTTAATCATTTACCAAACCAAACTATGATATTTTTTTAAATATTTTATCAATTTATAACAGAGGGGTGAAACAAATAAGCATATGAAATTAGAAACAAATATGTTTCAAAACACTATATACCTTTTCAAATCCCAACACAAATTCGTACTTTGCGCAAAACATTCTCAAATTGCATAGACACTTGGTGTACATTTCCGGAAAAGTCCTGCGCAATTCCGGAATCGTCGGGCATTTTAAGAATTCTTACTTTGCGCAGAGCAGTTCCGGAATCGTCCATATTATCACATTACGTATAACATATACTGAGAAAAGTAGCCCTTTTTCTTTCCCTTATTATACAGCAAAACAGGAAATAATTAAGGATGTATATAGAACAATTAGATAGACCACCTGCTATAGTTCAAACAAAAGATGTTTTTGTATTTTTTATTTCATAAGGGAGTTATCCCCCTTTTTCTTAAACCATGCAATTTTGCTAAAATCACATTGAATCAACGAAAATTACCTATTTGTCCAAGACAATATTCTCTATACGTTCCTTCCGAAAAAATCACAAAAAAATACAACAACGATTGTGTAAGAAGCAGCTTTTCATTATCAAAAATCATCAAATTACCACCCTTTAAAGTTTCCATAGCATCAATAAAAGAGTATTGCTTGGCAAAATTTGAAACTGTTTAATGGAATATTTAGTACTCAGTGAAGTATTCTTACAAATATCAACTTTTTTTTTAAATTAAAACGCTGTTTAAGTTGTCCTGCGCCTTCAAAATCTGGCCTATGGGAATACCAGCAAAAAGGTGGTACTTTATTTTTTTGGTGATTATATATACTAAATAAAAGTGTAAAACATGTATAAGGTAGAAACTGTACAGAACGAGAAGTAAACTGGGAAGATTGGCTATTACAGGTAGGTACATGAATCGCAATAGACTCTTAATTTGTGCTGGATACTGGCAATATAACGTTCCTGCCAGATCAGTTATTTACACGTTGAGGTATTAGATTGGAACCAAACATTACCTGCTAATTCCTTTAGGTATTTTTTGTGTGAGTTTACTGCGTCCAGTTCCACTCTAACTCTAGATAACAGTTGTCGCCAACTCTCAAGTTCTGTTTCGATTTTATCATTTGATTTTTCCATGTCTCCAATTGCTCTTTTGTCTGATAAGAATATAAAATATTTGAAATTATAGAAAGTGTCGTTCCTATACCAAATTTGACACATAAACAAGTCATCTTTTAATATGTAAATAGACTACAAAGGACAGAATATTACCATATTTGCCTGTATTAAACGCCATATCGATTTAACAGGTATAAATCGTTTTATACTCCATAACTCAAATTTCCTGAAACTTCTTTTTCAAGAAATACTCGTGGTACACTCGTATCGCATAGTAATGACATGTAAAGATTGGGAGTGGTACACTCGTAACGCATTGATATGACAAGTAAAGATCGGGAGTGGTAAACTCGTATCGCATAGGAATGGCAAGTACAGATCTGAAGTGGTACACTGCTATCGCATTGAAATGACAAGTAAAGATGGGTTGTGGTACGTAGCGCATAGAAATGACAAAAAAAGATGAGGAGTGGTACACTCGTATCGCATAGGAATGACAAGTAAAGATCGGGAGTGTTACACTCGTATCGCATTGGAATGACAAGAAAAGATTAGGAGTGGTACACTCGTATCGCATAGGAATGACAAGTAAAGATGGGAGTGGTACACTCGTATCGCATTGGAATGACATGTTAAGAAGAGGAGTGGTACACTAGTATCGCATAGGAATGACAAGTAAATATCGGGAGTGGTGTACTCGTATCGCATTGAAATGACAAGTAAAGATCAGGAGTGGTACACTCGTATCGCATTGAAATGACAAGTAAAGACGGGGAGTGGTACAATCGTATCGCATTGGAATGACAAGTAATGATCGGGAGTGTTACACTCGTATCGCGAAGGAATGACAAGTAAAGATGGGGAGTGGTACAATCGTATCGCATTGTAGTGACAAGTAAAGATCGGAAGTGGTACACTCGTATCGCATTGTAATGACAAGTATAGAAAGGGAGTGGTACAATCGTATCGCATTGTAGTGACAAGTAAATATCGGGAGTGGTACACGTGTATCGCATTGAAATGACAAGTATAGAAGGGGAGTGGTACACTAGTATCGCATTGGAATGACAAATAATGACGGGGTGTGATATACTCGTATCGCATAGGAAGGACAAGTAAAGAACGGGAGAAGTACACTCATTTTGAATTGAAACTGTAAGACCGGGAGTGGTACACTCGTATCGCATTGGAATGACAAGTAAAGATGGGGAGGGGTACACACGTATCGCATTGGAATGACAAGTGAAAATCGGAAGTGGTACAGGCGTATTGAAAATCACTATAAGATCGGGAGTGGTACACTCGTATAGCATTGGAATGACAAGTAAAGATGGTGAGTGGTACAATCGTATCGCATTGGAATGACAAGTAAAGATCGGGAGTGGTACACTCGTATGGCAAATCGCATTTGAATGACAAGTAAAGATCTGGAGTGGTACAATCGTATCGCATTGGAATGACAAGTCAAAATCGGGAGTGATACACTCGTATTGAATTGGAACTATAAGATCGGGAGTGGTACACTCGTATCACATTGGAATTACAAGTAAATATCGGGAGTGGTACACTCGTATCGCATTGGAATGACAAGTAAATATCGCGAGTGGTACACTCGTATCACATTGGAATGACAAATAAAGATGGGGAGTGGTACATTCATATCGCATTTGAATGACAAGTAAAGATCGGAAGTGGTACAATCGTATCGCATTGGAATGACAAGTAAAGATGAGAAGTGTTACACTCGTATTGCATAGTAATGGCAATTTAAGATCGGGAGTGGTACGCTCGTATCGCATTGTAATGACAAATAAAGATGGGAAGTGGTACACTCTTCTCGCATTGGTATGACAAGTAAAGACAGGTAGTGGTACACTCGTATCGCATTGAAATGACAAGATAAGACTGGGAGTGGTACACTCGTATCGCATTGGAATGACAAGTAACGATGGCGAGTGGTACACTCGTATCGCATAGAAATGACAAGTAAAGATCGGGAGTGGTACATTCGTAACGCATTGGAATGACAAGTACAGATCTGGAGTGGTACACTCGTATTGCATTTAAATGACAAGTAACGATGGGGAGTGGTACACTCGTATAGCATTGTAATGACAAGTAAAGATGGGGTGGTGTACACCCGTATCGCATTGGAATATCAAGTAAAGATCGTCGAGAGCCATACACTGGTATCGCATTGGAATGACAAGTAAAGATCGGGAGCGGTATTCTCGAATCGCATTGGAATGACAAGTAAAGATCGTGAGTGGTATGCTCGTATTAAATTGGAACTATATGATCGGGAGTGGTACACTCCTATCGCATTGGACCTACAAGTAAATATCGGGAGTGGTACGCTCGTACCGCATTGGAACGATAAGTAAATATCGGTAGTGGTATGCTCGTATTGAACTGGAACTGTAAGATCGGGAGTTGTACACTCCTATCGCATTGGACCTACAAGTAAAGATCGGGAGTGGTGCGCTCGTACCGCATTAGAACGATAAGTAAATATCGGTAGTGGTACACTCGTATTGCATTAGAACTACAAGTAAAGATCGAGTTTCAGAAAAAGTGACTTTCATATGCACTATTTAGATGTTTGAGCAATTATTGAATTTGTGCGATATAATATCCTAGAATACAGGAATATATGAATGTTTCATGGGTATCCAGTTAAGATCGGAAATTCCAACACGAGGTATAATTGTATATAATTGTTTTTATCGGAACCCTCGTTTCCGATAAAAAAACACACACAATTATATTGAGGGTTGGAATTTCCCTATCTGAACCAGATACCCAATATTGATTCGTTTTCTTGCATATCATTTACATTCTGCGCGTTGACGTCGCCAACTACTAACGTTTTGCACGTTTATTTACACCAAGACGTCATGCAACTGTCATTGTTGATATCAGCGCTCAACTTTTATCTTCCCCCCTGTCTAATATCAGGGTTTCCAGCACCCATGTAAAATAAATGCAGATAACCTTATTCGGTATGCAAGAACATGAAAGTAAACATTAGAAAAAATTAAATATCTGATTAAAGAACAAAAGTAAAAGACAGCTTGTTCATAAAATGTATCAGTTAAAGACACATTTACTACTACATGTAGTTGCTTAAGAGCGTATATGTATGGTCAATAATTTACGCTAAAGTGCGTATAAAAGTTGAACAGAGAATGTAGCATTCACAGAACACAGTCAACCAAAAACAAGCATTTAAAAAAGCCGCTTGCAAGAACAAATTTAAGCAACGTATGCGACACCACGAACATAAAATGACTGACAATAGTGGTACCGCTTTGGAACGGTTAGTGGCTAACTTAGCAATGATGTCATGTATATGGCTAACATAGTAATGATGTCATGTATATGGCTATGTCATGTATATGGCTAACATAGCAAAGATGTCATGTATATGGCTAACATAGTAATGATGTCATGTATATGGCTAACATAGCAAAGATGTCATGTATATGGCTAACTTAGCAATGGTGTCATGTATATGGCTAACATTGTAATGATGTCATGTATATGGCTAACATAGCAATGATGTCATGTATGTGGCTAACATAGCAATGATGTCATGTATATGGCTAACATAGTAATGATTTCATGTATATGGCTAACATAGCAATGATGTCATGTATGTGGCTAACATAGCAATGATGTCATGTATATGGCTAACTTAGCAATGATGTCATGTATATGGCTAACATAGCAATGATGTCATGTATGTGGCTAAAATAGCAATGATGTCATGTATATGGCTAACATAGCAATGATGTCATGTATATGGCTAACATAGCAATGATGTCATGTATATGGCTAACATAGCAATGATGTCATGTATATGGCTAACATAGCAATGATGTCATGTATATGGCTAACATAGCAATGATGTTTTGTATGTGGCTATGCCATGTATATTGCTAACATAGCAATGATGTCATGTGTATGGCTAACATAGCAATGGTGTCATGTGTATAGCTGACATAGCAATGATGTCATGTGTATGGCTAACATAGCTTTGATGTCATGTATATGGCTAACATAGTAATGATGTCATGTATATGGCTAACATAGTAATGATGTCATGTATATGGCTAACATAGCAATGATGTCATGTATATTGCTAACATAACAATGATGTCATGTATATGGCTAACATAGTAATGATGTCATGTATATGGCTAACATAGCAATGATGTCCTGTATATGGCTTACATAGCAATGATGTCATGTATATGGCTAACATAGTAATGATGTCATGTATATGGCTAACATAGCAATGATGTCTTGCATGTGGCTATGCCATGTATATGGCTAACATAGCAATGATGTCATGTGTATGGCTAACATAGCAATGGTGTCATGTGTATAGCTGACATAGCAATGATGTTATGTGTATGGCTAACATAGCTTTGATGTCATGTATATGGCTAACATAGCAATGATGTCATGTATATATGGATATGTCATGTATAGGGCTAACATAGCAATGATGTCATGTGTATGGCTAAGATAGCAATGATGTCATGTGTATGGCTAACATAGCAATGATGTCATGTGTATGGCTAACATAGCAATGATGTCATGTATATTGCTAACATAGCAATGATGTCATGTATATATGGCTATGCCATGTATATGGCTAACATAGCAATGATGGCATGTGTATGGCTAACATAGCAAGGATTTCATGTGTATGGCTAACATAGCAATGATGTCATGTATATGGCTAACATAGTAATGATGTCATGTATATGGCTAACATAGCAATGATGTCATGTATGTGGCTAACATAGCAATGATGTCATGTATATGGCTAACATAGCATTGATGTCATGTATATGGCTAACATAGCAATGATGTCATGTATATGGCTTACATAGTAATGATGGCATGTATATGGCTAACATAGCAATGATGTCATGTATATGGCAATTTTGAAGAAAAAATCAGTACTTAAAACTATTCGCATAAGAAGAAACAAACACAGAGGCGGATGACTAGTTGGACAAATGGAAAGAGAAAGCTTGCGCCTCTTAAGGTGACTAAATGACAAAAATAAGTATCAGATGTAGTTTTCCTTACCGTTGGCATTTATTGTGTTTTTGCCAGTTATGTACCGCACTGCCCAGATTGCCTGCAGATCAAACATCGGCGTAGAGAGAACCGCTTTTTGGGTACCGATATAAAGAAGTTTACGGTTGCCTCCCTTTAGCCACACAATGCCCTTGTACAACTGATCCGGATACAACGACGTTTGTTCCTCCTTTATGCAGAGAGAATCTGATGAGAAGAAATGACAGTCGTTTGACACATCGACACAATATTAGGAAACTAAAAACTGTACATTGTGTTTTATTAATATCTAGATAAATTAAATGTGTAATACAATAATACGTTAATTAGTTCGTTTAGTGCGGTGAGGCGGCTGTAAAAGGTCTCACCGTGTTACGAATCAGTAGTGTTATTTTTACTGGATCTCTGGGATCAACGACCCCAATAAATGTCACTTTGAAGTAGAATATCGCTTAGGCCGGTGCTAGGCACGATGCGTATGAGGTTTTGCTTCCTACATTACCTCTCGTGAACAGCCTCAATAAAACCGAGTCAGCTACTTTATTCTCTTGGTTGTGTTTGTTGCTTCCAAACGATCTCCCGTATCGGTATTTATTGTTCAGTTTTAATAATTATAGTAAATTTTTTATCTTGGCTCAAAAAATGTTTCATGTGGCTTTAATTCGACATTATCTGTGAATACAACCTTTTTTTGCATAAGCATTTGAATGCTTCTGCATGTAGATAGTTGTTTTTATTTTAAATTAACTTTAGATAGTTGAATACTATTTCTCTATTAAATAAACATTATAAATATGCTAGCAAATTTAATTTTTATATCGTATCAAAGTCTTATTGTCTGTAAACTAGCCAGTCGATTATATAATGGTAAGTTCCGTCGTATACTGTACCATTTGGATGGGATTTACAATCCAAAATAATGTGCTGATAAACCAATTATTAAATATACTGAAAGGAAAAAGAAACGCATAATGGGTATTTCCGCTATATATTGTATGTTTAATATGCTACTGCTAATCGAATAGTACAGGGCGACATTATGCCTGTCTTTTCGGAAAGAAGGTTTAAACAACACCGAACACACCAATGGTTACTCCTTTAAAGTTTCATTATCGACACATATTACGCCGTATTACCTTTTTATCGACACAATAAGCATTTGAATGGGGCGCCGTATTACCTTTTAATACCATTTGGTGATATCACCAATTCGAATCATACTGAATGCGTGATATCACCTATTGAATGAGTGATATCATCTATTCGAATCAGTGATATCACTCATATCACTTATTTAAAACGAATGAGTGATATCACCCATTCGAATAGGTGATATCATTGATTCGAATAGGTGATATCTCTCATTCGAATGAGTGATATCACTGATTCCAATGAGTGATATCCCTCATTCAAATAGGTGATATCACTGAATTGTATTAAAAAGCAATACGGCGCCTCATACATTTGGCTCAAGCATGTGAACAAACTTAGGCTTTAAACGTTGCAATATCTTAACATTAAACACAAACTGAAATGGCTTGACTTTTTCAAGCGAATCTTCAACATTTATGAATTACGTGTAACAAAGTATACTTTGATTAAAAGGTCTACATGACAGAGTTGTCCTTTCTGTAACTATTTGTGCAAAACACGTTGAGATATATCTGGAATATTACGTGGAATTAGATGTATATAACAGTGTAGTATAAGCATTTTTGTGATTATGCGTTTCTTTTTTCCTTTCAGTATATAATCAACTCTTGCCTTCTAAAAATGGGAAATGGTTCCTGTAGCCGGTGCAGTAGATGATTACATCTACATCAGCGGTCGACCCGTCTTTAAACCTGATAGTCTTGTTATCAACGTTCTGCAGGAGTGGTCGCTCTTCGATACCATCAGGCCAATTGTGCAGCCTTGGAGCCGTTAGCCAGGTCAGAATCACGTGACTGGCCCCGAACTTATTGCACTGCATCGCGCAGTCTTCCGCGGAATATTTTGAGCCAATCACGAGAATGCGCATTCCTTTAAATTCCCCAGAATTTTTAAAATCATGGGAATGAATAATACGACCTGGAAATGTGCTCATTCCTGTGAATATCAAAGGAGTATTAAAATAAGTGAACAACTCATGCATTTCTTTCAAGTATCTCATTAAAGTAGAAATATGACAGTAGTGTATGTATTAAATGTTAATCGATTCCCATGATGCTGGCATGCAACTGCCGTCCTAGCCCTGTTGCGGTAATTGAACGAAATGTAAACTTTCAGCAGGAAGAATTACCGCTAGGCGAGGTACTATTTTTAAAACGATAAAATAACCCATGGGACCCTCAAAAGCGAGAGCAGCCAATCAGCTCACGCTTTCGCGCCGCTTTACTGTACATGCATCATATTTTTAGGAGTGTACTTAATCCAATCTCATTAAAATCGGACCCTTTATCACGATACAATACTCTACAAGGAAGAAGCGTAGAGTATCAAAGCGTAATTAGGATTTGATTTTAATGAGATTGTACTTAATCGAAAAATGCATTGGCTTGCTATCAGTGAATTAATTCACTGTTTCTATTTAGCCAGATTAGTTATTTGGACGGGATGTGATACTATGTCGTCTTCGTTAAATGACTTGAAACACGTTATTATTCCAAAGCTCCGACCCATCAATATGTGTATACCAAATTTATTTCATAACTCTGTTGTGCATTTTGCAAAAGTTAAGTTTTGCGTTAAGGTCCACTTTTTCAGTAACTATTACAACTACAGCTTTGAAACTTTGCATAGTTGTTTTACATCATAACATCACACAGCAAATCAAACGGCAATCT
This sequence comes from Cyrtodaria siliqua, assembly GCA_037043455.1. Taxonomy (NCBI): domain Eukaryota; kingdom Metazoa; phylum Mollusca; class Bivalvia; order Adapedonta; family Hiatellidae; genus Cyrtodaria; species Cyrtodaria siliqua. Next base: position 225,937 of record JAWPHD010000391.1, on the reverse strand, counting down.
TGATTTTTAAAAGCTCGCGACGCCCCGTTAGTTTTTCTACTTTACTTGCATTTGTTCAATAATTAATATTAATTACAAAAATAATATATAGGAAAATGTGTTTGAATATTACTAACTGTTTGTGTGTACAGCTATATATATATATATATCTTTATGATGCTGTCTGATATTAAAATAAGCAACACCTCCTCAATCATTAAACAGAGTTGATACAATTTAACTGAAGCATCTTCTAGAGAGTTTGAATAGATCTGCTCCACTGCTACTTATTCTCGTGAACTACTGATCAGATTTCAATAATAAAAAATCATCTAACAGTAAACCCTTTCGTCTAATGTAAATTTACATGGCTGAAAACTGAGATTGCCTTCACAAATTACCTTCGCTAATCTTTCAATCCATCTATTTCTATTATATCATCATTAAGTTGTCTTTTTGTTTATAACTATGATAATTTACCAATTCTTCATATTCTAACCATGATATTTTCCCAATTTCTCACATTCTAATCATGAAACAACATTCTGTTTAGTGATCCATTACACATTCTATTTCAGATATCTATCATATTCATCTTATAACATTATACAACACAGATGCCAAATTTAAAAACATGTTCATTTTGTCTCATGATGACTAGTTTAGTGCTCAAATCTTTCATGATAAATGTTTTAATTGTTGACAATTACAAACAAAAATCTAACACAGTTCAATTATTTTTATCATATTCCCCTTACTGTTTTCTTATGTAACTATTCTAACCGGCTTGTGATTATTTGTATCACTGTTTTCTTGTTTCAATTGCAGCCAAGTTTTGTTCTACTTCTTTGAAAAAAATCACCCACTGTTTACCTAACGACCATCCAAATGATCGACTCACAACTGCACGAGACAAGTCAGAAATTGATATAGTGAAGGTTCGTTACATAATTATATTGAACGCCAAAAGAAACGCACCACCACTTCCATAGTTTAAATATGTTTTGTAGATATGGTTATGTTTTATTTGTGGGGATTTTTCAAACATTGGTAATGTTTAACTTTCTCCGTTCCACAAATCCAGATTAGGTTATGCATTTGGAAACAGTATGCGTAATATTTACATTCAAAATGGTGGTGCGTTTCTTTTGGCTGTTAGTACTACAAAATGCTAAGGTCAAAAAAAGGGTGTGTTTCCTATTGCATGCTGAAAAAATAGGGTAGGTCGGTAGGCATTTTTTTTTTTTTGCTTTTCTTTTTTTTTTTTTTTTTTTTTAGGAAGATATTGTGAAATTCTATTTATCTCATAAACCCCATACAAGTTGATGATACAAATGAGAGTGTCTCTGTGATGTTGTCAGTTTATCTCAATATAAGACTGCCCCATTTAAATAACGCATTCCTGTTACAAATAATAGGACACTTTAAGCCAGAAGACCTATGTTTAACATGCATTTTACTAATTAGTTTAATAGTTAATTACCATCGTATTGTTCATGTGAAAGAAAAACGTTGAACTCTTAATGTATATTTTCCACTTCTGCTGTGTAATTTGGTAATAATTTGCATAGTTATACCACCAGTGCCTAGTGGATTACAGAAAATATAGAATGGTGTCACGTTTCACTTCCATGATGTAAGCTATGTGATAAATAATTGATTACAAATTGAAAAAAAAAAAAAAAAAAAAAAAAAAAATGCATAAAAAGTTTTAGGGTCGGCCCCTTAAAAATAGAGACACAGTTGTTATTTTTTGGCCTTATGACCCAATTGCGTAAACGTATTTAGAATTTATTCGCTTTTTTTTGCGATTTAACCTCTACTCCGTATCTTGTATTACATCCGCTACTAGCGTATCTCACCTTTAAATTCAGGCGTGTAAGGTACCGATACTATCCCGGAAGCTACAATCACGTGACTAAACATTTCCTCTTGCTCCTTCCGGTTCTCTAGATTTTTGGTGACGACCGTAAAGTTGTCGATTTCTTTATTATAGCGAACATGTTTTACCACAGTGTTGAAGTTAATCTTTGGTAGTAAGTCGGATTTACACGACCTCCAAAAACCTAGAATAAAAACAAACACAACAAATTACAGGTTAAAGTACGCACAATATTATGATAAAGTAATACACACTGATAACTATGCTAAGGGAGCGTTTAGTATTTTTATTTGGGAGACTTTGGGCGGGGCTTACCAAAACATTGAGCTACATGTCTACACAAGCGGTACACGTGGACCTTTCACTTAAACGTTAACGTAAGGAACATACTATCATTAGAAAGAGAAATGCGTTTGAGATGGTGTTTGACATAAATGAAACGTATGTGCATACAACTCTTCATGATATATATGTTTAAAGTCTGACATATCTTGTGAAATTTCCGCGCTGTGTCTCTTGAAATTTAGATACATTACTTTCCTATATGGTTGTTATTATGTCTGTAGTTTGTACACTAGTTTGTCTTCACTCAACAACGGGTATCTATGCTCTCCTATACATGGAGGAAATACAGATTATTATACCTCACATAAAACGCCCATGCTAAATCCCCATAGACAACAATGTGTAATTTCTTACTATCCCACGCGAGGGTGGTATTACAGGGTGATAGTAAATCGCAAGGTGATAGTAAAAAAATTATCGCATGCGCAGCTTTGATGCGCGTTGGAGTGCGTACTGTTTCGATGACGTCATCGGCTCAGTATGGTGAAATTCTATTTTTAATTTATCATAACTTCAAAAGTACTTTACCGATTTTAGTAGTTTACCACTCATTTTCTTAGTTACGTTATTTACAAATCAACGCTATAACTTTCATAGACATATTTTGAAAAAAAGTTGTTTTTGAAAGAAAAAAAATCAACAACAAATCCGGCAAAGTGAAATCTGTACTGCAAATGAACCTTATTTAGGCCGGAGCGGATTTCGGTATAATAAAATTAATTTAACATTCATGAGAGGGTGATAGTAAAAATGTTACCCTTCTCGGCTTCGCCTCGGGCGATAATCATATCCTCAGGGTGAACATTCTTACTATCACCCTCTCATGAATGTGATATTTATATAATATTACCTGTCTACGTAATAGGCTGTTATGCAAAATGTATTATTATTATTAGTTTTGTATTTTGGAGAACAATAAGCAGTTACATATTTAGTTATGTCAGTTGATCTATCCTTTTTTTCATGTTTACTTTTGTTATACATATTAACTGAGTTGTAAAATCAATAATGCAATAGACATTTCTATAGTGACTAATAAGTCTCATTAGGCTGGGTATTCATTTGTTTACTTAATATTGCCTATATTATACTGTATTGTTTTGTATATGTAATGTTTTGTAACGATGTTATTTGTCACTTTGATAAAATAATAAAATATATACATACCATCTAAATAATCTTTCATACCGGCACGTGGAGTATAAGAAGGCGTGATTTTCCCAAAATGTTGTTCGAATGTATAATATGGCACCTCCATGCATTCCTTAGGAATATTTGTCCACATGTAGCGGTACATGCCTCCATGGCAATGCTCACCGTGCTCGTCCGTTCCTTAAATGTAGGTTTGTTGGACATTTAAATAAAATGTTACTGAATGTTACTAAAGAAACTGGACACTTTGATTTTATTTACTTTACACCCTATCCTCTTTATCAAGCGACAGTTCCTTAATGATTCAACCTATTGAAAAACAAATGACAACATAATATTGGCAATGGAATGCTGAAAACGTTGATACCAAATATGGCATATTCATTTTGGAATTTGTCGATTTAATTCTAAATATTCTTTATAGAATTAAATCTAAACAAAACTCAGTGTCCACTTTCTTTTGCAACTGAGTATATATATTCCGTAAGATATTGCTAGGGAAATATTCCCGTGTGAGTGGATTCAGTTCTAGGGGAATATTCCCGTGTGAGTGGTAATATGGAGATTATTTAACTGATCATCACTCAGTTCTAGGGGAATATTCCCGTGTGAGTGGTGATATGGAGATTATTTAACTGATCACCACTCAGTTCTAGGGGAATATTCCCGTGTGAGTGGTGATATGGAGATTATTTAACTGATCACCACTCACACGGGAATATTCAATCTCCATATCACCAATCACACAGGAATATTCCCCTAGAACTGATCACCACTCACACGGGAATATTCCCCTAGAACTGATCACCACTCACACGGGAATATTCCCCTAGTACTGATCACCACTCACATGGGAATATTCCCCTAGAACTGATCACCACTCACACGGGAATATTCCCCTAGTACTGATCACCACTCACACGGATTTCCCGACAACTACTGATCATCACTCACGCAGGAATATTCTCCGACAACTACTGATCACCACTCACGCGGGAATATTCCCCGACAACTACTGATCACCACTCACACGGGAATGTTCCCCTAGAACTGATCACCACTCACACGGGAATATTCCCCTAGAACTGACCACCACTCACACGGATTTCCCGACAACTACTGATCATCACTCACGCAGGAATATTCCCCGACAACTACTGATACCACTCTCACGGGAATATTCCCCGACAACTACTGATCACCACTCACACGGGAATGTTCCCCTAGAACTGATCACCACTCACACGGGAATATTCCCCTAGAACTGATCACCACTCACACGGATTTCCCGACAACTACTGATCACCACTCACGCGGGAATATTCCCCGACAACTACTGATCACCACTCACGCGGGAATATTCCCCGACAACTACTGATCACCACTCACGCGGGAATACTCACGCGGGAATATTCCCCGACAACTACTGATCACCACTCACGCGGGAATATTATCCGACAACTACTGATCACCACTCACACGGGAATATTCCCCGACAACTACTGATCACCACTCACACGGGAATATTTCCCAACTACTGATCACCACTCACACGGGAATATTCCCCGACATTGTGTTAAATGTAGTGTATATGTCCTAACATACATACTGACCAAATTTGAAAGTTGTATCACGTATAGTTTTACAGAGAGTGTTAAAAGAAAGAAAATGTTGGATTGAACTACAAGTTATTACTGTGAAATGATTCGGTATAAAGTCATTATAAGGTCACATTTATTAATTTACGTTTAATTACCAAAGTGAAATATATATGTTCTACGCAAAGTAAGAATATGGACGATTCCGGAATTGCTCTGCGCAAAGTAAGAATTCTTAAAATGCGCAACGATTCCGGAATTGCGCAGGACTATTCCGGAATTGCGCAAGGGGTTAAAATATATAAAGTCACTCTGCGCAATTTGAGAATGTTCTGCGCAAAGTAAGAATTTGTGTTGGGATCTGAAATTTTGAAACCTATTTATTTTCTATTTTCATCTGCTTTATCCATCTGTGACGAAAATATAAATGTGTTTCATAGTTTAGTATCGTGTATGATTTACATGAACTTAATTATTAAATAAAACAATTTGAAGTCCTAAACTCAAACATTAAGCACATATTTTTTACCATATTACATACTATTTGGTTAGAAAATTCAATTGAGTTATGTTTATTTTTTTTGTAACGAGATTGAATGACAATGCATTTTATTGATAGTGCATTAATAGCCCATTTATGAAACATAATAGAAACAATCATGTAATTACGTTTTACCGACATAAATGTTTTGCCAGTATTAATAATTGTGTCACACTTCTAAAATCAATTAGTATTCATAGATGTTTAATAATAATTAAATTCAATCTGTTTATCAAAAGAGAACCGACATAAATAACTATGTACTATTGCATAATAGTAGAGAATAATTAGATAGGTCGTTTCTATTTGTTGAATCGAAATTAACTCTAAAGTTTGATTGGCATTTCATATGGTATATGTTAATTTGGTTCAAAAAATGTTTACAGTTATTCTAAGTGACCGTTCACTATGGACGAACATAAACATTTAGTGCAACAGTTTGTTGATAGTGTATGTAACAAAGCAAATACGAAGTTACTTTCAAAGGAAAAATACGAAGAAGTTGTCAATTGTCTAAGTAACTCTAGTGTTTCAGTCAGTGCAAAGTTTCGTTGGTGGATTAAAAGCAAAGGATTTCAATTAGTGAATTTCCTGGAGTTAAATCTAATCGATGTATTGTGCGTGCCAGCCAAAATTGAGGTAAGCCATAATATGTTTTAAAGGTACTGCAGGTGATCTGGAAGAATTGTGGCTGTCTATCGAAATATGAATTGTGGGTCGTATTTGATATTAATTTTCATATTAAGTGTGCTCGTGCACTAAATAGGCAATCCAACTTTAATATGTTATATTACGGATCGTTTGCGATAACGGACCTCATATAGCTATCAAAGGCCAATGTCACAAATAGGCACACCTACCCCAGTTAATTAAAGCTCTCGGGCCTCATATGGCTATATCCGGCCAATATCACAAAGAACACACCTACCCCAGTTAATGACCTGTTTATTACATGTGTAACCAAAACAATATTATTTGGGGTATATCTAAATTGAGCAAAGTAAAAAAGTATTTACATCCATAAACATGATAAAGACATCAATGTTGCATGTGTCCCTTTAAATTTGTATTTAATTATATGCAAGTAGGGTAAAGTCAAAATTATACTGGATAAATAAATCGAGATGTTTGATAAACATGTGACCCTTTAAACTCCTATCTATCATTATACTATGTTTGCAACAGTGTTCTTCTCAGTAAATCTGATATAAAGTAATTGCGTATTTGTTTTTAATATGATTATTGTGTTCATGTTCTCACTATCTTTATAATTATAAAGACAATATTTTAGTTCATATGTATACTTTATTAAGCAAATAATTGAGCGAACATAAACTTCAGCATTGACTCTGGCCAGTGGTGTACATGGAGTCTTCTTCCACATGACGTGCAGACTGAAAGAAAAGAAAGACATAGAATAAAAAGTTAATATAAGTCGAGCAGAGTATTCAATTTGAATCAGGTGTTGCGAGGGGGAGCTAGGGTATGTTTAGGGAAATGGGACAGTTTAAAATTTAATTATTGTTTAACACCTCATCAACACGTTGTTTAGGTTATTTCGAGCCGCCCCAAAGAGAGGAGGAAATATATATAGGCATCCAGGAACCCTGCCCTACGCTTACTACCGATTAGATACCTATGGTTCTTTAACGTGCTTGGAGGACAGACTCCGATACACAGGACCATCAGGTTTACGTTCCCATCAGACGAACGAGGCTAGCAGGACACATCGAAGTAATCCAGTGGCGCCAGTAAGAATTGAATCCGTATTCACTGGATTCAAAGCCGATATGCTATAAACGTCCCTTGACCAAAACTGAGTAAATGGCACTTCAAGCGAAGGGTCGATACATATTATATTGTGTATCATACTAGTATATGATTGAACTGACATAATTATAGAACCATTTTAATTTATTTTTCAACCCAACAGTACAGCAAGAATCTATTATAAGGAAAGTTAAATCTGACAGAGGGTGCAATGCTCTATAAGCCATTTTTACTAGAAGGGGAATAAAATACAAGTCTTGCCAAAAATCTAAAATTGTTAAATTTTACACGTTTTGTTCATAGGATATTTTACTTTATTGACTTAGTAAGGTCATTTTACATGGGGAGAAAACATTAATATACAACTATTTATTTTCTTTCTCAAAATCTGGTGATGCCGCTAGTTTTAGAAATAAAACATGATTAAATAGGGTAGTTGAGAAGACACTTTTATAGATGTGTGGTCTGTTCTGATGTAAAAATGTGTAAAACAGACACAATATTGGAAATTTGCTCTGTGTCCCTTTAATAAATTGGAGACCAATCACATAGACCAATGAGTTGATGTAAAAGGGACACACGACAATCTTGAAGTATTTATCAAGCTTTAACATTAGCATCTTCATTTGTTAACCTGGTAACATTTTAAATTTAAACCTGCTTGCATTAAAAGTTAAATAAACGTGTTTCATTTTGTCTTCGTTATTCTATCAAATACGTAACTATATTATAGGTGCACTATTATCAACAGTAAGTAATGTGTAAAACAATTTCTTCTGAACTATTCTAATAAATAATATTAATGATGCACAAATGCAAACTATGCAGAAAAATTAACCGAACTCCAGAAGTTTTAAACAAATAAAGACTGCCTAGTGTTCCTTTAACACAACTTGTTTTCGCATGTATCCAGTACATGTAGTTTACACGAGCTCATATGACAATCACGCTGCACTATCACTGAAAACATTTTTTACTCTAACTTTGAATAGCACCGTGCAAGCATAACACAAACTCCATTTAAAGAACTACACAAGTGCAAACAATTTTTAAAAAGGCTCTTACCTCCATATGATCCAATGGCATTTAATACGGCTTGACATTCTGAAGTCGTCAGTATCAATTCACTAAGAGCTGCTCAAGGGCACGATTCACATTTGTGGCCTCTCTGAAAACAAAATCAATCCAATGTCAATGATCAAACAGACATATTTTATCCTTTGTTATACATAATGTAACATATTTAAAAAAGAAAAGATAAAAGAAGAACTAAATTGAATAAAGCATGAATACTACTTGTGCTCAATAACACGGTTAATGTAATAAAAACATCTCTCATCATTCATTATACATGTAAAATATAATATAGTCCAACTGGAGATCCATTAAAAACATTGTTCCACTTTCACAGCATATTTCCAGCCCATGGAATAGTCACTTCTTTTGAGACACACTGGAAGCAAGCGTAGTAGCTTCACCTCCTTAAACGCTTTTAGTGAAATGTACTTTCTCGAAATTGCGTTGTTTTTTTCGCAACAGAAAGTATGTAGTAAATGTAAATAAATGTCAATTCAAAATCACTTCCTTGCCTCAAAACTTTACTGTACATAAATATGAATCTGACCGATTTCAGTCAAATGTCTTTGGCAGATTACATTGTTTCAATGGTAGTTGTATCGGGTTATGTATTCACGAATGTGCGAGCAAATGGGGATAACATAACGATATAGAGACAACGCTAACAATTTACATTCATGCATCTGAGAGGTGGGGGTCGGGGTGTAGGGGGTTTCTAGTTGTCTTACCCCCTCCTTGTTTTCGGTATGCAAGCTCCATCTACCCCACACCCCCATCTACCGTACTTGGTTGGGGGCGGGGTGCGGGGGGCATTGATAGCATTTCTACTAGCAATTGTTGTATTCAACGAAACGTTCTACAGTTTACAGTACATCCAGTTACTGGAAAGATCGGAGTACACGAAAAACATTTATAGTAATTATGAACTTTCTATTATACAGTATACACCACTTTTTTAGGCACTGTATTTGGCCAATGTCTAAATATGCACGATCTAAAAGTGGTGTGTACTGTTTATTAACAAACACATTTTAATGACAAAACAAATACCTTGATCATGGACCTCCAACAGCAGACAGTAATCCCAAATCCAACTTGCAACAACATGTCAATTTCACGTGTCAAATTATGTCACGGTGACCTGTCAGTCACCAACACTGCATCGTCTTGACACATAATGGGATGTTATTTCGTCCGGTAAGGTATTAGTTTTTACATAATCTACGGTATGAAACACTGTACGCGTGTTGTTAGACCCCATAGGTACCCGTAGTGCTCGCTGACGTAGCGCGCCCAATTTCGGGTGAAAAAAAATGGCGTCTGTTTTAATTGAAAATTCGTAAAATAGTCCGTAAAATACAAAGAAATAGTCCATGTTCGCGGAGTTAAAATGCGAACAGAACTGATATGTTAAAGGTCCGTGGCGTTCCTACTGTACAGGTAAAACATTGTCACAATATACGCGATTTTGATTATTCCCGAGTAACACCGCCAGCTACCTTAAATGTGTTTCTGTTTAGATTTAATTAATTTAGTGAAAACCATTTGTACTCTTGTACTTCGGTTTTGACAAGAGTGCATACATGGTTTTATTCTGCTTTATTTCAAGTTTCATAAACATCATATGGTTTCCATCATACTACTATATATCAATTTAGTAAAAATAAATGCTTTAAAAACAATAGTATGTGACTGACAATTGTAGTGCTTTATACATGTATGTTTTAAAATCAAACAGAAATTAAAATTATATAATTATATTAAAATAAAACTTTATCTGACCTTTGAGTTTCTTATAAATATTTATAAATATATTGATATTTTGCATGTGTACATTATATATATATATGTATAATATAGGTTATTGTATTTGTATGGCTAAATATTACTTCGAACGAGTTGTTTTGGCAAAGGACGACGAGCTTGCGAGTCGTCCTGCGCCAAAACAACGAGTTCCAAGTAATATTTAGCCATACAAATTCAATAACCTTTTTATTGTATACTTTCATATTGTTTTTGATCAATGCTAATTGTATGACTATTACTTTTCATTGCATTTGTGTTATTTTTATAGCTTTTGATGGAATTCCTATCTTGCCATTCAGTTTCATTTTGTGTGGATGATTATTTTGCGCGAAAATGACGTCGACGTCGGATGACGTCATTAAAAACAACAAGCGATTTTCTGAAGTTTGTTTACCATTCGATAACGTTAAAAACAGTGGGTGAGTGACCATTTGAATTATTTTATCAATTTTTGCCATAAAAGGTTGAAAAAAAAAATCGTATTTTTTTGTTGACACTATAGAACGGATTCCGTTATTTTTATTTGAAAGTAGTTCCTTATTTCTATTTCGCGGCTCTTAGCAAGCACGAGCAAAAGTTCCCGTGCAATATCAATGCGTGCAATATCGTAGAATATTGCACGCTTAGCTCAATGCAAACTAAACGGGACAATATGAAAGTATACAATAATTTGTGTTATTGTATACTTTCATATTGTCCCGTTTAGTTTGCATTGAGATAAGCGTGCAATATTATAGGTTATTGCATTTGTATGGCTAAATATTACTTGGAACGAGTTGTTTTGGCAAAGGACGACGAGCTTGCGAGTCGTCCTGCGCCAAAACAACGAGTTCCAAGTAATATTTAGCCATACAAATTCAATAACCTTTTTATTGTATACTTTCATATTGTTTTTGATCAATGTTAATTGTATGACTATTACTTTTCATTGTACTTGTGTTATTTTTATAGCTTTTGATAGAATTCCTATCTTGCCATTCAGTTTCATTTTGTGTGGATGATTATTTTGCGCGAAAACGACGTCGACGTCGGATGACGTCATTAAAAACAACAAGCCATTTTCTAAAGTTTGTTTACCATTCGATAACGTTAAAAACAGTGGGTGAGTGACCATTTCAGTTATTTTATCAATTTTTGCCATAAAAGGTTGAAAAAAAGCACGTATTTTTTTGTTGATACTATAGGAAGGATTCCGTTATTTTTATTTGAAAGTAGTTCCTTATTTCTATTTCGCGGCTCATAGCAAGCACGAGCAAAAGTTCCCGTGCAATATCAATATGTGCAATATCGTAGAATATTGCACGCTTAGCTCAATGCAAACTAAACGGGACAATATGAAAGTATACAATAATCTACGATATTGCACGCATTCATATTGCACGGGACATTTTGCTCGTGCTTGCTAAGAGCCGCGAAATAGAAATAAGGAACTACTTTTAAATAAAAATAACGGAATCCTTTCTATAGTGTCAACAAAAAATACGTGTTTTTTTTCAACCTTGTCTGTCTGTCTGTCTGTCTGTCTGCTGTCTGTCTGTCTGTCTGTCTGTCTGTCTGTCTGTCTGTCTGTCTGTCTGTCTGTCTGTCTGTCTGTCTGTCTGTCTGTCTGTCTGTCTGTCTGTCTGTCTGTCTGTCTGTCTGTCTGTCTGTCTGTCTGTCTGTCTGTCTGTCTGTCTGTCTGTCTGTCTGTCTGTCTGTCTGTCTGTCTGTCTGTCTGTCTGTCTGTCTGTCTGTCTGTCTGTCTGTCTGTCTGTCTGTCTGTCTGTCTGTCTGTCTGTCTGTCTGTCTGTCTGTCTGTCTGTCTGTCTGTCTGTCTGTCTGTCTGTCTGTCTGTCTGTCTGTCTGTCTGTCTGTCTGTCTGTCTGTCTGTCTGTCTGTCTGTCTGTCTGTCTGTCTGTCTGTCTGTCTGTCTGTCTGTCTGTCTGTCTGTCTGTCTGTCTGTCTGTCTGTCTGTCTGTCTGTCTGTCTGTCTGTCTGTCTGTCTGTCTGTCTGTCTGTCTGTCTGTCTGTCTGTCTGTCTGTCTGTCTGTCTGTCTGTCTGTCTGTCTGTCTGTCTGTCTGTCTGTCTGTCTGTCTGTCTGTCTGTCTGTCTGTCTGTCTGTCTGTCTGTCTGTCTGTCTGTCTGTCTGTCTGTCTGTCTGTCTGTCTGTCTGTCTGTCTGTCTGTCTGTCTGTCTGTCTGTCTGTCTGTCTGTCTGTCTGTCTGTCTGTCTGTCTGTCTGTCTGTCTGTCTGTCTGTCTGTCTGTCTGTCTGTCTGTCTGTCTGTCTGTCTGTCTGTCTGTCTGTCTGTCTGTCTGTCTGTCTGTCTGTCTGTCTGTCTGTCTGTCTGTCTGTCTGTCTGTCTGTCTGTCTGTCTGTCTGTCTGTCTGTCTGTCTGTCTGTCTGTCTGTCTGTCTGTCTGTCTGTCTGTCTGTCTGTCTGTCTGTCTGTCTGTCTGTCTGTCTGTCTGTCTGTCTGTCTGTCTGTCTGTCTGTCTGTCTGTCTGTCTGTCTGTCTGTCTGTCTGTCTGTCTGTCTGTCTGTCTGTCTGTCTGTCTGTCTGTCTGTCTGTCTGTCTGTCTGTCTGTCTGTCTGTCTGTCTGTCTGTCTGTCTGTCTGTCTGTCTGTCTGTCTGTCTGTCTGTCTGTCTGTCTGTCTGTCTGTCTGTCTGTCTGTCTGTCTGTCTGTCTGTCTGTCTGTCTGTCTGTCTGTCTGTCTGTCTGTCTGTCTGTCTGTCTGTCTGTCTGTCTGTCTGTCTGTCTGTCTGTCTGTCTGTCTGTCTGTCTGTCTGTCTGTCTGTCTGTCTGTCTGTCTGTCTGTCTGTCTGTCTGTCTGTCTGTCTGTCTGTCTGTCTGTCTGTCTGTCTGTCTGTCTGTCTGTCTGTCTGTCTGTCTGTCTGTCTGTCTGTCTGTCTGTCTGTCTGTCTGTCTGTCTGTCTGTCTGTCTGTCTGTCTGTCTGTCTGTCTGTCTGTCTGTCTGTCTGTCTGTCTGTCTGTCTGTCTGTCTGTCTGTCTGTCTGTCTGTCTGTCTGTCTGTCTGTCTGTCTGTCTGTCTGTCTGTCTGTCTGTCTGTCTGTCTGTCTGTCTGTCTGTCTGTCTGTCTGTCTGTCTGTCTGTCTGTCTGTCTGTCTGTCTGTCTGTCTGTCTGTCTGTCTGTCTGTCTGTCTGTCTGTCTGTCTGTCTGTCTGTCTGTCTGTCTGTCTGTCTGTCTGTCTGTCTGTCTGTCTGTCTGTCTGTCTGTCTGTCTGTCTGTCTGTCTGTCTGTCTGTCTGTCTGTCTGTCTGTCTGTCTGTCTGTCTGTCTGTCTGTCTGTCTGTCTGTCTGTCTGTCTGTCTGTCTGTCTGTCTGTCTGTCTGTCTGTCTGTCTGTCTGTCTGTCTGTCTGTCTGTCTGTCTGTCTGTCTGTCTGTCTGTCTGTCTGTCTGTCTGTCTGTCTGTCTGTCTGTCTGTCTGTCTGTCTGTCTGTCTGTCTGTCTGTCTGTCTGTCTGTCTGTCTGTCTGTCTGTCTGTCTGTCTGTCTGTCTGTCTGTCTGTCTGTCTGTCTGTCTGTCTGTCTGTCTGTCTGTCTGTCTGTCTGTCTGTCTGTCTGTCTGTCTGTCTGTCTGTCTGTCTGTCTGTCTGTCTGTCTGTCTGTCTGTCTGTCTGTCTGTCTGTCTGTCTGTCTGTCTGTCTGTCTGTCTGTCTGTCTGTCTGTCTGTCTGTCTGTCTGTCTGTCTGTCTGTCTGTCTGTCTGTCTGTCTGTCTGTCTGTCTGTCTGTCTGTCTGTCTGTCTGTCTGTCTGTCTGTCTGTCTGTCTGTCTGTCTGTCTGTCTGTCTGTCTGTCTGTCTGTCTGTCTGTCTGTCTGTCTGTCTGTCTGTCTGTCTGTCTGTCTGTCTGTCTGTCTGTCTGTCTGTCTGTCTGTCTGTCTGTCTGTCTGTCTGTCTGTCTGTCTGTCTGTCTGTCTGTCTGTCTGTCTGTCTGTCTGTCTGTCTGTCTGTCTGTCTGTCTGTCTGTCTGTCTGTCTGTCTGTCTGTCTGTCTGTCTGTCTGTCTGTCTGTCTGTCTGTCTGTCTGTCTGTCTGTCTGTCTGTCTATCCATCCAGGAAAATATTTGCGATTTGAATCTGAATTTTGTTTTGTCGTCATGTAAACAATATTTTAATAATAACGTCTCAAATATGGCTATGTTTGACGTTTTTCATAAAATTCGAGTTTGTACTCATTTGTCAACGTTTTTAGCATCACAAAGCGTTAGTTTAGTCGCATGCAATTATTTTTTATATCACACTGTTTGTCATGATGAGACCTTTCATCTGATATATAAATTATATCATTTAAATTAAACCGTAAACTATTATTTCTAGAATTTCCTATTTCTTTAACCCTTTTTTTGACTTGAACATTTTAAGAAAAAACGACATTAAAGCCATTTATCTATTTAAATGGCTCGATAAAAAATTGCACAATTTTAATATGTTGTCGAGATTTTTTTTGATTTTTTGATTTTTTTTTTTAATTTCAATCACCAAATTAATGGTGATCCATTTATTCACCCCGTCATAGGTTTGTGAGGGTCGGGGTGGGCCACCCCTCAGCAAACCGTACAGTTATATGATAAAATATGCGTCAAATATGTATTTAAATATAATACAACAAATATTTACAGAAGCTAGACTAAAGCATATCTTAATATAGACATAAACAAATGGGGAGGTTTTATCTTTCTTTACGATTTCAAAATGAGTGCAAACATGAATATTGGCCAAATGTGTTAAAGGGAGGCATTGCAATATGTATATATTTCAAAAGATCTTCAGTGGATAATATGTCATGATTGGCATGTATCCCTTTAAAAATTGGAAGACATTTAATTTCACAATCTTCAAATGATAAACGTTACTAATTTATTATTTTTTGCATTCATTCTAAAATCGCAAACAAACTTTTTCTTTTCAAAAAACCCAGTGGATGATTTACATATATTTATATTGAAAAAAAGTTATGTTACAATGAGACATACATGTGACTTTATACCAGACCTATGTAATATCTCCACTTAGTTTTCCTATTATATTCTTGGAAAATAAGTTGTGGTATATAAAAAAAAAAGGACTGTTGTCGAGAATTTAAGTTCCTATCGGAATATAAAATAAAAGTTGCTGGTCATCGGAATATTTGTTTTAGTGTGCTTGTTTTAATAAACACAACACCCTTACGAAAAAGACGTCTCTGTCGACGTCGCATCGTACATATAATGTATAACAACCATGACGCAAACAGTGGAAACAAACATTGATACATTTATGATTTTAATACGTAGTAAATACTGTTTTCAACTTCTTTTTTCTTTATTCGTATTATGTTTTCTTCTTTTCTGGAGTTAATATGAAAATTCTAAATTGTATTTGTTTTTATGCATCATGTCTGATTCGCACGAATCGCTGGCATAGTATCGCATTAACTATTACATGTAATTACTGGTAAGTATAACTGTAGTGTTAAACTCATTTTATTACCTGATCTCCTATATAAATGCTATATCGTCATTTCTTGCTAATTCACTAAGGAAAAGACTGTTCCCGGTGAAAACGAACTGTTACCGGGCTTTAGTTTCGACTGTTTCCCTCACGTGCTGGAATTTCGTTTGCGTGACGTCATGTTGCTTTTTTCCCATTATAAAACAAATTTTCATTTTCACTGTTTCGTACAGTAACGTTAATCAGGTAATAAAATAGTTATCACATGTGTGTTTGGGCAACAGTCAAAACTGTTTCCCTTGGTGTCGGGGGATGTCAGTGTGAACTGTTTCCCTCGGCCTATCGGCCTCGGGAAACAGTTCACACTGCCATCCCCTCCACCTCGGGAAAACAGTTTTGACTGTTCCCCAAACACACATGTGATAACTGTATAATATACTACGGAAACGTATATCGGCCTTATGGTTTATGATGACTTAATTAAGACGTTTTCGCCTAAAAGTGTTTCAGAAGACACCTTCATCTGATCGCAAATTGCATCTCTTTGACAAAATTACGATATCATAACCGCATTCCAAAAATAAATAATGTGGATATGTATTTAGGATAAAGTGTATGTGCTTTTTAATTTACATTTAATTAACTTTGTTATTTCATTTTTTTCTTAGTTAAGTCGATTAATTTTGAATATTATTAATTTTGAATATTTAAAAAAAATACATCGCAACTGCGTACGCCGAAACACCAGGGAGAAAAAACGGCTTTAGGTTTACCACCACCAATTACATGTAAACCTCCGAGGTGTAGTCGAATGTAGTTCCTATAATAAAAAGTAACCCCTCCTTTTTCGATGGAAATGGGCATTATAAGTAGGGGAAAACTGCCCATTTCTATTCGATTTTGTGGTTATATGTCTAAGAAGCGTATTAATAGGTTTTGCTGGATCACTGATGAATATTTTCGAAATTTCGACTCTATGCTTACACTTTGTGAGCAATGAAAACAGTCGATCAATAAAATCAGCTGTACTCTTGACCTGTTTAGTAAACAAACAAGAACTTTCTTACATGTCTTGTGATCCCACGTTTTCTGGTGATTTTTTAAGTGGAAAAATAGTTTTCATATGAACATTACACTGCTGCATTATCCATACTTGAGTTGAATTTGCAGCAAATCATTAATATGTGACACTTTAACATTGGTGTCTATGTGGAAAATAATTAGTGCTTTCATACCTATAAGAGATGCGTGCAGTTTTTAAGTTTGTTATGGAAATGACAACACAAAATCCTCATTTAAAAAACATCTGAACATGTTTTCTCCTCTTATAAGAGATGCGTACAGTAATTAGGACTCGCTCAGATTCGTACCTAGGGACACTTTTCCGATTTCAGTTGGTAAAATAAGCTCAGAAATAGGTTTTCCATAATTTATTACATAGGTTTTGAGCGTTTTTAGTCCAATTTTGTCTATCCGTAATTTTGAGTTTCATTTGTTTTTCGTGTTTAAAATGACGTATTGGTGAAGTGTTTGCAGTTGAACTATGTCTTTTTGGTATCAACATGTGGGGTTGCATGTTTGCAACATGTTTTCATGAATTAAATCTGCATGACAACAGGTTTGGTAGGCATGAAACCACTAAATCTTTCCCCTACCCCCCTAAAATAGGATACTGTGAAAAATGAAGATTTGTGTAAAAGGTAAAATATTATTCCTTATCATTCAAACTCGACTTGGTAGCATTCAGCTAGTATCAATTCTGATTTTAGCGGTATTTTTGGCATTATTAAGCTCGTTTTCGCTGCTATAATCAGGTATGGTACCACCAATTTTAAAGAATTTGACTGAAAAATCAATTTTGGCATGAAAATCGACATTAATTGGCACATTCACCGTCATAATTGTACCTAAAATGCATATTGTATTTATGTCCATTGAATGTTCTAAACTTTTGATCTATTTAATATGGTGTATTGACAAAAAATGCCTTTTGGTATGACAATTCAGATTAAAAAATAAATCTCTGACTTTTGTCGATTTCAGACTATTGTCCTTGGTATTCACAAGACCATATCTCGGCAAATAATCATTCGATTTGTATGAAGTAGGTGTTTTCAAGCTTGTTATGGAAATGACAACACAAAATCCTCATTTAAGAAACATCTGAACATGTTTTCTCCTCTTATAGGTTTACCACCACCAATTACATGTAAACCTCCGAGGTGTAGTCGAATGTAGTTCCTATAATAAAAAGTAATCCCTCCTTTTTCGATGGAAATGGGCATTATAAGTAGGGGAAAACTGCCCATTTCTATTCGATGTTGTGGTTATATGTATAAGAAGCGTATTAATAGGTTTTACTGAATCACTGATGAACATTTTCGAAATTTCAACTCTATGCTTACACTTTGTTAGCAATGAAAACAGTCGATCAATAAAAACAGCTGTACCCTTGACCTGTTTAGTAAACAAAAATAACTTTCTTACATGTCTTGTGACCCCACGTTTTCTGGTGATTTTTCAAGTGAAAAATAGTTTTCTATATGAACATTACACTGCTGCATTATCCATACTTGAGTTGAATTTGCAACAAATCATTAATATGTGACACTTTAACATTGGCGTCTAGTGGGAAAATAATTAGTGTTTTCATACCTTTAGCAGTTAGGACGCTGTTTGAACGGATTTTATTTGTTCAGTGAACAAGAAATAGAAGCACAGTTGCTAAACAGCCACGAAAGTGGAGCGGGCATTTAGTGTTACCCTTGTTCGATTGTTTAATGGTATGATTGTTATATGACTGTTTAATGGAATTACTTTTTATTGATGGGATTGTTTTATGGTATGATTGTTTAATGTTATGATTGTTTAATAGTATGATTGTTTAATGTTATAGTTTTTAATGGTATGATTGTTTAATGGTATGATTGTTTAATAGTATGATTGTTTAATGGTATGATTGTTTAATAGTATGATTGTTTAATGGTATGATTTTTTAATGGTATGATTGTTTAATGGTATGATTGTTTACAGCGTTAATTAATGGTATGATTGTTCAATGGTATGCTTGTTTAATGGCATGCTTGTTTAATAATATGATTGTTTAATAGTATGATTGTTTAATAGTATGATTGTTTAATGGTATGATTGTTTTCAGCGTTAATTAATGGTATGATTGTTTAATGGTATGGTTTTTTAATGGTATGGTTGTTTAATAGTATGATTGTTTAATACTATGATTGTTTAATGGTATGGTTGCTTAATGGTATGATTGTTTAATAGTATGATTGTTTAATGGTATGGTTATTTAATGGTATAATTGTTTTAATTGGTGTTTAATTGTATGAGAGTTTAATGGTATGATTGTTTAATGATAAGGTTGTTTAATGGAATGGTTGTTTAATGGTATGATTGTTGGATTGTATTTGTTTTGGAGTGAATACCATATTTTATTTCATCGAGAAGTGAGAAAACTTTTATATTTTCACTCATGCTGAAATAAAATATGGTATTCACTCCAAAACAATAAATGTTCTTTTTATTTTATGATTTTACAAACATGTTTTTAGTGAAACTACGGTAGAACAACACAAGTATCTCGACAGCTACTTTGAAAATAAAACTCTATATTTCACAATGTGAAATAACACTTTTATTTCACTAATAAACTAAGTATTTCATTGCTTATCATACAATAAAATATTTTAACAATTAAAGTACAGCTGAAAGTGATATAAACCCCATTTGAATTAAAAGTTATAATTTACAAACACTAGATAGCATGTATTTATATTTGCGACGTTTTCATAAAAACGTCCGAAATTAGAAGGTTTGCCATTTCAGTGAAAATACATCATTTAATTTGAATCACAATCTTATATTTTCACTTGAATTAAAGTGTGCAGGAATAATTAATTTTCTGATTGCCTTCCATCGCTTTAAAATGGTGTAGAGTTTAAAATGCCGCTTCAGTGACATTTGACTGAGTTTTCATATTGAGAAATGGCATTGAAATAATAATATAAGTAAGGACTTGTTCTAATAACGAAAGTATGTATTTTAGAAATAAATACGGATAAAGGAGATCCTTTGGAAACAAAAACACAACCAAGCGAATAAAATAGCATTTATTGAGTCTGTTCATAAGAGGTAATGTAAGAAGCATCACCTCTCACGCCCGTAGAACCGGCTTAATTGGTATCCAACTTCTCTTGATCCCAAAGGACCATTAAAAATAACACTACTGAGTCGTATCACTGGAGACTGTTAACAGCCGTCACGCTTCACTAAACAAACGCTAGTGTGAATGTTAATAAATACTGATAAGAGAGATCCCTTTGAAGCAAAAACACAAGCGAATACAATATACTGTTCATGAGAGGTAATGTTGGAAGCAACACCTCTTACGCGCCCTACACAGGAAAAAATATCTAGGCATGACATTCATGAAATAGATTGTTATTTAGTAAAAAAAAAGTTTTTCATATGTTTTACACATGTGCCACATATGTATTCTACATATGTATTTCATATGAAAGTAACACATGCGTAATACATATGAAAACTATTTTTTACTGAATAATATTATCCATTTCTGCAATGTTAATTCTCGTATATAAATGAATATATATATTATGCATCGTGGCTTCATATGAAATATATATGTATACATTTCATATGTGCCACATGTGCATACTTTTAACATGAACAATATATGTGGTATGTATGTATCATTTACAAATGGCATATATGCAAATAAAGTGATGTACCAATGAAAGTAACTTGTAAATAATAAGAAAGTAACACATATCTGGCACACGTCACAACATGTTTCCTGTGTAGTAACGGCTTAATCGGTATTCTACGTCAAAGTCATCTGTATTGCACCCAAAGGATCATTGAAAACAACACTACTAATTCGTAGCACGGGAAGACTTTTTACAGCCGCCACAATGCACTAAACGCTAGTGTGCATGTTAATAAATACTGATGAGAGAGGGTTCCTTTGAAAGCAACAAACGTAACCAAGCGAATACAATAGCAGACTCGGTTTTATTTGTCCCTACATGTACTTGCATAATGTGTAATATAGCGCATGAATATGAGAGATATAACCTAACATTTGCCAGACGCGAAGTTAACGTCCGTATTCATCACTATTTGAAGCTATAGCAAATAATTAATATTTGACATTTAAATATTGATTTCAAGTAAATGGTAAAAACAGTTGTTGGTTTTACTCCTTAGCAGAACCGTAACTCCAGTATAGTTACCCGTTCTCCACGTGTAGTTCCACAGTCCTCCCCAAATAGGTTGTTTTTCGTAGCAGACGACATAGGGTGCCTCGTCACCCAGCTGCCCAAAGTGAAACATGGCTGCCATTCCGCTTGGCCCCGCCCCTATAACACAAACACGAGTCATTCGTCCAGATTAATCCGTTATCGAGACAACTTTGTTCTACCAATTCGGCAGTTTTCGTTCTGAAGCTCTGCTTTTATCTCTTGAATGAGACTGTGACTTCAATGACTGTACGCGCGACATTTGAAGTTCAGGTGTACGCGAAACGGCTTACACTGAAACATGGCTTGGCCTAACTCGCCCGTACTGGCTTGATATGGCCTGGCCTACGATTACTTGGTCCCTTGAGACTAGTTTAGGTCAGGCCAAAGGGTCATTGCTTCAACACTGGGGTTAATGTTTCAGCATCGAAGTTCATTTATGTTGTTTCTAAATGGTCAGTGGCTCACATTAAGGTTAGCAATTGTCTCATGGGACAATACAGCTGTACTGAGTCTGTTAAGAACTTTGCACCCTGTGAGGGTCATTTAGAAATATTAAATTGATAGTTATCATGTTGAAACAACACGGTTTTTTATTTAAGATGATAAAATGCAACCAGTTTATGATATAATGAGAACATGTTTTATTAATGTAAAATAGAAAAATGCACATGGAAACATAACTTAAAAAATTAATACAACAAGCACATATAGCATTTAAAACATATCCTTTTTTTGTTGTTGGCATAATAACACTAAATAACAAAAGCTCCATAATATTCAAATATACTACAATTATAATACAACTGAATATGTTCAGGTTTTTTATTTATAGCGTATCCGTCTACCAACCCTACCATCCAGCGACCCACCCACATTTCCACCCGACCAAAACGGAACCACGCAATCACCCATTCGACCATCCATCCACCTATCCATCAACCCACTACCCATTCAATTTTATTTAACAGTCCAACTACCGACTCACCCTTGAAAAAACATTTTCATTCCCCATACCTTATTTTTTAATCATATCATGAAATTAATCCATTGTTATAAAATAATTTATCCTGTCACTAATGTATCAATCACGCAATCTTTTAATCAGTTTCAAATCTATTTGCCAAATTAATATGAATATATCCTAACTAGCATTGTTTTCCCATTTGCACACTATTATGTTTCTTCCTTTTACACGTTTCTTATGATTAATACCATTGACATCACATAATCAGTTCTACTTCAATGCAACCAATAATAGGTATTTAAAACTCAAACATGTTTGTGAATGCCCCTCATTGCGAAGAAACTGACTAAGGATATGACCTGGAACAATATAAATTAAGCTAAACAATTTTAAGATCAGGCCAGGCCAGGCCAGGCCAATGAGGCCAGACTAGTTAGGCCAAGCCATGTTTCAGTGTATGCCACGCGAAACTAAGCTAAGCTACTTAAAGCTACTCTGTCCATATTTTAACTGAATATGAATGAGTCACGTGTGAAGTAGTTTCAAATCGACGAACATACCAAAAGTCGGTATATAAGCAGAAATCGATGCGTAAAATTTCACATTTTTATTAACCTCCGTACAGGTAACATCGATAAATATACGGCTTATGTGATGAAAATAGTTGCACTTAAAGTTTTGAAGGATGCATGCTGAACCACTAGACCACGGCTATTTATTGGTATGTTGTAGCATTTTAAACACTAAACAGGCATTACGTAATAACTAGTGCACACACACAATCTCATCAAGCGCTAAATAACAAGTCGAGATATGGTTGTTGATAACATACAATATTAAATCAGGCAATGTTAATTTACACGTGCGACAAGATGGATTATGTATTTATTGATCCATCTTGAGTTGCGTTCAAATATGTTAAGTTATTTTGCCTCATAATAAATGGTAGTTAATATACCATTTTCTCAAGTAACGTTATAGTTCAGTGGATAGAGCACCTGACTTGAAATCAGAAGGTGTGTTCGAGCCCCGATAGAGGCTAACTTTTTTTTCTGTAAAAATTACTGTTATCTGTGTATATGTACAATGTGCACTGGTCAATGTCTATACAGTAAATGATTTCCTGCGCTATATTTGCTCGCTTAAATACCCAATTTCGACTTGAGCTGGTGAACATGAAGTTACAAATAAGGACAGGCCTACAAAGAAGAAATCGATTGATATAGAGAGGCTGTAGCTTTAATATGCACGTAACTTAATAGGTAACGTATCAGCCATGTGTAAATGTATACACATGCGTTTTTGTTAAGATGTCTCGATCAGACGATAACGAGTTCATGTAGAGTTCAGGTAAAATGCAATTTAAATAAGTGTAGGGTAAATTGGGGTAACTGGGACATCGGGGTTACTGGGACACTATTTGGGTTTTCCAGTTTCAGGTTCGACGAGTGTTATTTCCCCTTAATATGATCTTCTGAGGTGAAAGAACATTCAGTGCCGAAGATTACCAACAAAGGTCGTCTGCAAAAAAAGACCGCAGTTTTTGTTTACAGAACGTTTTATTTTGTTCGTTGAGGTGAGTATTGACAGTAATTGGATATTTAATAAAAATGAACTACACACTGTAAACGAAAATCGATGTTTTGTCGACACAACGCAATAAAACATAAAATAGATCCGTTTTTACTTTAGCAACATAACCTGAAATGCAATCGGTGTCCTCTTTTATATATTTTAATATTGGTATATGTATTGCATTCGAGTTGTTTTTTTGTTTAAAAGTTAATTATGACGCCGTGATAATATAGTTTTTTTACGTGACGTCACAATACATTTTGAAATGGGTGAGGTTTCAAATGTAAACAAACAAAACAATTCGTCACGTCGTATTTTAAGATGTTTACGTTAGAAACTTTCAGTAAGTTATTGTCGATTCATTGCGCTAAAATTTTACCAGCAGTATGGTCTAGCAACCTTCAAATTACCCTTTGAATTAACCATACGTCATGACCTTGACGTGCATGACGTTCAATAATGTGACGTCATGAAACAGGTTCTTGTTTTTGAAAACATATACACTAATTTGTGCTTGTAATTAATGATTTGCTACCCCAATAAGTTATATTTGCTGATTAAAGGGAGAAAATATTGATATTTTGAAAAGAAACAATTGCTTATTTAAAAAAAAAATGAATTTAAATGTATACACATACTGTCAGATTTCAAGGTGTCCCACTTACCCCAATGCATTGTGTTAGTGGGACAGCTGTTTTACTGAAAAAACATTTATTTGATATCAGAGGGGATTCAGGCGATGTGCAACCGACGCGCCTCCTCTCCCTAAAAAATCTGAAAAGTTATAGAAAAAAAAGAGTAAACATCGGTTGTGTGTTTGTTTATGTTTTGGGTGTTTACATTTGTTTTAATTGTGCCCCCCCCCCCCCCCCCCCACCCCCTACCCCACTCTCACACACACACGCTCGCACACGCACACACTAAAATTGAGTTTCAAGATATTATACTGCATTAAGCATATATTTATAGGCGTATGAATTAAGGTGTTATTAATGTTATTCCATTTACTCTATTGTTACAGTTATGGCACGTCGGAAGAAAACTGAACTCTCAAAACAAGGTAAATGGTCTTCGGATGTCATGATAAGGGCCGTAAACGCAATTAAAAATGGAAATATGAGTATAAGGAAGGCTGCAAAATCTCACGGTATCCCAAAATCCACTCTGGAAAGAAGAGTAAATGGGAAGGTACAGGTGGAAGCTCCTCCCTCAAGACCTCCTGTTTTCACAAAAGAACAGGAATCGCAACTTGTGGGTTATATTTTAGACATGGAAAATTGCGGAGTTGGACTTACCATTCTTGATATTTGCAAGTTATCTGTTGAATATGCCGAAAATCAAGAAATAGCTCATCGTTTTAATGTTGAGAAACGAAAAGCAGAATATGATTGGTATGAAGGTTTCATGTGTCGTCATCCGCAGTTATCTGTAAGGAAACCTGAGGGACTTTCCGCAGCGCGGGCAACAATGCTTAACAAGAATGTTGTAACGGCCTATTTCAAATTACTCGGCGACACAACAGACAGGTTAAAATTGCACGAAAAGGGTGCTCAAATCTACAATGTAGATGAAACAGGCATGAACACTGTTCATCAGCCAGCTAAAGTCATAGGACAGAAGGGGAAAAAGAGCATTCATTGCAAAACGAGTGGCGATAGAGGAGAAAATGTTACTGCTGTTGTGTGTGTAAGTGCATCGGGGCACTATATTCCACCTATGATAATTTTCAAAGGGCAGAGATTAAATAAAGGGTTAGTTGCTAATGGCCCCGTTGACACATTATTTGCCACGAGTAAGTCATCGTTCATCGACAGGGAGTTATTTCAGGACTGGTTTGAGAATCATTTTATGAAACACATTCCATCAGCTCGACCTATACTGCTTATACTCGACGGTCACACGTCACATACTGGTATCAGAACGCTTACTTTGGCAAAGGAAAATGAAATTGAAATACTTTGTCTGCCACCACATACTACCAGTGAGTTGCAGCCGCTTGACAAGTGTCTGTTTAAACCACTCAAAACGGAGTACAACAAGGCGTGCATGCAGTTCCTAAAGGAAAACCCCGGTCAAGTTATTACACGATACGACTTTTGCGGTATATTCAAAAAAGCATATTACAAAGTATGCACAATGACAAATGCTGCCAGTGCATTTCGAGCTACTGGAATACACCCTTTAAACCCATCTGTTATACCGCCTGACGTTTATGGACCATCAACCACATCACAGTTAGTAGTAACATCTGACAATGTGATATCGTCAGCAACACCAATGAACGAGAGTGAAGGTGAGGCCTTGGCTGCTTTTAATAGCATACCCGCCACTGAACCGGTACACTCTACAAGCACATCAAGTGGAAACAACTGTACAGGAAAAGGCCCATTGCATGAAATATTTAAAATGCCAACACTTTACAAGTCAACTAGTAACGTTGCTAACAAAAAGAGCCGACGGGTGACTTCTGCCCGATGTCTGACAGCAGCAGAGGTAATTGAACAATTAGAGGAAAAGGAAAGAGAGAAAGAACAGAAGCAAACAGACAAAGAAAACAGACAAATACAGCGTGAACTGAAAAAACAAACAAAATCGAAACAGAAAAGCAAATCAAAACCCGCTGAGAAGAGAGGTGTTGTTGCCAAAGCAAATAATTCGGACAACTACTGTACATACTGTAACGGCTATTATTATGATGACGACGAAGATGACGAAGATTGGGTAAAATGTCACAGGGATGGATGCAACTCATGGTATCATGAGTCATGTCCTGGAATGGTTGGCAAAGGCCTTTCAGGTTTTGTCTGTGCTGAACACAAATAAAATTGTTTTCATACAAAAAAGTGAACTATTTCAAGTTACTGTTTAAAACGCTGTTTTAAAGGGACACATGGCAATCTTGAAGTTTTTATCAATCTTTATAATATTGGCGCAATATAATTAACAGTCAGAAATACGCAAACACAATTTGCTATATACTTTTCTTATGATTAATATTAATGACTGAATAAATGCAAGTCATGTAGAAAAATTAACGGGACACCGCAAGTTAAAAAAATCAAGATTTCCGTCTGTCCCTTTAAACACTGTTTATATGTTTAGTTTAAAATCACATTTTAATATGATGCCATATTTGTTTTTGAAATGCCATAGTTACAATTACACTTTAGTTAGTTAATAATAACTCTGAAATAAATAGTTATAAGCCTTAGGATGTTTATGTTGTGTTTTATTAAGATTGTTTTCTAAAATACATTTTTTTATTCATACTTAAACTCAACTGAATAATTTGGAATACCTTTATTGGTTTCCGATTTGTATTTTTCGTACAAAATTACAATCTTAAATATTTAACTATATTGAATTTAAACATTTGTTTTAATGAGCAACTCATATAGTTGATAAGACTGTCAAAATATGCACACTTAACTTAGAAAAAGACGTGTCCCAAGTTACCCCAACTTGGTGGGGTAACTTGGGACACTTGATCAACTGTTCATTAATTCATTTTTAACATTACTCTTGATATATTTTCGAAATTTTATATCAGCCATGCACTGTGCTTGGAGCACAGAACAATATGTAAAAACATTTTTTTATAATTATTATCGATTTACTTTAATAAAAAAAGATATTTTAATAAGTGTCCCAGTTACCCCAATTTACCCTATACCAACATCAGTTGTGATATATATTAATTTCTATTTCAAAACAATCTCATGTCATCATTTCTTGCATACCGGATAAGGTCATGGTTGATGGAGTATAATCTTGAATCTTTCATGAGTCGGGAATTCCAGCTAGAGGTATAATTGTTTTTATCGGAACTTTTAAAACAATTATACCGAGGGTTGGAATTTCCCTATCTGAATATGATACTCTTTTTTTTATTCTGCGCGATGACGTCTGCCAACTACTAAAAATTTGCATGTGTATGTACACAATGCAACTGCTGCTACTACTGCTGCTACTAATACTGCTGCTGCTGCTGCTGCTGCTGCTACTACTACTACATACATTTTATTGTTTCTAAACAATAAAATTGTATATTAATCAAAACAAGTAGTTCTTGCGTGCATTATTATAAATAATTAATACATTTCTTAACAGATATTTGTGTTTTTGAACAGAACTTAGTGTGTTTGTTTTTTGTGTGTTTTTGACACCGCTTGTCTCATTTTGTGTTTAAAACACATGTCCACTTTCGACAATTCAAACCATACCCAAGTTCGATTACCACTTACAGTATGAACATGTAAACCATGTTCTCTGATATGTACACAAAGTAAAGTAACGTGTAATAACCATCAATTTATTACGCTTCCGTGCACGCACATTTAGTTTAAACCGATTTTATTTATTCTATACACGTACAAACAAATTTAATTGAATACATGGGTAATCAAAGAACACAAAGTACTGTAACCCGTTTAGTTTTGTTTTAAATGCCATACTTAAGAATACAAGAAGGAAAACACTAAAAAAATACCTTTTTTAGGAAAATGCAAAATGCTTGCGGAGGAGACGGTGTCATAAGTATATTTTGGTAATCGTCAATTTTTAAAAATTACATGCACATAAGATGATTATTGGGGATGAAACTCTCAAAATTAAAAGCTGACCTAGCAGATAAAGCGTTATCATTTTTCTTTAAATACTTTTATTTATTTTTAACTTATTTCACAAGTATTTTCACCATACAACTTTTTCCTTTAGCCCAACTAAAAGTTCCGATTTTCACGGAAAAAACAAGCGTGGTACAGTCTGACCAAATGATAATTTGGACAGCCTTAATAGCAACCTCGTAGACCCTCTGTTAAACACATCTTTAATTTTTTTCGTGACAACACTTTTCTTTCTGCTTTTCAGTCAGGATGTATCCCTGGTGATTCAGCTGTGAATCGGTTAACATATATCTACAATGCTTTGTGTTAAGCTTTAGATGCGGGCAAAGAAGTACGTGTAATATTTTTCGATGTCAGTAAAGATTTTGACCGAGTCTGGCATAAAGCGTTTCTTATAAAGCTAAAAGCAGCGGGAATTTCTAAATTTCTTCTTTAAAATTGTTGTCGAGTTACCTCGATAACAGGCGACAAAGTGTTGTTATTCCTGGTTAAAAATTCATGTGGAATAGAATAAATGTTGGTTTCCCTCAAGGGTCAGTTTTAGGACCTCTTTCATTTCTTGTTCGTATAAATGACATTGTTGATAACATTAGTTCGAATATCCGCTTATTTGCTGATGACGCTAGTCTTTTTCTTAGAGTTGAACATAACAGTGACGCCCAGGCTTCAGCCAATGCTATATTTGATGATATAGCTAAGATAAATGATTGGGCAAGCAAATGGCTAGTTACTGTTTAACCACCAAAACAGAATCCCTACTGATATCAAGAAAAGTAAACAAACCATTCCACCCACCATTAGTAATGGACAACAAGGATATAGAAGTTGTTTCCTCACACAAACACCTAGGTGTTTTTTCTTTCCACTTACTGCTGCTGGCACACACACTATAAAAGCATAGTCACAAATACACATAATGAGAAAGCTAAAATTTCAACTAGATAGGAAATCACTAGAAACTATCTACATATCCTTTATAATATGTAATATAGATGACCTACATATGGATAAAGTACATGTGTGAAACATGTAGGACCATTCAGAATAACCAGGTTGCACCAATTCAAAATAATTGGTAGCTACTAAAGTGCTGACCGCTTAACCTGGATGAAACGCACTTATTAGCATGAACAGTTAAGGTGATAGGGTGACCCGCCTGGTACTCTGACGAACAATGGGATGGCTGTGTAAGCATCGTTTTGGTCAAACTAATTAATTATATTTTTAGTAACAGCATGAACAAAAACTTCCAACCTAAGGGAAGGTTTGTTTGATGAAACTATGAGATGACCAGAGTAACATTCGGCATCCACGGGCGAAGGAGGGGGTCACCTTGTTTCTGAACAATGGAAGGTACGTCATTGTCTAAGAAGTAGCTTAATTACGTTGATTGTACCGGGACCAGGTGTTGACCATCTTAAAGTTAACAAATGACACACATGAAAGTTAGTCATCTTAAATTAACCATATTTTAGTAACAAAATGGGAGCGACTAATAACTCGAGGCAAGATGCGGCTGGTACTGTCATGATACGATGGGCCAACCCACTTAGAAGCAGATTGAGAAGGTCACCTTGTTTCTGAACCATGGGAGGTTTATATAAGAACCCTGTATCCAGTAGTAAAGTTGGAAAGTAGGTTTTAAGTAGCGATCGACAGTATTAACTAGGTTTATAAGGCCATGACGGCTCACATGTATTACAGAGTAACTACCGTCATATTTCCTAAATAAAAATGAAGAATTTAAAAAAAAAGAAAAAGATAAAAGCACTATAAACATAGTTTTATTGGGATGACAGTGGGGTAAGTGTGAGGTTTGGTGCACCCTAGAAACTGGTTTAAATCCCAAGCGGCCCTTTGCCACTGACCGTTCCAAGGCGGTAGCCCTATTGTCAACCCTTGTGTGTTTGTGATGTCTTATTTTGCCTTTTTATTCATTTTTAGCTCACCCGAGCACGAAGTCCTAAAGTGTGAGCTGTTGTGACCACTCTTCGTCCGTCGTCTGTCTGTCTGTCGTCTGTCGTCAACTTTTAGCTTGTTTACACGATAGAGGTCACATTACTTGAGAAATCTTAATCAAACTTGCATAGATTGTATATGACCATAAAATCTCGGACGAGTTCGATAATGGGCTAAATCGGAAGAGTTATACCAGAGTTATGACCCCTGAATTAGAAAAAATGCAGTTTTCATCTTGTTTACATGATAGAGGCCACATTTCTTGAGCATTCTTAACCAAACTTGCACATATTGTATATGACTATAAGATCTCGGATGTGTTCGATAATGGGTAAAATCGGACCATTAACACTAGATTTATGGCCACCGAATTAGCAAAAAGTGCAGTTTTTCATCTTGTTTTCACGATAGAGGTCACATAACTTGAGCAATCTTAATAAAACTTGCACAGATTGTATATGATCATAAGATCTCGGATGAGTTTCATAATGGGCCAGATCGGACAAGTAATACCAGAGATAAGGCCCCTGAATTAGAAAAAATGCAGTTTTCATATTGTTTACATAATAGAGGCCGCATTTCTTGAGCAATCTTAACCAAACTTGCACATATTGTATATGACTATAAGATCTCGGATGCGTTCGATAACGGGGAAATCGGACCATTAACACCACAGTTATGGCCACCTAATTAGCAAAAAGTGCATTTTTTCATCTTGTTTTCACGATAAAGGCCACATTTCTTGAGCAATCTTACCCAGACTTGCACAGATTGTATATGACTATAAGATCTCGGACGACTTCGATAATGGGCAAGTTCAGTTTTTCATATTGTTTTCACGATAAAGGCCATATTTCTTGAGCAATCTTAAACAGACTTGCACAGATCTCGGACGAGCTCGATAATGGGCAAGATCGGACAGTAACACCAGAGTTATGGCCCCTGAATTAGCAAAAATATAGTTTTACATGTTAACTCGATACATGCCACATTTCTTGAGCAATCTTAACCAAACTTACAGTTTTTTGGTGTTTATGATGTCTGATTTTTGATGGAGTTACGACCCCTTTACATTTTTATTTTTACTTTAAATTTCTTGTCGGCGCTACTCCTCCTAAACACCTTGTTGGATGTCGGCGATACTTGGCAAGAAGCATCGGTAAGACGTCTAGTTGTGCAAATTGCTGTATATCAATGAAATCTTGGACAAGTTCGAAATCCAGCTAGATCTTGTGGATTTATTGAAAAATGCTATATTTTATTTTCCTTTGTTAATCTGTAGCTACTTCATTTTATATCTGATCTTTACGAAATATGTTTAGAATGTTAATATCAATACAAGCTTAAACAAGTTGCCTGATTCATTTCCGCCCATATACTCCCCCACTCACCAACCCATTTTTATGAAATCTCTTTCATTGAAGGAAGTGAGACAAATTAAAAAATACCCATTCCAGACTAGACACAACAAACTTATTGCCTATGATTACCAGGTGAGCGATCTAGGGCCATCCTGGCCCTCTTGTTATACATAGTTGTTCTTTGTTTCTGTGTGTTTGTGGTTGACTGTCTTTATAAGTCTTTATAAAACATGTTACCCAAGAGGCGGGGCCAAATGCGATCCCAGGATCACCATTTGAACAAATTTAGTAGAGGACAATAACCTTATAGTAAATGCAAAATATTAAACCTCTGGCTCTTGTAGTTTCAGAAAGATTTTTTAAATATTTCCATATATAAGTCTATATAAAACATGCGAGCCCTGGGCGGGGCCATATGTGACCACAAAGTCGCCATTTGAACAAACTTGGTAGAGGACCATAAGCTTATAGCAAATGCAAAATATTAAATCTCTGGCTCTTGTAGTTACAGAGAAAATTATTTTTTTAAGTTTTTCCCTATACAAGTCTATGTTAAACATGTGACCCCTGGGGCGGAGCCAAATGTGACCCAAGGGTCACTATTTGAACAAACTTGGCAAAGGACTATAAGCTTATAGTAAAGGCAAAATGTTAAACCTCTGGCGCTTGTAGTTTCCGAGAAGAAGATCTTTTTTTTCCCTCTATAAGTTTATGTAAAACTGTGACCCCCGGGACGGGGCCAAATTAGAGGACCATAAGCTGATGCTACGTTTAATACATGAGAGCTCTGTGCCTTGTAGTTTTAAAGAAGACGATTTTAACAGTTTTTCCTATATAAGTCTATGGAAAACATGCAAAATCTCAATATACAAATTTTGAACAACCGGGGCTCAGCCATTTTTGACCCCGGGACTTCATTTAAACAAACTTGATAGTCTAGGCATTGACAATTATTTTAAAAGAAAAACTGTCGAAATATGTCCAGCGGTTCTTGAGAAGAAGATGTTTAAAGGTTTCGATTTTATATGGAGGCCATTTTGGATTGACTTAATTTTAACATATCTAAAAAGCACATCCATGTGAAGTTTGATCAAAATTTGCCAAGAGGTTTCTGAGAATAAGTCTTTTGAACAACGGCTCATGTGATCTAAAAGAAGAGAATACCATTTTAGGATGTTTTCTGGCTATAGAAATTTTTGTGTTAGTTAAATTTCTCGATAAAATGAAACTTTTAAGCAAATTAATTTAATACATATATTTTTGTTTAGTGTCATACACAACAAATAATGTTTGCTAAAATTACATACTGGTAAAGTACCTATTAAATGTACCAACACCGCCAAAATCAAGACTTATATATCAAGTTCACCTGATATGCAGTAAATATGAATTACTTTTACTTATGGCATAATTACTATAGGATATCGTTTACAGCCACTCACAATATGTTTCTTAAAAAACATGTGTTAATCAAATTAATATTACTTCACTTATTGTTTGATTGACGTGTCATTATCTTATGTAAAACATGTTTGCATGACGTCCTTGATATCTAAAATATATTGATGTATAAATAAAAGTGTGTGTGGTGTGGGTGTGCACTCGCGCAATTGTGTGCGTTTATGAAGTGCGTTTGGCGATGCACCAACAAAGAAAAAATGTCATCTGGCACCATAGGGAAAGAAGATTCAAGTGTGCATCGAGATATGGAATGCAAAACGTACATGCAGAGCTTTCGCACCCACATAACTCAGTAGAGTCAATTCAAGTTCTGACTGTTGTCTCCACGCAGTTGCCTAACACAAGAGAGACGTTGGTGTTATTTTGGTCTTCAACTTTAAGTTTTCAAACTATTTAATACTTGCAAACTATTTTAGTCACATTCATTATTTTGGGAACTGAAAATAATTTTTGAGTTTTAATTTTTTACAAAATTTATACGAACAGCCCGTCGCAACGGGTTTACAATATCAACATCATACACAATGGGTGCATTTCAGTGCATTTTAAAACATGGGTGTAAAATCGTTTACATACAGGACATAAACCGCTTGATATGTTCGATGACGTGATAAATACTAGACCGTAAACTATATCAGCTGTTTATGTTCTTAAAATTACAGAGTCCCTATATCAATCGTTTCTTCTTTGTAGGCGTGTCTTTATTTGTAACTTCATGTTCACCAGCTCATGTCGAAATCGGGTATTTAAGAGAGCAAGTACAGCGCAGGAAATCATTTACTGTAAATACATCGACCAGTGCACATCGTACCTGTCGCATGATGACCCTAGTGGTTGGGGCTAACTCAGGAAAGAACCAATGACGGTGAATGCATTTACGTAAGTTTAATGCAACTTTTAAAATATGTTAAATATATATTTCGTTAACTCAGTTGCGAAATAACTCATCTTCCGGCCCAGATAATTTATTAAATGAGTTCTTTAAACACGGCTCCGACGCACTATTACCGTATTTTCACAAACTTTTCAACACATGTCTAACTCGTGGGTATTTTCCAGAATCATGCAGCGAAGGGTATATCGTACTTAATTTTAAAAGCGGGGACCCCAGTGAACCTAGCAACTACAGGGGTATAACTCTACTCAGTACGCTAGGAAAAGTATTTTCTAGAATTCTTAATAATCGACTGAATTGTTGGGCAGAATTGTACCACGTATATATAGAGGCGCAAGCAGTGTTTAGGAAAGGCATGAGCACGGTAGACAATATATTTAAACTTCATGGTGTCATTTCGCATAGTCTCAGCCAAGGAGAAAACTATTTTGTGCATTTGTTGATTTTACGAAGGCCTTTGACTTTGTAGTTAGAAATGTCTTATGGTACAAATTAATCAAGTATGGAGTAAGGGGAAATATACTTAATGTTATTAAATCTATGTACATGTGTGCCAAATCAAAAGTAAAGTATTTTAATACGGTTAATGAAGAGTTCTCGTGTATTTTGGGCGTTAGACAAGGGGAGTGTTTATCACCATTTTTATTCAGCATGTACTTAAATGATATGGAGGAAGAGTTCATAACTAAAGGTGTAGAAGGTATTAATGTAGGAATGCTCAAATTGTGTCTATTGCTTTACGCAGACGACATAATATTGTTTGCTAAGTCCAAAGAGGAATTACAGAAATCGCTAAATGTTTTAGCCGAGTATTATGACAGGTGGAGGTTAACAGTTAATACGAAAAAGACAAAAGTAATGATATTTAGAAAAGGCGGACGGTTACCACGTACTACTAAGCTCTATTTTAATGAAAACCGAGCTAGAATTAGTTAATAAATTCAAATATCTAGGAGTTGTTTTCACAACAGGGGGAGCTTTTAACGAAACTGATAAAATGCTGGCAGGACAATCCCTTAAAGCTATATTCCAAATGAATAGATATCTTAATAAATTTGTAGATATATCCCCAAAACATTCACTGGAGTTATTCGACAAGCTTATAACACCTATTTTGAATTACTCATCTGAAGTATGGGTTTTAATAAAGGATCGAACGTTGAAAGAACACACTTAAGGTTTTGTAAACGAGTTTTAGGATTGAAAATATCAACGCAAAATAATTTCATATACGGGGAAATAGGACGCATAAATTTTATAAATAAACGATATTATATAATAATTAAATATTGGTTGAAACTGGGTTTGTGTGATCAAACAAAATACACAAAAGTAGTTTATAGTATGCTTAAAAACGCTAGTGAATTGCACATTAACGGAGTAAACTGGACATCACAAGTCAAACATTTGTTATCTAGACTAGGTTTGTACGATGTGTGGCTAGCGCAAGGTGTCGGAGATGTTAATATTTTTCTTTCGATGTTCAAACAAAGAATTCATGAATGTATTTATTCAAGAATGGAACGCAGAATTAAATATATCTACACGAGAACTTTTTTATAGGACCATTTTTACTTTTGAATTCAAACCGTATCTAGAAAAAAATAAATATATCTAAATTTCGCTCTGCTCTGACAAAACTCAGACTGTCATCGCATAGATTAGAAATTGAATGTGGCCGGCGGTGTAAGCCTGCAAGTGTACCTTTACAAGATAGAAAATTTAGACAATGTAACCTATTGGAGGACGAATACCATTTCGTAATTGAGTGCAAAAACTACAACGATTTAAGAACTATATATATATAAAAAAAACTTTTGGAAACACCCAAGCTTCTTAAAATTTACACAACTAATAAATAGCACATGCGAGTCTGAAATCAGAAAGTTATCCGTGTTCGTATACAAAGCTTTTGAACTACGAATACTTATAAATAAATACTAAAGTAACACAGGGAACTTTCTTGAACTTAATTTTACAAGCTCGATATGTATAAACACATGTTTTATGTATAACTACCTGCTTTATAGAAAGATCTCTCCCAAAGGGATAGGTTACTTATTTACTTAAACTTGCTAAATCATACTGCATATGAATGTTATTGTTTACTCATTAAAACATGCCGTGACTTATACATAATATACGAATGTAAGGCTGAATGGATAAGAGAACTAAGTAAATAAATGAGTTATTGCATGTAATGGAAAGAGAGAATTACTTATATTCATGTAGTTTGTTACATACAATATCTTGCTATATAAATACATTATGCTCTTGCTCATCTCACCAGTGAAACTTATGTATAGATATGTATATTATTTAAACATGTTCATGGGCCATATTTGGCTTAAATAAAGAAATATTATATACAATTATCAAAAAAACGAGCGAATACACAGATGATATATGAAAAGACTATTCTCATGAACGTTTAAGACGTTCTTAGTATTATCACAAATACTGAATGTGTCGACTGACTATATACGACACTAAAGTGTTGTAAAAGTTATAACAATGTCGATGTGCGCAAGAATTATGGTCTAGCGCGATAAAGGTGATGCGCGAGACCTCATGAAGATGATGATGAGCGAATGCAATGGGTGATTGTCATCAAAGGCCTTCTATAAGGGTTGATGATGCGATAGATATGGTAATTAACCTCCACCAAGGTTGTGAATGACGTTCCTCCAGTGAGGACGGATAACGGGCCCACCTCGTGTCCCGGGGGTTGTCGATACTAGAACCTGGCCATGTTGCACAGGTACGGGGACCGTTTCCACCGCTCCTAACGTTATACGTGGAAGCTAAGCTCCACTCCGGAAGGCTTATCTCCACACCGGGAGGCTTATCTGCACCGGACGGGTTATCTGCACCGGACGGGTTAGGCTGTAATAATACATACGTTTATGATGTCGGTTCATAAACACACCAATCTTATATAATTATTATTACACCAACAAATCATTATCTAATAAATATATGCAAACCACTCTCTAATTATGATGAGTAGCCCTGGATGCATATTCTACAACGCCATGTATACGCGTCGAACATTTATACTAGCCACTCATCTCATTGTTAACTAATGCACCTAATATACAACGTTATCAATTCAATCGTGTCTTACAATCACTGAGTTATACGCCAACGTTAACTAATGCACCTATTATACAACGTTATCAAATTAATATTGTTTTACAATTAATGATCAATTACAATAATTACATCTAATAAAGTAACTTCAAAATCATATGCTAGTCTCAAGTTAATGTTTGAGAAACATAAAAGCTAACCGGATGTCGTGACATCGCCAACCAAGATGGCGCCGCACACTGAATACAAATGTACGATAAAAGTTCATAAAATAAATACTGACCACATATTGCCTGTGAATTTCGCCTGTTCCAACCTCTGCTCAAACAAAGTAACGTTCAATCAATCCCGGCCAGGACTTGAGAACAATGCAAATTTTTAACCGACGTTCCGCCCAAAACATTATTTCCCACGTTCATTCCGTGATACACGTGGCTAAATCCGCAGTATTAAATTCTACACAAAAGGACCATTACACAATTTTGCCTTTTAGAGAGATAGACCTATACTTTTACATGCATTAGCACTAAACTTATTAAACGGCCCTTCCGGACGCCCTTTGTCGACCACTTAAAATTGCACGCTTTTCCGTGTTACCTGAATATATCATGGACATTGTGAATTGGTTTCAACTGAACAATGGATTAGCGTGTGATTGACAGGTGCTTACAAGAGCTGTGTACGCCCAATACGCTCTACTCGTGATTATTTTGTGACAGTACCTATACACAGGTAACAGTAATTTTTACAGAAAATAAAAAGTTTGCTTCTTTCGGGGCTCGAACACAAAACATTTTGATTTCAAGTCCGATGCTCTATCCACTGAACTACAACGCCACTTGAGAAAATATTATACTAACTACCATTTACTATGAGGCAAAATAACTTAACATACTTGAACGCAACTAAAGATGGATCCATAAATATGTAGTCCATATTGTCGCACGTGTAAATTAACATTGCCTGGTGTTATACTGTATGTTATCAATATGAAACTAATACTTCGCCTCAAATCAACCAAATCTCGACTTGTTATTTAGCGCTTGATGAGTTTGTGTGCGCGCGCTTGTTATTACGTAATGCCTATTTAGTGTTAAAAATGCTACAACATACCAATAAATAGCAGTGGTGTAGTGGTTCAGCGTACATCTTTCAAAACTTACAAGTGCAAGGCTGTGGTTCAAAATCCCGTTCCATTGTGACATGTTACGCATCGATTTTTGCTTATATATCGACTTTTGGGGTGTTTGTCGATTTGAAACTACTTCACACGTGGCTCATTCATATTCATGAGTTATTACCAGTTAAAATAGGGACTGTACAGCTTTAAAACATAAAAAAAGATTGAAAATAAATAAGCCTTATATCATACAAATGTCTTATTCTGAATGTGTACGGCAGAAACTTATTAATCATAACATCTCCATTATATATAACTCAATTATTAAAATGTGATAAAATAGTTAACTAAAATAGATCTTTATTTCAACAACTAATT
The DNA here is from genome assembly GCA_037043455.1 of Cyrtodaria siliqua. NCBI lineage: Eukaryota > Metazoa > Mollusca > Bivalvia > Adapedonta > Hiatellidae > Cyrtodaria > Cyrtodaria siliqua. The sequence continues at coordinate 187,642 of JAWPHD010000391.1, read as the reverse complement.
CATATTGCAACCACCACTGAGGGAGAGAAATGTATACTATTCAAACTGCGTAGAGGAGATGTTGTAAAATATCAGTTTACCGACTATCTTTTGAATATGTAAAACGATTCAATTCGTAACCAGACATATAATGTGATATGTCTGGTTTTAAATTAACAGAGCGCGACGTTAATAATGAATATATTTTAGTGCATTTTGAAAGCCCCATTTTTAAAAAAGACCTTGGTGAAAGAGATTGTATTACCCTCAGAATAATGACACCTGGTAAATATCCACAAAAAGCATAAACTTGTCATGCATACATGTCTGTTCATCCAAACAAATGTCTTATGGTATTACCTAACTTGCACCAACTCTTACATGTTAAGGGACCGACCATTTTGATTTCTGTGGGATGGGGGAGGGGGCGATGGGGATTTTCCTTTCAGCCGGAATATATTTTTTTTCATTTCTTTAACGCCAGGATTTTTATTTCGCCTAATACACTGGCCAGATTAATTTTTTTTTCGTCAACTTAGAATTATTTTTTTTTAAGTTTTATTATTCGTAGAATAAGAACTGTTGTAGGTCTACTCAACGTCTGCGTCGAGGATGGTTTTCAGTTGTCGGCCAAGTCCTGTTATTTCAGCAACCACTGGTCAGTGCAACTTGAAATATGTCATCAGTACCATCAAGGACACTGGTAGACACTCGTTCCATCACTCTGTATGGCATTTTAGCAAAAGCATGGCCATTTTATTACTTTGAATTTCTGGTTTAAGTTCTTTTTTGACAAGATCCATTTATTTTAACAACTGAAAGTCGTACATCAACAAATCTTCAGTAACTCTGTATTGCATTTAAGCAAAGTTATGTTCTTTTTTTGATTTCAATATTCTGGTTAAAGTTTTTAGGCAAGTCCTTTATTTCAAAAGGTGATTGTTAATTATTAATACAACTTCTGTTAAGCGTGGATGCTGGTAGACACATGTTCCATAACTCTGTATTGCATTTTAGCAAAAGTTTGGCGCTTTTACTGGATAAATATCTTCTGCATTGTATTTTAGAAAATGTGTAACCTATTTTCGACTTAGAATTTATTTTATTTTATTTGTTGGCAAGTCCATTTATTTCAATACCCACTAGCCATATATCTCTGTCAAAGGAGCTTGACAAGTGTCATCACTTACAGACACATGTTCATAACTTTTTATTTCATTTTAGCCAGATGATATTTTCAACTTAGAGTTTCAGTTAACGTTTTTTAAGCAGCTTCATATATTTCAATGAAACTCACTGCATACATCCAATAACAATGGCAAGTCTGTAAATGCCGTTAGCCCCATAAACCCCACACCTTCCCTACTCCTACACCACCACCACCATCACCCCAGATAGACAAATAGTTATTTTATTCTTTTTGGTTTCTCTTCAGTTACCATGTCTGCATCCTGTTCTCTTCCAGTCCCTCCCAAAACCCCTTCCCTCAACCCTCCCCCACCACACACACTCCACCTTAGACTCCCCAATGAAAATAGTGTATTATTTCTGGTGGGTTTCAGTAACACTTAACTTCCCCTCCCAACCCTCTTCAAGTTCATATTCTTTCTGGGATATTGAAGGTCTTGCTTTGATATTTGGTATATATTTTTACTGACCACCCGCTCCCCGCTACACCCTCACCTCAGTCACCAGTCACCACCACCTATTAACCTCCACAATTAAGACTTGACCTTGTAAATGAACTGGCACCATGGTTGGTGAGACAGAAGTGTCAGTGACCTTGTTTAAAATTGACTTTGAATAGTGGAGAATCTTGTCCTTTCGACAGCTCTTGTTTAATATGGATCTTTCCATATTTGGTGGATAGAACTTCATGTGCTGGTGTTAATATTTAGTTATGCTTGTACGTGTCTGATTTCTATGTGAGCCCCACGTTTGCTCTTCTAAATTATGAATTGATTGGATGTTTTGTTTGGTGTGTAGGGGATTGTCTTGTACTGGGCAATGACTACCATGTTCCATACCGTTCTTATTAACACTGGCATATAGCGCATGGCTTTGTCTATGACCTGACCTGCATGTGGCTGAAGCTGTTCTTAAGTCCACTTACTTGTTGATGATATTCATAAAGTCCATCGCACAAGTACCAGGACCCTTGTATTGTAATACTACCAAGACAACTGCATACCACATCGATTACTAATATGTCCAATGTACATCACATGTATAACTACCATTGCTACTCTTTACGTCATTTTCTACTACCATGACCACTGTATATTGCAAGTAATACTACTACAATGACCACTGTATATCACATTTAGTACTATCATGACTACTAAGACTAAATACCCCATTTATTACTACCATGACCACTGAATATCCCATTCATTACTACCATGACCACTGAATACCCCATGTATTACTAACATGAGCTATGCATACTACATTTATTACTACCATGACCACTGATACCATATTTATTAATAATATACCTCATGTCAAACAACCATGTTAATTGTCCATATACTGTTCTTTTCCCATTTTTGTAATATATCATATCGCCGCTTGGAATGTCTCCATGGAGTGAGTCACTGAATGATATTCTTTTTTGTAATGTCACCCCCGTATAATTACTGTTTTATGATTGTGAAGTCAGAGCAAGTTTATAATTGTGTATTGGGATGTCCCCAGGTTCACGGTCGAAAAACTAGGATTAACGATTTATCGAATACTTACCTATATTTTCGAGCGAAAACATAGGATAACGAGCGTAAACCATAGTTTAACCATAGTTTACGCTCGTGAACTCAGGTTTACGTTCGATAAACTAGGTTTCTCGATTGAACTAAGAATTTCGGTCGTTATCCTAAGTTCACGAGCGTGAACCTATGTTTACGGGCGTGAACCTGGGTTCACGAGCGTGAACCATAGTTTACGAACGTGAACCTATGTTTACGACCGTGAACTTGGGTTTACGACCGTGAACATGGGTTTACGACCGTGAACATAGGTTCACGCTAGTGAACATAGGATAACGACCGAAAATCATAGATTTGTTCGAGAAACCTAGTTTATCGAACGTAAACCTAAGTTCACGTTCGTAAACTATGGTTCACGCTCGTAAACCCAAGTTCACGGTCGTAAACATAGGTTCAGGTTCGTAAACTATGGTTCACGGTCGTAAACATAGGTTCACGTCCGTAAACTATGGTTCACAGTCGTAAACCTAGGTTCACGTCCGTAAACTATGGTTCACGATCGTAAACCTAGGTTCACGCTCGTAAACTATAGTTCACGTTCGTAAACTATGGTTCACGGTCGTGATTGTCTATGCTCGTAAATCACAGATACCGGTCCGAAAGCATAGTTACAAGTCGATAAACCCGGTTTTACGAACGTGAACTTATGTTGACGAGCGTGAACCTATGTTTACGATCGTAAACCATAGTTTACGAGCGTAAACTATAGTTCACGGTTGTAAACATAGGTTTACGTCCGTAAACTATGGTTCACGCTCATAAACATAGGTTCACGTTCGTAAACATAGGTTCACGGTCGTGAACCCATGTTCACGCCCGAAATTCATAGTTGTTTTGATAATCCTAGTATATCGACCGTAAACCATGGTTTACGTTCGATAAACTAGGTTTCTCGATTGAACTATGAATTTCGGTCGTTATCCTATGTTTACGAGCGTGAACCGGGGTTCACGAGGCGTGAACCATAGTTTATGAATGTAAACCTATGGTTACGACCGTGAACTTGGGTTTACGAGCGTAAACCTACGTTTACGAGCGTGAACTATGGTTTACGGACGTTATCCTATGTTTTCGCTCGAAAGTCTAGGTTAACATGCTTTTACGTTCGAAAAACCTAGTTTATCGATCGTTAATCCTAGTTTTTCGACCGTAAACCTGGGTTCACGTAATTATTGGACAATTGGCTTGCCATATACATACACAAATGAAAATCAGTGAACATTTACTAAAATGGCTGATACAGTTTGCACAACTTTCTGAAGATGATTTGAAGTTTACTCGTGAGTTCACAGCTGAAGATTCCGAAAGAACACAAAGAACCATCCGCCAAAAAATATTTTCTAGGTGCTGAGAATAGTGCTTTGAACAGAGAGAAGTAACCATGTTTTCTCATGTTTTATTTCAAAGGAATATATAGCAGAACCAAATATCTTTTTCAAACATAATGTTCAGTATAATAAAATAAATAGCCTTAGAAGGTTGACAAATATTCACTGTCACCCTCACAGGATTGCAAGAAAGAGAATAGCTGTAGGGGAAGGGGAAAACATAAAAATAAACTCAAATTCCCTATGGAAAAATACGTTTTGTCGTAGGAGGGTTCGTAAAACGAACTATCAAAAAATAATGGCCTTATTACAACCATGACTTATGTATACCATATTAATTATAACCATGACTTTATATGAATAGCATGCTCATTCCTACCATGATCAATGTATACCAAATTACTACCATGATCACTTTATAACACTTTTTACAACACATTTACTACCACCATCATTGCCAGTGTATACCAAATGTATAACTGCCATGACTAATGTATACCACATGTATTACTACCATGATCTATGAACATCACATTTATTACAACCATGAATACTATCACCGTCTGATACAACTCATTTCCACTGGAAATTTCGCTAAACTTCTAAGCAGAAGTTGTGGATGTAGCCAGAGTGTGGTTAAACATTTCCATGTTGAGTCCAGTGACTGATGAAGTAGATCTACATTTATCATATGTACTGAAGAGGGAGCCAGATTATTTACCCCTCTAATTGGACTCACAGCCAGATTTTTTCCCCCACGAAATCAACGTGAGAGAAGGCTGTATTTTTTTTTTCAACAATTTGAGGGACTGTTTATTTTTTTTCCTTGAAGTCAGAGCCAGGATATTTTTTTTACCAATTCAAGGGCCAGAATATTTTTTCGGGAGATATTTGCAGGCCCGGGCCTTCTGGGCCTACGCGTAGCTAGGCGCCTGTATTGGAACATAAGGATATAGAGGGTATGGGGACATAATATGTAGGGATATAGAGGTTATAGGGACATAAAATGTAAGGATATATAGGATATGGGAACATAATATGTAAGGGCATATAGGGTATGGGGACATAATATGTAGGGATACAGAGGGTACGGGGAAATACAATGTAAGACACATAGGTTGCGAGGACATACTATGTCATGATACATAGGATATGGGAATATAATATGTACGAATATATAGGGTATGGGGACCTAATATGTCAGAATATAAAGGGTAAGTGGCATACAATGTAAGGTTATAGACTACAGAGGGTATAGGACTATTTGTTAATGTTTGTTCGTGATTGTTTACTTTTCTTTTCATTAGTTAATACGCGTTATTAAATGTTATAATTATTATAACAATTAATTTGAAACATAATTCGTTACCATTACTATTTAACTAAATTAATACTATTTGTAGGTTACGTTACCATTACTATTTAATCAAATTAAGGACAATCAGTCAGCCACCTTTGATCAAAAAAATCCAAAATCGATGAGATATGGTCAAGTGATTTTTTCAACGATGTACGCATTTTAGGCACGAGCAATGTCAACCATATAGTACATGACAGTAATTCAACACTTTTGATGTGAACATAATATTAGAAAGAGTACTTATATGGCAGAAATTGTGCGCTTTATATTCGAAAAGTTTGGTGCAGTTTTACTCAAAGTTGTTTTGTTTTTTATGAGAAATAAACTGGTCCATAAAATAGTCCATTTATCCAGCGAGTGCAGACGAGACAACATGGCGGTTTTATATAGAATATATAAGGGTAAAACATCGGTATACATATTGCCGTTTAAAGACTGACCTGTACGTTATCGTTAAATGGTATTAGTAATACTAAGAAGTTATTAAACGGCAATGGTGTGCCCAAACTGGATATTGGCGCACCTAGTGAGATATCTCACTAGGTGCGCCAATATCATGCACCCCTACAGAAACCCTGCACCCCTGCAGCACCCCACAGTATCCTCACAGTATCCCCATAGTACACCTAGAGTACCCATATAGAACCACTAGAGTAACCTTACAGTACCCTCACAGTATCCCACAGTACCACACAGTACCCCGACAGAACCCTCACTGTACCTCACAGTACCCCTACAGTACCCCTACCGTACCTATACAATACCCTCACAGTACCCACAGTACCCCTAGAGTACCCCACAGTAACCTCACAGTACTGGCAGTACTCCCTTCTGCGGTTTTTATACAAAAGGAACTCAGACATCCTGTCTCTCAATAGTTTCGATTGAAGAGAGGGATTAACCTATGACACTCATCCTATAGCATGGGTACGCTAAAGGATTAAGGAGACTGCTGCAATATCCTTTGTCTGAACATCCTGTCACTAATTCCACTACCACAATACATTCATATGCAAATGAGGCCGCGCAATGCGTGACTTAACGCGTTCTTATTTTAGAAAACAAAATGGCGCCCGAGCATGCGCAGTCGTGGATCTAAAACACCTCATATACTACATCCTTTGTTTTTCTTCTGTAGTTCGTGAGTGGAGCGAACTCCCATTAGTGTTTACCCTACTTTTTCAACCAATCAGTTGTCTCAGATTTTCAAATACTTGTACCATTTATTCATGAAGATTTTACAAGCAGTCTTTGCAGTGAAGAGCGTGATCTATATCGAGACTTTCGATAAAACCTACATTAAACACTAAGCCGGATAGAGTCTATGAAGAGAAATCTTGACCATTAAGAAAATGCGGTCAGTCGCTACGCTCCTACCCTTTCGGTTTCTTAATGGTGAAGATTTCTTCATAGCCTCTATCCTATACATATAGACACAGAAATATTGACTCATTTAACTCATATAAACATTACCTAAAACGTGACATTAAGCAGCCTCTTGAACAGTATTACCATGGCAATCAACAAACTCAGTTACTCCATACTCGTCTACTCGAGAACTATAGTTCTTAAAGAACATTGTGGATGTCACCGTGGCAGAGTTGAAAATACATATCTGAAATATATGATTTAAAAAGTGTCTTCCGTTAACAAATTTAAATAAAATCACGAGATGTTGTTTTCGGCTCAGTGGTGATTTTTGCAATCCCCTCTATTTATGTAAAAAGTTACTTACTTGACACTGCAGGCAATCAGCATTACATTGCTTCTTGCAGATCTTACAAGGCTGCTTTGGCACAGGCATTTTGAAAAATTAAATTCGCTTTTTAATTGACGATACTGAAACATATAAGTTGCTAACTAAATAATATAATCGCAAAGAACACGTTTCGCATTATATATACACGAAGGATAACTATGACATGTGCCAACGTCTTACTGGTATAAACACTTTAGTTATCAAACTCTTTCCTGTAAATGTTGCAATTTGCCGGGCTTAATATGTCACATGTCTAATTTGTAGGGTATACCGTATTTGAAATAGAAATACGACATGAAAGTAACACTACTAGCAGAATACATTAAGTTAAGATTTATAAATTAAACGACACGAATATGGCACGTGTCGAAAGTAATCGAATTAACATAATTAGGATGCCCGTGATGTCTATACATCTAACAGTAAACGCCTCTGACAAATATTTACTTAAATTAAAAAGTTCTTTATTCTTTGAAGATTGTAGAAGTGTTATAAATTTAAACATATTTGGCCTTTGTATGTAATATTTTCTGATATATTTCTTTCTAATAGCATTATAAGCTGTACAAATTAAAACAAAGTGAAATTCGTCTTCAATTTTAATTGAATTACATATTTGACACACTCTTTCATTTCTTTCAATCCTATGTCTTGCATAACGACCTGTCTCAATTCTTAAGCTATGTGAAGATAAACGTAATCTAGTAAAAACACTTCGTAATCTTTTTGTTCATAGAATATTCAGATAGTTTTCATATCCAAAAGTATCTTTAACATGTGTATACAAACTTGATAATACTCTATTTTCTTGTAGATCAGTGTTCCATTTTTGAATAAAACAATCCACCAACCTCTGTTTAAAGCTAGATATAAAATATTGATGGTTCACCCTTAAAGGATCATCAGCATAAGCAGATGCCTTGCTTATGTGTGAAAACGAAGGGGGTCGCGGGAGGGTTTATTATTATTATCACACCATATAATTTGTTTACACCTGTCTTTCGGAATAAATTAATAACACTATTCTAAATATAAAGTAATGCAAATATCTTTATTCAGCAATAAAACATACACAACATGTTTTTAGCCTAACAAGTCCACTAAATATGAAGATAGTGAGAACGTGAAACAATTAACCATATCAACCAAAATACACCAAAATACAGGTAGACTAAGAGAGGAAATAAGAAGATTTCTTAGATTTTATTTATTGATTTATTAGGTATTGAATTCAAAAATAGAAAACTAAAACACTAAAAAACGAGTTCAAACTGGAGCAAACATTAACTCGAAATCTGAAGTTAACACATACATTCGCCAGCTTATATAATGTAATGATACTAAAGTAATATAATATTCAAATTAAACGTTTACAATCCAGACTAATAGATATGTGATAACAATTTGTATTTGTTTAGTAGTATTATGTCATAATATAATACTAATAATAATAAATATTTATCTCTTAAAAAAGTATGCATTATAGAAGAAGAATGAAATATCAGTTTATAATTACTGGATTTTTTTTTATAATGTCTTGAAAATATATTCGACAAAACTAATATAACTCATCGGGATTAATACAGATACAGGTTTTACGAATCGTATCCAATTTAATATATATGTTTGACAAAACTGCATATGTGGCACCAAACATCCCGAGAGAAGGCACGAAACATCCCAAAAATGTATTGGTACGAAAAGTCCCGGACGAAACATCCCGGGACGAACTGGTTTTGGCACGAAATGACCCGGAGCCCATGTTATCTTCAACTGTCCGATATATACCGAAGTTGAAAAAGAAACACAACTTAGGAATTTCTGCTATATATTGTATAATGGACTGTTCATAGAAGTATGCAATAACCACAGGCATCTTCATAGAAGTATGCAATAACCACAATCATGTTTATATAAAAATGCACAGTCTTGTTCAAAGAAGAGTGCAATAACCACAGTCATGTTCATAGAAGGATGCAATAACCATAGTTTTGTTCATAAAAGAATGCAATAACTACAGTGATTTTCGCAGAAGTATGTGCGGGACTTTATTAATATAGTTCTATATACAGTCCCTGGTTGCAACAAAATAATTTTATACCACAATAGCCTTCCGAAAGCTCGTGCATTATCTCCCCGTACACGTGTAAAACTCATGCTCTATTATATACATATTGAATGTAGCGACACAGCCAAACAAACTCTATTATTGAAAGTTCTGAAACACTTGGAAAAAGGTGAAATAGTTATCAAAATTGGATGATCAACAAAAAATATATGACCATTTAAAGGTTGTTCTAAAATGGATATAGGAGCCGCCATTTTCAGAACTATGACGTCATAGTTCCATATTACCATATATGGAATCATTGATAAATATCGTTTAAAATGAAAAAAATCACAGCAAATGACTGCAAAAGATTTTACTGGTCATATAAAGCATTATTGCCATTAAGTATTACATATTTTTCATACAGTTGCCATCATATTTTCCCTATAAATCAGTAAATATTCAAATCAGTAAATATTCATATTTATAAATATTCAAATATGGTCATTTAGAATCATGATGTCATAGCTCTCAAAATATTTTTTTTCATAGATTACGTTCATTTATACCATACTTAACTATAAAAATGAAGTATTTGCCGAAAAAAAATTTAAATAGGGTATATTTGTGCAAACATAGACTATATTTGGGTAAATCGTATACGATTTGATAACAATGAATTTTAAAAATGGCTGCAAAGTTCATATCTGCGGCTAATATATATTTTTTTTCACAGATTATATTAATTTATACCATACTTAACTATAAAAATAAGTATTTGCCGAAAAAACCCATTAAATAGGGTGTATTTGTGCAAACATAAACTGTATTTGGGTAATTCCGGTGTATTTGGGTATATTTGGGTATATCGTGCCGCCGCCTTTAAGTGGGGGGAAATAAGTTGAAGTTCAATGAAGTTACATCATGCAGACACATCCTGCATCATTTCAAAGCAATGATTATTTACAAAATGTACCGAGTGTTGTTATTTGTCTTCGATTTGTTTATGATGGTGTTCTTTTGATATATTTAGCATGACCTCCGTATTTTTGGCTAGTAAACTAATAAACTTAGTTTTGGGTAGTCTGTTGCTCTCTCGCAATAGTCGCAACATCTTGGAATTGTAAAAACTAATACATTTAAGCAAAATATCCAAAGGTTTACAAACAATAAATTGTTTTAACATTTTTAGCATAATTATTTTGTATGAAATGCGTCACTGATTGTAGTAATACTGTTTGGAACCTGTACATCGAAGGTCATGGGATCCAGTCTGATAACCGCAACATGTTGGCTCTTTATTTGTTTGTGCCTTACGTTGGGAAATAGCGAGGTTAGTGAAGAATATTTGAGATCAACATAAATGTATGGAAGTCACATACATTTTATAAATCAATTTAAAAATCATTTTCATGATACGTTGTTTTAATATGTTGGCCGGTTATAAAAATATATTCCGAGACGTCCCTAACACTGAAAGCTTCTCTCTTTTTTTTCCTTTTATAGAGGAAATACAAATATTTTATTGTCTATAACATGTACAATTATAAACAGGATTGGTTTGTTCAACAAATAAATGATGGCACATTAAGTTTCATATAATGCAAAAATTGGAGAAGAACACAAAAACAAACAAATAATTATTAAACAGGTGAAAATGGAGAAAGTAAGATTATACACTTGTAAATATGTTACCTCTTTTAGAGCACAGTACAATCTAGTGTCTAGAGAGGTTATTTAAACTCTTGAGGTAGAGGCTTTCGGAAGGCATTTATTTCTGATATTCATAAGTTCATAATCATAGCAAAACTGAGCGGAGGTTGTTGCTATCTTTTCTGGTGGTTGATTATTATGAAGAGTTTAGTGGTATCGTCGAGAGTATTCCATTCTGATATGATTCAGATATTTTTTGTAAAAAATATCTCCGTCTAGAGCTAAGAGACGCACATGCAGTTAAAAAATGAAGTTCGTCTTCTACAGCATTAGAGCATAGTTTACAGATTCTTTCCTGTTGTGGTATTTTATTGTATCTCCCACTTTCAGTTTCTAGCTTATGGGCCGATATTCGTAGTTTAGTTAAAGCTTGGCGGAAGTTTTCGTTTTTAACCGTTACTAAGTAGGGTGCGATTTCGTAGTTTCTGTCAATGTGTTTTTAGTAGATGAGCTTTTCAGAGATTGAGAGTTTTGTTTTATATATATATCTAAATAGTGGTTTTGTAGACGCGATTTGATTTTATTGCATTCCGATTTTTCTAATTTGTTTTCTCGTGTTCTAAAGAAATTTTTAGGCTAGTATATGCAGTTTTTTTTTATTATTCTGACGTTCTATGTAACTGCATATAAGAAATATTTCAAAAGAGCATTAAATGTATATTTTAACACACTAGAGGATATACATGTAGTTTCGGGGGTAAAAAGGGGAGTACTCGGACCTAGTGAGGCCATCTATCTATCTTCCTTTAATTCCAAACCCTTGCTGGAGACCTAGGAGTGGCGCGCGTCTATCTGACATATGCGTATTAATAGAATAAAAATAAGTAAGTAAAGATTAAAAATAAAAACAACTCTGGGGCTACTTATGACGAGGCATGTTCCACTATTTTTTTTGCATGGTTTTAAAAGAAATTAGGGTGGGGAAGGGGGCCTCAGGCAAAAAAAAAAGAAGATGTTTCCTGTTACATGCCGAAAAAAACGGTGTTCGGTAGGTCGGATGTTTTTTTTGTAATTCCTCAATACCAGTGTGTTTCAAATTATATATAACAGCACCGTCAGAACTAACGTTTCATAAAACAAGCCTTTTGTTTTGTTGTGTTTCTTTGGTACACAGCTGCAGATAACAGGTACTCAGTCGTCATAAAATATTAAGGATTCCGTGAAAACACCCAAATTCCTACCCCAAATTGTCTTATGTGTACATAGCTGTCGAGTGCATTGCGGTGTACAGTAGCTTATGTAAAGTAAAACAACACGCGATATTCGCAATAGTTTGATCTGCTTCTCGCTAGCGTGCTCAATTTTGATTGGAAGTTTAAAAATATAGGTATATAATCACCATATGATATGTATTCCGGGGAAACCCCTTCCAAAATGAGTACATTTTCATCCTTTGTACGTAATCTTCCGAATCGTAGATCATTCATCATCTATCATGTCTGTCTTAGTTTTAAAATAATATTTAACCTTAGAAATGTCAAACAAACATAATATTTGTAAGAATCAAGCTTATGGCTAGGGGTAATATGTTGTGAAAAAAATCATTATGATAATATTGAATGCAAATGGCAGACATTTTGCAAAGCTGTAGATAATTTTTGACTGCAATGAGTATTTACTCATCAGATTCAAAATAAATGAGTAACAAGGAACTCGTTCAAAGTAAAAATAATTTTTAAACGTTCAATCTTTCAAATGGTTGTGAGATTAATTTATCAATTTAAAAGAAACAACGATTCTGATTAAATGAAAGTTCAGTAAAAACCAAAAGAAACACCATTTGGCCTATGTTCTTTATATTAGACACTTACTTAGAATAATTCTCATCATGTAAATAAGGCATAAAACTGTTCCACTGGACAATAATGTATACAAATAATAATTATAATACACATGATTTTTGAAAGTTTAGATTTAATGAGTTATGATACATTTTTTAAAAATTGAGGGGTTTTGTAAAAAGGTATGGGTAAAATAGTCAAAAACTCAGCTTATCTACAGCTCTGATTTTGTGTAATCTGCGAATGTGGGTCACAGGTAAAAGGCGTGTATAACACAATATTCTCAATCGATTTTGAATTTATTTCATCGCAACAAGTAAATTAAAGCATTTATCTTGAAATTTATGTACGTTATTGACTTTGTATACTTTATTTTGATGAGAAAAGCAAACTTCAAATCGACAACTTTCAATGCCAAAAAGATGTATGCGTTGAAAACCGAAAATGGAAACGGTTGTTGCTAAGTGACAGGACTGGTATAATAATTCAGTTGCGTCATCGTCATCGCGATTTTTTTACCACTATAAAAAAATATACTGTTATAAAAAAAATACGGTTGTGGGTGGGTGTGTGGGGTGTGGGGAAGTAAAAATCACGGTCTGTCGGGCAACAGGAAACAAACCTCTTTTTTTTAGGCCTTATACAGGCAGCTGCAAAGAAGGGTAAAAAGGCTCTGCACTAAGACGATTTGAAGACTGCTCTCACAACTGGGAGATGCAGTTTTAACTTTAATGCCAAAAAGTGCTATATGATGAGCATAATGATAAATACATTGTAACTCGGACAATAATGGATGGATTTTCAAATAATTGGACACACATATGCACATGCTCACCACAAGACAATGTGTTACACGCAATTTCAGGTCCGTGGCTCCAAGGTCAAGGTCACACTAAAAGGTCAAATATTAAAAAAAGTACTTTCGTGTCCAGCAAATAACTCTGACATTCATTGAGGGATTTTCAAATAACTTGGCAGAAGTGTTCACCACAACAAGACTATATGTTCTGAGCAAAATCCAGGTCAGTAGCTTCAAGGTCAAGGTCAGAAGATGTCATATGTTCTGTATTTGATTGAAATCATGTAATTCGTGTTCGGTCTATAACTTTGTCATCAGTTGAGGGATTTTTATATATGGCAGAAATGTTCACCAGAACCAGATTATGTGTAATGCACAAAACCCAGGTCTGTAGCTTCAAGGTAAAGGTCACACTTAGAGGTCAGAAGATGCCTTATGACCCCTATTTGAATGAAGTCATATTGGCTGTGTTCGGTGTATAACTTTGTCATCAGTCACCTTCAAGTTTTGCTGAACTTTTACCTGATCTTACCATTACACCCATGAATATTTACATGTATAAACATAGTTCAAACTTATGGTGTCGTCACATTTTGAGCTGTGTGCATAAACATATCATTCATATATTCACAAACCACTTCGGGGGCATTTGTCACAGTGTCATTTGTTTTTTTAAGGGACAGACGTTCTATAGTTATTAAGTTAAAACAAATGCTCACTTCAGTACATATGATATTATACCTTAAACCAGTGATTTAAGAATTATGGTTTATTTTAGTCTCTGCTTAAACATACATGTACATTTTAATGAAAGTTTTCCCTTAAACATGCAAAATGCCAAGACCACTGTTATAAAAAAAAGAGTAAAATTATTTGGGTTAAAGATAAAAGACCGAAAATTTGTTGAATTTGAAAATATTTTGGATTTTTGGATAGAAAAGATGGAAACTGGATTGAATTTATTAATATAAAGGGTAGTAGGACACACAACCAACGCCGGATAATGATAGAAGTTTATCATCTACGGTCAAACATTGACCTTCATAAGGATATTAGTGAGTTTTTTTGTTTTTTTAAAAGGTTGTGTGTGGGGCTGGGGAGGGGTGGAGAGGGCTGCAACTTCTATTAGGGGAGGGCTACTATTAAGGGAAATGCATTACAGGACTAACACAAGAGTCCTAATGCTATTAGGCATACACAAATAGCCTACACAGCAGACCTAAGATGAAATCTTATGCCCATACTTCAGAATAATTGAGTATGTTAGCATCCTAATTATATGAATATTTATATATGCTCAGAATATAAACCCATCCAAGACGAGTTTTGAGGATGCCAGGTGTAAATGTGTGTGCCCCAAGTTCAAGAAGGATTCCAACAGTTCCATTTCTGATAGAACAGTTTACATAAGCAACAATGTAGATCCAAATAATTGGTAAGTGTGTTTTGGTTTTTAAAAAAGTTGACTTTAAAGTTTTCATTTATGCAACTATGTAGGTCAGTGTGTTTTTTGTTGTTGTTTTCCCAAATTGAAAGAAAACATCTAATCAGACAAAAGCCTAACAAGTATTGAGTACAAAATGCTGTACTGTACCATGGTAAACAGTAGTGAAGATACAATTATAAAATGAATGTTTTACTGTATTTTTCCCCAATTTGATGGATAATTGCATTGAAATTCTCAATTATTACGGTATGGGTTTTGTTCCGAAAGTATAAAAAGCACACTTTCAGATCAAAATAATTGGTAAATATGTTTTGGTTTTTAGCTCTACTGATGAGAGATCAGCAGAGCTTATGCCGTGGTGCGGCGTCCGTCGTCCATCTGTCTGTTGGTAAACTTTTTTTGTAGCGACTACTCCTCTGAAACTACTGAATGGATTTTCATGAAACTTTACAGAAATGTTGTCCATGAAGTCTAGTTGATCCTAGCAAAAATTCATGTTGATGTGAAATCCAGGATGGCTGCCAGATCTAAAAATAGATTTTTAAAAAACAAGTTTGTAGCGACTACTTCTTGACAACTCCAAGTGATTACTTCTTGACAACTCCAAGTGATATTGATATGGGACATCTTCTAAAATGATTAGCATGACATGATATTGGTCCTTATCGAAAATCTTTTTGGTTCGACTTTAAACATGGCTGCCATCTTTGTTTACATAGAGTTATTTAGTAAAAACCTGTAGCGACTACTCCTCTGAAACTACTCGACGGATTTCCATGAAACTTCACAGGAAAGTTGCTCTTGATGTCTAAATGATCCTAGCAGCATTTCAGGTTGGTCGGAAATTCAAGATGGCCGCCACAGCTAAAAAATAGATTTTCAAAAAAAAAGTTTCTTGCGAGTACTTCTTGAAAACTATAAGTGATATTGATATGGGACTTTTTCAAAAATAATCAGTATGGAATGATGTTGACCCTTGTCGATAATTATTTTGATGCGACGTTAAACATGGCCGCCAGCGGCCATCTTTGTTTACATAGAGTTATATAATGAAAACTTGTAGCGACTACTCCTCTGAAACTACTTGACGGATTTTCTGAAACTTCACACAAATGTTGCTCTTGATGTCTAATTGATCCTAGCAATATTTCAGGTCGGCTGGAAATTCAAGATGTTCAAAAAACAAGTTTGTAGCAACTACTTCTTGAAAACTATAAGTGATATTGATATGCGTCTTTTCCTAAAATGATCAGTATGAAATGATGTTGACCCTTGTCGAAAATTATTTTGATTCAACGTTAAACATGGCTGCCAGCGGCCATCTTTGTTTACATAGAGTTATCTAGTAAAAACTTGTAGCGACTACTCCTCTGTAACTACTCGACGGATTTTCATGAGACTTCACAGGAATGTTGCTCTGGAATTCTAATTGATCCTAGCAAAATTTCAGGTCGGCCGGAAATTCAAGATGGCCACCATGGCTAAAAATAGATTTTAAACAAGTTTGTAGCGACTACTTCTTGAAAACTATAAATGATATTGATATGGGACTTTTTCTAAAATGATCAGTATCACATGATGTTGATCCTTGTTGAAAATTATTTTGATTTGACTTTAAACATGGCCGCCAGCGGCCATCTTTGTTTACATAGAGTTATATAATGAAAACTTGTAGCGACTACTCCTCTGAAACTACTTGACATAAGGCAATCCCAAATAAATGTTTACCATTTCACGACATATGCAAATGTGGAAACGTGGCTCCATCGTAAATGGAGTGTCTACAATAGAATTTGCAGCAACTCTGCAGTTCTGCAGGTTAGAAGGATCTAGGCCCATTCTCCATATTTTATCTAGATGTAAATGAAGGATGAGCCTTCAATTCCCCAAATGTTTACTGCCAGGGTCAGTGCAACATATGTTGTAGAGACTGAACATCCCTGTTAATATGTCAAAACTGTTGTGTTAAAGTTAATTTACAATTTCTAGTTCTGTGTAGTGTAACCTTTTAATCAAAAGGATACAAAGAAATGCAAACTAGAAAGACCATTGAAAACTTACGACTTAATTTGCAGGGCATGCTCAGTGAATACCTAAGCTAGTTTATTTCTGCAGTTTGTTTCAGATATAAAGAAACCGTGATCAAATATGTTAATTGTTTGTTTCAGTTCTTGTGCAACCGTTTCTTGTTTCGAATTTAAAATATATTTATTTGTTATTTAACGAAAACAACTGTTTGTTGTCTGCAAATATAAGAAACATTCCATATATATTATCCTGTCAAAACCCCATTACTCACAGTGCCCGGATATTATTGGTGCAATAAAATCAACAAATAGTACTGTGCAAACAATTTTCTGAACTATTTAAAACATTATTAATAATTTCCATGCAAATATTCAAGATATGAAGAAAAACTAATATGATGCCTCGAGTTTTGATTTTTAGCTCGACTGATCAGAGATCAGCAGAGCTTATGCCGTGTTGCGGCGTCCGTCGTCCGTCTGACCGTCCGTCCGTCTGTCTGTCCGTAAACTTTTATTAGTAGCGACTACTCCTCTGAAACTACTGGATGGATATTCACAGAAATGTTGCCCATAAAGTGAAGTTGATCCTAGCAAAAATTCATGTTGATGTGAAATCCAAGATGGCTGCCAAAGCTAAAAATAGAGTTTTAAAATACAAGTTTGTAGCGACTACTTCTTGAAAACTATAAGAGATATTGATATTGGACTTTTTCTAAAATGATCAGCATGACATGATGGTTATCCGAGTCGAACATTATTTTGATTCGACATTAAACATGGCTGCCAGTGGCCATCTTTGTTTACATAGAGTTATATAATGAAAGCTTGTAGCGACTACTCCTCTGAAACTACTTCAACGGATGTTCATGAAACTTCACAGGAATGTTGCTCTTGATGTTTAATTGATCCAAGCAAAATTTCAGATCAACCAGAAATTCAAGATGGCCACCACAGCTAAAAATAGATTTAAAAAAAAATAAGTTTGTAGCGACTACTTCTTGAAAACTATAAGTGATATTGATATGGGACTTTTTCTAAAATGATCAGCATGACATGATGGTTATTCGAGTCGAACATGATTTTGATTCGACGTTAAACATGGCTGCCAGTGGCCATCTTTGTTTACATAGAGTTATATAATGAAAACTTGTAGCGACTACTCCTCTGAAACTACTTGATGGATTTCATGAAACTCCACACGAATGTTGCTCTTGATGTCTAATTGATCTTAGTAAAATTTCAGGTCGGCCGGAAATTCAAGATGGCCAACATGGCTAAAAATAGATTTTTAAAATATAAGTTTGTAGCGACTACTTCTTGAAAACTATAAGAGATATTGATGTGGGACTTTTTCTAAAATGATCAGCATGACATGATGGTTATCCGAGTCGAACATTATTTTGATTCAATGTTAAACATGGCTGTCAGCGGCCATCTTTGTTTACATAGAGTTATATAATGAAAACTTGTAGCGACTACTACTCTGAAACTACTTGACGGATTTTCATGAAACTTGACAGGAATGTTGCTCTTGATGTCTAATTGATCCTAGCAAAACTTCAGGTCGGCCGGAAATTCAAGATGGCCACCACGGCTAAAAATAGATTTCCAAAAATAAGTTTGTAGCGACTACTTCCTGAAGTCAAAATCAATCAGTAGAGCTTCAAGGTCATTGACCTCTTGTTTTTAGATTACCTTTAGAACAGCAGACCTCTGCCTCATTGACAGAGGCATGCCTAGTGGAAAAATTCATCCTTCATCTCATCTACTATATCCTTCGCATCGCTCATAAATTGCTATGCAATATCTGTGGTAAATACGTCTTCTGACTACTGATGGGGACTCTTCTCCCTCTGAGGTTTCTGATCCAGTATAACCTTATATGATGAGTTTATCCCATTTCATATTATCTTGCACAGGTTAGGGAACTTCTTGTTTATTTTCAGCAACTGTGGCTTTGTAGTAAACCAACCATTCGAACAATGCTCCAGGTGTCAATGTAAATTTGAAAATAGAAATACAACCACCATAAAGGTAAGTGCGATGGAAACTAAAATCTCAGACAGACCCGTAGCTATTTTGAGGAACACCTAGGCAGAATTTCGGGAATGTACCTACTTTATATATAAACAACTTCAATATCAAAAATAATCAATCATTGAAAAAAGATTGATAATTCCAACTAAAAAACGCTTGAGTGCAGGAAATTGCATATAGAAAACAAATTGGGTGGGAGTTGGGGCGCGATGTGCATGCCACTGGACCGCCATATAAAGGGATTTGCTTTGGTTAAATTTTAAGGCTGGCTATGTGCCTGATAGTTTTTTATATTCGTAAATGGGAATTTAATTGAATTGTTGTATAACAGCTCTTCAGCACATTATTTAGGTTATTTATAGCTACCTCAGAGCAAAGGGAAGGACACATAGACTCTGATTCACCAGACTGCCAGTTTTGCGTCCCCAATACGAGGAATGGGACCAGAAATAGGACATGAGAAACAAGGCAGAATTGATGTTCTGTCTAATTTATTAAAGACTTATGGCCTTTTGTTTGACTTAGAATTTTCCACTCTGTTGTATAATGTAACACATTTTTTCTTGAATATTTTCGAATTGATTTTCCCAAACTTCCTATACATGTTACAACTGATGACCTTATGTCCCTCTTCATCATACATTATTGATGCCTGATTTTTTACAGTATTATGGCCCTTTATTTGACTTAGAATTTTTCACTTTATAATGAACTTCTTGTGGCTTTCACTTCAAAAGTGTTAATGGATTGTTATTACACTTGACATACAGTTCACAGCTGATAATATGATGTGTCTCTGCATCAACGTTTTTCGATTCCACATTTTTTTTATACAGAATTATGGACCTATGTTTTACTTAGAATTTTTCTCACATTGAAAATTACCAAATATTTTAGACGTCCATTCGCATTGGCTATATAAAAAAAATGGACAGGCGCGTAGCGTGCCATACTCATTTACTCACGTGAGTAAACTTTTCAAACGAAGGCTCAAAAAATAAAAATAAAAACTCAGAAAACGCAATAAAAAGGTGAGCCTAAGAGGGGGTACAGTTCACATGCTGAGTCTGAAATGTTAAGGAATAATGGTATTTTCGACAGGATTTAAATCTTTCATCCTGACCCTAAAATGCACCAGAAGTCACGTACGAGCGTTTATTTTTTAAAAATTTCCCGGGGGACAACCCCCTCTCGTAAATTGAGATTTTGGTTACGCTACGCCCCTGGTGGGGGTATTGATCACCTTCAGTGATAGTTATAGTTGTACCTGTGAACCCCTTGAGTACCTCCTTGGCTGGGATAGCAAAGATGCTGCTTCTAAAACCTTCTTGCCTCTCAACGCTGCAGGTTCGAATCCCACTTGGAGTTTGACTTGTCAAGTGAGAAAATGTTGATTCTTACGGATGACAGGAGGTATAAAGTACTGGTTCAAAAATGGACAGTCATATATGGCCTAACATGTGCTAAAAATAAAGTAAAACACCATTCGAATAAACCCATGCATAATTATAATTATGTTATTCTGTTCCATAGGTGGTTGTGATCATCATTATCTGCGTGATTTCTCTGCTGCTGGTCTACATGCTGTTCCTGCTGTGCCTGGACCCCCTGATCGTACGTCGCCCCACCCAGTACCAGGAGCACACAGATGAGGTGGTTAATTTGGTAACATTGGTAACGGTGGCTTGGGGAGGCTACTACTTCTTTACTAACCAGGCAGTTACAAAACATCATGAAAAGTCTTTCTTATTTTTTTCCTGATACATTTAAACATTATTTGAATGGATTTTGATTTTATCAGCCAATGACAATATTTGTTTTAATTGCCATAGGGTTGGTATTTGAACGATAAAAGGCATCAAGTGACTTCTCATTTTGAAAGCTTTTTTTGCCCCAGCTTGAAATGTTCTCTTCTCTTTTTATGTATTTAAGTTGAATAGGGTCCATTAAAGCAGGATTTGTGGGGAGGGGATAGACTGGAATGAAACTTCACACAATGACTTAGGGCAGTGACAGAAGATCGCAGAAAGTGTAGGGCGCAGGAACCATACTTCTGTCTTCCATTCAAATCAGAGTAATTGCCTTTTGTAATTTTATGCCTATTTTTTTGTTTCTAGAGCATAACTTGAAAAATACAAATGGGACTGAAATGTGAAAGAAAGTGCATAGCACAGGAACCATAACTCTTAACTTTAGTTTAGCTTGAGTAAAGACAGAATTATCCCTCTTTGTACACTTACATTTATTTTAATATAAACATACATTTATTTAAAAAAAACACTACAAAACAGTTAATCTAAACTTTGTCCAGGTGTTCAGGTCATATAATAATGTATATGCTCCAATTAAAAGTGTAAGTTTAATCACTGGTTCTTGAAATACCTGTGATGGAATATGCGTAAAATTAATTATGAGTTGGTAACTCTTAAACCATTCATACTATGTCTGTAGTGTTTGGATTCTCAAAATATGTAAGTTATATAATATACACCTCATCATCAGTAGGTTTAGAAACGGCATACATCTGTTGTAAAATTTGCCTGTTGATAGATGGCGAGATAAGGACTTTAATGTAACCAATCTCGTTATTTTATGAGCCGCTATCCCATGACCATAAATAAAGAACAAGTCAACATGTAACAAAGACAAGATTATTATTTGATTAGAATAACCACCAATTTATATAACATTTGCATATGACAAATTCTAAAGCGTTAATGCGATTGACTTAAAAACATGACCTTGATGAAATGTTTTGGAGAATATATGGCCGCCAACAAGCGTCTCACCAGGTTTGATACCCTTGGATGGTGGGGATACCCCAAGTCTGAGATGGTGGGGAACAGTCCTATAGATCGAAGGTTGATAAAGCTATGACTGCCTTATTCAATACACACACAATTGAACACACTGTTTTAGTATTATGCTAGTTACCCATTTAATACTCCACTGTGGGACTAGGTTTATTATAAGCCGTTATGCACTAGTATTATAGGTCACTATACACACACTATTAATACACAACGCATGCAACCGACAGCTAAAAACACCACACATTGGTAGCTGTTAATCACAATAAACAGATTATCCGAAAAATTAGGGAATACACGGGAAACACAAAGCCATAGACTATACGGGTGTAACCCTGGTCCCTAATATAATACCATTAACAATTCTCATGCGAGCTTGATTCCCCTTCTACAATAAAGTAGAACCAAGTAAAGGGAGCGAAATGCATGATTTAAATTTATATGTTTAAACGAGATTTATTTCCCCTTATGCTGTTTTTGCATAGTAAAAGACAGGCATACTGTTGAGCCCCAATGGACCGACCTTCGGCCTTTAGAATTTTCCGCCACAATAAAGAACATTTATCCATCAAAATTTCACCCAGGGAGATGCAACTGAATTACATCGCGAATACCATCCAAACACATCTCAAGACCAACCGGGGACAAATGAATACTGTCGCGAATATAAAAACCAGGAGTTTGATAATCAATGGGAAAACATGTCCCACAATCTGACGACCAAAACGGTTCACTCGATGCCTCTTCCCATCGATAACTAATGTGTCGCCATGCCATATCCAGCGTTGTAAAATGTCCACCCATACAATTACAACCCCTGGGAAAATTGACCTGACATAGACATGAAAAGACTAGACGAGCACATGTCGTTTCCCTCCAGATGTATTAGAATCATTCTTGGAGGTGGCTGAGATAACATGATGAGCTGGACCCGACTTGCAAAGTCTGACCTTCGCATACCTCTCACACCATGTCATCCTATTGCAACATTTGGGAATGTTTCTTGTTTTTGTTCTATCTCCTGTCCAGTACATAATCGAGTCACACATGGCCCAGATGTCTGTATGAACAGGAAAAATTGCTCCTTTTTAATTGGTAGGCAACAGTATGTTATTGCTTTTGACCTTTGTCTAAGAAAATCACTCATATCATATAGCAACATAACATTTTTATTGTTGAACATTTCCCTTTAACTTTATGTCCACTGGTGTCCACATTCATTCACATGAAGCATCCACTGATATTCTTGTTGTATTTGAGTAAAGCATTTAATAGGCGTAACGAATTTATCTGCAGGGCATTTTTACCAGATCTTTGGGAAAGGTGGTTTTTGGTGCACAAATTCCATAAATAAGTTCAAAAATGGGTAAATCTGCATGATATTAAAGGTAATTTGGGTGGGGAAGGAGCCTTTGACAGGCCTGTAGGAGGAATGATAACTGACCTGTGAGTATAAAAAGCTGCATTTGTGAGGAGTACAATGATGGCCGAATGTTTTTAATCACTGTTGTTTTAATTCTTTTGGCCGAATTACAGTTGCTGAAAAAAATACAATTAAGAATTAACATGTATACCAGTATTTAGTACTTGGCTACTTGCATTGTCAATCGACACACATTCTAGTAAGAAATTTAACAATTTAGCGAATGTCGTTCCATGTGTTTTAGTATTTTAATTGGTGAAATTGTTTTGTAACTGACAAGAAAGTGTTGTAGTAGATTAGACAGTACCCAACTTGATATTGTGTATAGGGTTACTGTGTATATAGACATTGATATTGTGTATATAGACATTGTATATACATGTATAGAGTAGATTTGACAGTACCCTTGATACTGATAATTTTCTATATAGACATTGATATTGTATAAATACAGAATATTATGTCAGTGCCCTTTGCTGTCAAGTTTATTAGGCGTGGCTTAGAAAATGAAGACTGGCGAGGCTATTCTGCGTTTTTGTACCAAGCCTAATAAACTTGATAATAAAAGGCACGGAATAATGTTCCTTTATCATATCGATAATCCACATGTTCTGTATGGGTTACTAGTTTTATCTTCTTAACAGAATGTTACACTTGTCGAGGACGCTGCCATATTGTGTTTTCTTCATGCGAAAAGAAAACTGAAAAAAAAAAAATTGCTTAGTGATGGTCAACAAAATTGACTGTCTGTGTAAAAAATGACATCTAACTTTGACAGTCAGAAAATTCTTTCTTGTAAATTTCGCCGACTGGTGAGTAGGCTTAATTATATGGTACTGTCCAGCTGAGTGACATCCGTCCCGAAAAGTTTGTGTGTCTATCTCCTCCCACAGTTTTCAACCGATTATTTCGAAACTTTACAGGATGCTTACCTATGATGTCAAGATTTGCATATCGATTGGGCGTGAAAATCGACCTTGCATTACCAGAGTTAAGGCCCTTTTTCGTCCGATTTACGTTAAAATAGTTTGTGTCCATACAGGATGCCTACCTATGAAGTCAACTTGAGATGTGCATATCGAATGGGCGTGAAAATCGACCATGTATTGCCAGAGTTATGGCCCTTTTTCGTCAGATTTTACGTTAACATATGTTGTGTGTCTATCTCCTTCTTTTCTACCGATTGTTTTGAAACTTTCAAGATGCTTGCTTGTGATGTCAAGATTTACATACCAATTCTGCGTAAAAATCGACCTTGTATTACCTAAGTTGCGGTCCTTTTTCATCAAATGTTACGTTTTTTGCTGATTGGTGTCCCATGGACACATTTCTAGTTAATAATGAAATGCTATTAAATCGCTAGGGTTATCTACTGAAAAGATGAAGAAACACATTGTCACAAATTTGCTCTATATATACAGTACACATTCAAATCCATGTAATATTCCAGATTTGAAATCTCAAAAGACAAAAACCGACTGTAGTAGAGTTTTTAATTACAGTACAAAAAATTCTTAATTGGTGAAGTTCTGCTTTGATGATTAGAGCCATTTCAGTATTGCATTTAATGTAGAGGTAGCAAGATTTTGCAACCAAAATTTGCTCATCTGCTTGTGTCAAACACGCATTCAATAATGAAACTTTGAAGAGGTAAACAGTGGTGTGTCATGTGCTGTACCATTGGGTTAAAAGCAGCACATTATACATACAGCATTCATAATTTTGATAGAACATCAAAAAAACTGACCAATCAGTGACCAGAAATTAGACATGCCTTTACATTCTGGTTGATGAAACGCTCGGTCTTTGTCCTTGATGTTCAACCAAGTTTACTGTTTAAATTAAGGTATTTACAGAGTGATTATTTTAAAATCCTGCAAATGTCATGCACATGCATGAAACTTGATTCAATATATGTATCTTTCAAAATCAAAATCTTAAAAATTATCGTCTTTTTACTCTGCCAAAGACTTTTATTTTACTATAGAACCTAAGGATAAAAACCGAGTAACAGATTTTATCACCTACTGAAAATAAGGTAAAAACTCAACATCTCTGCAATGGAAAATTATGAATACATGTATAGTAGAAATTTTGTTTCCTATAATGCGTTTCTTTATTCTTTCATTATATGTATTTAAAAATGTTCAAAAATGAATTCGTTTTTTGACCAATTTCATACCTGCATTTGTTAAATGGTCGATATAGCATGGCACAGAAACTGCACATTTATTTTATCTTGACCCGTTTTCAGAAGCAGCTCTGATAAGATTTAAATGCCTGGCATGCCATAATATTCTGTATTTGACTGGGCATGTTAATGATGCATATATTTTGTGATCGTGTTGTGAATGTATATCATAAATTGACCAAGTGTTTTACATCATAATATACTTACCATGACTTCTTTCATCGGCAGGATGACCAGACCGTATCTCAGGTTCCACAGTTTGACAGTGGGGCACGTCCCCGCCTGGGACGGCAAAAGTCTGTTATCAACTACGTCTCGGACGAGCAGAAGAGGTGGAAGAGCACTGTCCAGGAGCAGAGGAAAAACATCTATGACAAGCACACCATGTTGAATTAGGCCTGCGATTGATATTCGTGTGATTAGTCATAGCATGTGATGGTCATGTGACGAAAAATTGAGGTGATTTACAACCATACTATGTTATGTGAAAGCCATGACTGTGTTTACTTTGAACATGCCATAATTAAGTCTGACATTGACTAGTCTTGTGCTGATCAAGTGACATGGACTAGTCATGTGTGTATCATGTGACATGTGACTATCCATGTGACATGAAACTAGTCATGCGAGGATCATGTGACATGTGACTAGTCATGTGTGGATCATGTGACATGTTAGTTGGTAGAATTCCCCTATGGAAGTAGTGTTTGAACGTTGAGAGTATTTTAAGAATGCTTTCATACCACATATATTCAATTTGTGATAATATGATGTATTGATCTGTTGTGAATCATAGCAATCTGTTTTAGGATGCGGATTTGTTCCTTACTTAGGTATTCTTTACATTAAATTTGCGCTACCAAATCATTTGAAAAAGAACTTTGCTTCATAAAGTCAGCAATTTTTTTTTTTTTACTGATGTTTTCTTCGACACATTCCAAAGATTAATACCGATACCCTTTGAAAATTGCCAGAAAAGCACAGTGTGTTTGAAGTCCCTCACCACAATGACACATATATAATAAGTGTCTACTAGAACGGATCGTTGTTATACTTACATGTATCATGCTGTCTTATGCCTCGTAATTTACGATAGAATCAACTTGACATTTCATCTGTGAACAATCTGTTATATGCATACATTTTTTTTCCTGAATTTATTAAACAGATTTTTATGCTTAAAGTTAAATTGACACATGGCAATCTTAATTCTTTAAATAAAATAACTTCACACAAGTACTTTCATTGTACACGTTTGAATATTTGCCTAATAATTTTAGAAATAGTTCAAAATTATTTTGGCATACTATTGTTGAATTTAGCACAAGGCATCATTCTATTCTCAGTGAAAAAAGAATTCGACAAAAGGTTATAATAGGCTATAAAAAAGTATATATATACAGAAATATGTATGCAAACTATTACAAGAGTATTCATTTACCTGTCAATAACACTGATTGACACAGAGGCTTTTAAAGGGGATGATGCACTATTTTCAAACAACATTTATTTAAAGAGCTCTAAAAAACTGGAAAAAAAGCTAAAAGAATTATCAAAATACCATGAAAAATAAAGGAGATACGACCTATTGAAAATTTGCAAAGGAACATAAATGGAGTTGGCCATCTTGGGGTGATGTCATTGCGCCTTTTACCATATATGGCATATTCACAGGCATATGATGAATAATCAATTATAGTGTAAGTAAAGCACACAAGAAAATTTGTTTCTGAGTTGCTCGTCCTACGCAATATTTGAATGGCCAAATTGATAAATTGTTAAAGAATTTATCTTAATTTCTACTCGTCCAGCATCAATGAGCACTCGTCATAGCGAGTGGATGAGTGGAATTTTCGTGCCCTGAAGCATAATGTAAGTAAAGCGCATGGAAAACAATGAAGTAAATCTTGTGTTCCCCTGTATTCAGTATTTTACATGCAGTTTTATGGTGAGGGGACATATAGTGTTGCCCGTCCGTCGCGTATGTCTGTCCCGAAAAGTTTCTGTGTCTATCTCCTCCCACAGTTTTCAACTGAATGTTTCCAAACTTTTACAGGATTCTTTCCAGGATTCTTTCCTATGATATCAAGATATGCATATCGATTTTACGTGACAATCAACCTTTTAAAAATTAATTACCAGAGTTACGGCCCTTTTCTTGTCAAATTTTACATCTATTTTTCATTTTACACTGGATGGTGAGGGGACATATAGCGTTGCCCGTCTGTCCTGTCTGTCCGTCCCGAAAAGTTTGTGTGTCTATCTCCTGCCACAGTTTTCAACTGACTGTTTCGAAACTTTACAGGATGCTTACCTATGATGTCAAGGTATGCGTATTGATTCCGCATCAAAATCGACGTAATTTTTGGTAAAATTTTATGGTTTTCATTGGGGGCATCCGTGTCCAATGGACACATTTCTAGTTTATGTATAAAACAGTTAAACATTCCATGTATACACGATGTAAATACTACTGCCTGTTAACATCAGCAATACTGTATGTATGCCCCTTGTATGATGTATCAATAGTTGTGTAATATTTGTAGATATTTATTGTGTGATAATCCGTTTATTATATATGTTAGATGCATTTATTATCTGTAATTTATTAAATGACTATACTAACTTAAAGGGACACGCGGCAATCTTTAAAATTGCTTACGGCATCCCGTCGGATTTTCTACATAATTTGGAAATCATTATTAATAATTATTTGAAAAGTTCAAAGCAAATAGTTTTTACATATTGTTATTTCACTAATAATATATTTTAAACCTATAGTAGAACAGCAAAGAAAAATTGAATTGACTGAAATTATTTATTTATATGCAAGCAAGTTCAAAGTCAAGATGGTCGATACAGGAATAACAAATTAATGTGCTTGTGATTGGTTTCTAAATACTCTGTGTGTTCCTTTAAGTTCCAAATGTTATAAAACAATGATCTAGATGTAAATGGAGAGTGGGCCTGGAATGTTCATTCCTGTTGGCGCCATATAACCTTTTTGTTTTGGTGCACCGTAAACCCCCAGTTCAACTCAGCTTTAAAATAGTTGTGTCTTGATGTCCTGGAAGGTCATGGAACATGTTTTATAAAAGGATCAGTACTATAGTTACTTTTTCTGGAAGTTTGTATCACGTAGCTTAGGTAATGACAGGCAAGGATCACACGAGAGACGTTAGCTTCCTAATTGCTCTACGAGAGGCGTTAGCCTCGTAATGCCTATATGAGAGGTGTTAGCCTCATAATGCCTCTACGAAAGGTGTTGTGAGGCTAAAGGAGAGGTGTTATGAGGCTAAATTTGCTATGAAGAAGTGTTAGGAGGCTTAAGTCTCTACAAGAGGCGTTAGTCATGTAACCCCTTGAGTGTGATCCTGTGATCTGGCAATTACCCACGAGAGCTGATACAAGATTCCAATTTTTTTTTATAATGATCGCTTTTGTTATATGTACCTCTTTACATGTTAAAATAGAATACATAATAAAATGATGTTTTCATTTGATTTTGTTTGTTAACTCAAAATTCAATGAAAACCAGCAAAGGAAAGATTTTAATCTGTCGAATGCATGAAAATATATACATTGGATCATGAAACTTAAATATGAATTTATTGTCTGCATATTGTTTTAAATTTATCTTGATAAGTGACATATCATAACCTGTATTAGATAAATATATTATCCTATTAGAGTTATATTGTGTTAAACATTAATCAAAGATGAGTATTGATGTTTAAAGGGACACTCGACAATCTTGGAAATTTTTATCAAGCGTTATAATTGGCGCATCAATTTATTAATCCAGTTTCATTTTGACTTTAAACCTGGTTGCATATAATAATAATAATAATAATAAAAGTCTTATTCTACCATTATTGATGCGATATTCTACACAGTTTATAACCTGCAAAAATAATTTGCTTTATATTAGTCTTATAATTACTATTTAATAATGATCAACAAATGCAAAATATGTAGAAAAAATTTCGTTTTTAAAAAATCAAGATTGCCATGTGTCCCTTTAATAGAAATATTAAGAAGATATTGCTATTGTTTGTTATAACTGTTGGAGGACCATGTTTTCTATATTTAATATAGATAATAACAAGATGTGCAATAGTGTATCTAAACATTTCATTGTAGTAGATATATTTATATTATTATATTTAATTTGCATTTTATTGTGTTGCCTGCGAAGCATGGCAGCCACTTAGGGATCACTTCGCCATCCTCTGTTACACTTAAACCTGCAACCTAACCTTGGCCATAACTTGAAAAATATTTTACCTATGTTCATAAAACATCACATACATCTTAACCCAAGAAATGTTGTTACACATATCCAATAACTCTTGACTTTCATTTTGGCAGAGTTATGCCCCTTTTCATATAATAATAAGCAGGTGGCACAAGTTATCCGTGGAACACCCTTCTAGTTTAATGTATATTAAAGTGTTTACACTCATATTGTTATTTATATTCTACTTTTGTTAAAGCTATTTATCTGCCCAGTTTCTAGACATCGCTAATACGTTAATGCATATTCACCTATTAAACATGTTAAATACATAAACTGGTGAATACAGAAATAAATTATTATAAACTCCCAAAATATTCAAAATGCAAATATAAATTACAAGATTATAATTGTTTGTGCATTTTAAAGTAAGTTGATGATATTCTATATTCAAGATATTCTTACTATTAACAATTAATCAATGTGGTTGCTACATTGGTTAAGGTGGAGGTTTACAGGGAATATGGGATTCTATTTGTTTATCTTATTTGTTATATTTTGGACCTTTTTTCTGACAAATTTTGACACTCAGAATATAGTGTGCACCCACGAGCACACTCATATTTTTTTTACTGATGATGCGTCCCTATCAATTACCTGTTATAACAAAAAATCATCTGTGCTCGTGGGTGCGCTCTGTATTTCAAGGACCAACAATGGACTAAAAACTGCTGCAACTAAACAAACATGTCAGGTTTTTGAAAGAAGATACATTGTTTGTGAGGCTCTTAAACTAATTTAAAGCCTTTTAATTTTAATACTCAACATTTTTTAAATTTGTCTTGAAGATTTAAGATTTTCTATCATTTCGCGAAATCTATTTATTTCTATGCATTGTTACTAGGTGTAACTGATGTTGTGTTGACTGTTTAATAATGTGCAAGGATATATGTCCGAGGGTAGTTCAAGTAGATGTTATTATGTACTTCTTGTGTGTATTTGGAGAGCACATCTATTTATTATGCCCCTGCCAAAATTGGTGGGGGCTATACTGTTTTGGCCTTGTCCGTCCGTTCGTTAGTCCGTCCGTCCTTTTTGCTCATATTCCCAAAATGCTTTCATGATTTACTTCCATATGTTATTTGTTGATTACTAAGGTCGTACAAAAACTTTCCATCATATTTCGGATCACCTGCGACCTCAAGGTCAAGGTGACACACTTGGAAGTTTTGCGTTTAGGTCTGCTTTCAGTAACATGTTAAAGTTACAGTTTTGCTAATATTATCAAAATGCTTTGATAAATTACTTTCATATTTTATTTGTTGATTACTAAGGTCGTATAAAAAAAAATACGTCGTATTTCTGATCACCTGTGACCACAAGGTCAAGGTCACCGAATTAGAAGTGTTGCGTATAGCGAGGGCATTAGTCGGATATCCAACATTTCTAGTTGTTTACTTGTAGTGTGTATTTGTTGAGCACATCTATTTTGTATTTATTGGGAGGGGGTCGTGGATTTTCGGAAAATGGGGAAGCTGTATATTTAAATTTAATATTTGAGTCAAGACAATTTTGAAGGAAAAGTTAATCGTTTAAATTAAAAAATGCAAACACAAAATCAGGACGAGAATAAAAGGACACATCTGCTATATTTTACATTCAGAAACAAGTTGCACATAATACCGTTCTAGAATCCCCACAGAATACCCAGGGTTATGGTATATGAAAATGTTTTGGTATTGGCAATTTTCATCCCAGATAATACAGACGCTGCATCTAAGACTTTCTAACCTCTCACCGATGCAGGTTCGAATCCCACTGGGATATTGACTTGTCAAGTGAGAAAGTGTCGATTCTTACGGATGGCGGCGGAATATAGAATTGGTTCTACCCAGGACAAATGGATTGGTCTGCCTCTACCACAAAAAAACGGCCATCATATATGGTCTAACATTTGCTAAAAATGACATAAAACACCATGCATACACATTTGACAAATGGGCTGGTCAATTTGGAGTAAATTAGTGCACCATTGATATAGAGAAAATAATACAGATATAGTTGTGTATTTATAAACAATAAATGTCAAAAAATAAAACCGACTACTTTTTTCATTATTTTTGACGACGTGTAGATTTTTGTCGAGCCCGCTTGCAGACACCTCGATATAGTTGTCAGTGGCTGTTCGGTGTATGTGCATGCTTGCGTCCGTGCATGCGTACGTCCAATCGTGTGTAGGCTATAATTTTGTCATGCATAGAGGGATTTTGCAATAAATTTGCACAAATTATCACCATAATATGACGATGTGTCGCGCGCAAACCCAGGCCTCCAGCTCAAAGGTCAAGGACACACGTAGAGGTCATGCAGTTCATGCAGTCAGATCTTGTCTGGGCTGTAACTTTGTCATGCATAGAGGGATTTTGAAATAACTTGGCATAAATGATCACCGCAAGAGGATGATTTCTCGCGCACAAAATCCAGGCCTCCAACTCAAAGGTCAAGGTCACACGTAGAGGTCATGCAGTTCATTCAGTCCGATCTTGTCCGGGCTGTAACTTTGTCATGCATAGCGGGATTTTTAAATAACTTGGCACAAATGATCACCATAAGAAAACGATGTGTCGCGCACAAACCCAGGCCTCCAGCTCATTGGTCAAGGTCACACAAGGAGGTCATGCAGTTCATGTAATCAGATCGTGCCCAGGCTGTAACTTTGTCATGCATAGAGGGATTTTGAAATAACTTGGCACAAATGATCACCCCAAGAGAACGATGTGTAGCGTACAAACCCGGGCCTCCAGCTCAAAGGGCAAGGTCATACTTATAGATCATGGAGTCCGATCTTGTCCGGGCTGTAACTTTGTCTTGCATAGAGGGATTTTGAAATAACTTGGCACAAATGATCACCACAAGAGGACGATGTGTCTCGTACAAAACCCGGGCCTCCAGCGCAAAGGTCAAGGTCACACTTAGAAGTCATGCGGTCCGATCTTGCTCGGGCTATAACTTTGTCAAGCATATATAAATTTTTAAATTACTTGGCACAAATGATTTCAGATATAAATACAATAATCAGAAACTTAGTCCTTTTTAGCTTATGCAGTGGTGCGGCGTCCGTCTGTCCGTAAACTTTTTTTTGTAGCGACTTCTCCTCTGAAACTACGGAATGGATTTTCATGAAACTTTACAGAAATGTTGCCCATGAAGTCTAGTTGATCCTAGCAAAAATTCATGTTGATGTGAAATCCAAGATGGCCGCCAGATCTAAAAATAGGTTTTTAAAAAACAAGTTTGTAGCGACTTCTTCATGAAAACTATAAGTGATATTGATATGGGACTTTTTCTAAAATGATCAGCATGACATGATGTTGGTCCTTGTCGAAAATCGTTTTGATTCGACGTTAAACATGGCTGCCAGCGGCCATCTTTGTTTACATAGAGTTATATAATGAAAACTTGTAGCAACTACTCCTCTGTAACTACTTGACGGATTTTCATGAAACTTTACAGGAATGTTGCTCTTGATGTCTAATTGATCCTAGCAAAATTTCAGATCGGCCAGAAATTCAAGATTGCCGCCACAGCTAAAAATAGATTTTTAAAAAAGAAGTTTGTAGCGACTACGTCTTGAAAACTATAAGTGATATTGATACGGGACTTTTTGTAAAATGATCAGCATGACATGATGGTTGTAAGAGTCAAACATTATTTTGATTCGACGTTAAACATGGCTGCCAGTAGCCATCTTTGTTTACATAGAGTTATATGATGAAAACTTGTAGCGACTACTCCTCTGAAACTACTCGACGGATTTTCATGAAACTTCACAGGAATGTTGCTCTTGATGTCTAATTGATCCTAGCAAAATTTCAGGTCGGCCGGAAATTCAAGATGGCCACCATGCCTAAAAATAGATTTTAAACAAGTTTGTAGCGACTACTTCTTGAAAACTATAGGTGATATTGATATTGGACTTTTTGTAAAATGATCAGCATGACATGATGTTGGTCCTTGTCAAAAATTGTTTTGATTCAACGTTAAACATGGCTGCCAGCAGCCATCTTTGTTTACATAGAGTTATATAGTAAAAACTTGTAGCGACTAATCCTTTGAAACTACTTGGCAGATTTTCATGAAACTTTACAGGAATGTTGCTCTTAATGTTTAATTGATCCTAGCAAAATTTCAGATCGGCCAGAAATTCAAGATGGCCGCCACAGCTAAAATTAGATTTTTTAAAAAAGAAGTTTGTAGCGACTACGTCTTGAAAACTATAAGTGATATTGATATGGGACTTTTTGTAAAATGATCAGCATGACATGATGGTTATCAGAGTCAAACATTATTTTGATTCGACGTTAAACATGGCTGTCAGCGGCCATCTTTGTTTAAATAGAGTTATATAATGAAAACTTGTAGCGACTATTCCTGTGAAACTACCTGACGGATTTTCATTAAACTTCACAGGAATGTTGCTCTTGATGTCTTATTGATCCTAGCAAAATTTCAGGTCGGCCGGAAATTCAAGATGGCCGCCACGGCTAAAAATAATTATCAAAAAACAAGTCTGTAGCGACTACTTCCTGAAATCAAAATCAATCAGTAGAGCTTCAAAGTCATTGACCTCTTGTTAAATTTAAGAACTCAAACTTAAACATTCATAACTTTCACATCTGGTCAACTTCCGGTAGGTTGAGATATTCAGTAGGTGAAAATAAAAGGGTTTACTCGGACTTTATCCTCAAACTCTATATGAAAAATGAAAACATTAAACCATGATTTAAATTAAATGTATCCATATTGGTGTTTTAAAAATCAGACAACACCAAAAGAAGATACATAGATGTACACAAAACATAAAGCTTTTAATATAATTGTCACTACAAACTAGTTTTATAAAGGGCTAAAGTCAGTTGAGCACCAACGATAAACACCGAGTTTACCCCCTACCAGAATGTGGAGGTCTTTTATTTCATTGATCACTGATTGGTCAAATTATTTTGATGATGTCATGTGAAAGTTATGAATTGCACACATTTTATTTTACGTTTCCATCGCTGCTTTCAGCAATTTCTAACCTTTAACCCTAGTCTCATCGCAAAATGTATATCTGTAAACTGGCGAGCGCGACATGTTGCCCATGGGCATCTAGTTATCGCCAACTGCTTCTTCAAAACTAGCAAAGTCTAGGGAGTGCAGTCAAGATTTTCCAATTGCATTTAGGATGCTGAGTGCTTTTATACTTAAAGCTGCATTAGCGTAATTTTTAGCTTATGAAACGCAACATTAATTACGTTGACAAACATTAAACAACTACCATTATTGAATATTACTAAATAGACCCATTTTGACGGAATACAACAGCGGTACAAAAAAAAGTACCACTTCATGGGATTGAACTCCAACAAACCCACGTTAAATGTATACTTGCTGGTAAGATGGACGCGCTCCAGACTGAGCTACACGGGACAGTAAGGCATTCATCTGCATATATATTTCACTACTGTAATATGATATATACCGAAACGAAAAAAAAACGCTACTCGGGAAGTTCCGCTATATATTGTATGTACAATCAATACCATTAAAATCAGACCCTTTATCACGCTACGATAATCTACGCTACTAAGGATCTGACAACACTGCATTGGGGGTCACGCCAGCTTGACCTTACACTTAACCAGTCAGGCTACAAAAGTGCTCGGTATAGACTGCTTCACTGCGCATGTCGGGTTTTAGTAAACAGCTGTGGAGCAGTCTACGCTCGGTATAGAAAGGGACAATGTCCGTAACTTTTAGCTTATAAAACACAAAGTAATTGCTTTGACAAACATAACACACCAACCATTATTGAATATTTACTGAACCAAACAACAAACAAGATTGTTTGACAGTACAAAAAAATGTACCGACCGATTCGTGGGATTCAACCCACACTAAAGTTACGCTCGGGAGTCAATAGTCGAGTTCGCTATCAACTGAGCTAAGCCGGCCAGATATGCAATGACTTACTATTTAGCACGTGGCATCGCCCATGATTTTCTTCATAATATTGATATAAAACATGCCATTTAGTGCATTTCTTTGAATTTATCGTGCAATCAACAGCAGTAACACACTAAGACTTTACCGTATCTTAATTTGGATACTATATAGATATATGTGTTTTAGTCGGATCGTTTGTTCAGTTCATTCGAAGTGCATATGAAACGCGGTATTTCATTGGTTGAATTTAGTTCTCATGAATATTGATTAGATGAAAGGTGGATCTGACGTGACATCCAAGGCAGTGTTGTCAGATCCTACAGCGGAGAGTATCATAGCGTAATTAGGCTATGATTGTAATGAGATTGATGTACAATATGCTGCTGTTAATCGATTGGTACATGGCTACGTAGGACCTTTCCTTTCGGAAAAAAAAGACTAAAACAACACATAACACAGCAAATAGTAGTCCTTCAAAGTTTCAGTATTGACAGAGTCCGCGTTTGGCTCAAGCTTGTGAGCAAATTTAGGATGCAAAATTGTGCGAGCTCTTTACGTTAAATACAGTTCTGAAATGACTCAATTTTTCAAAGAGGAACTTCACCATTTATGAATTTGTTGTTACAAAGTATACTGTGATTAAAACGTCTACAACATCACAGTTGTGTCCTTTTTCTAACGGCCATTTTTGTTTTTTTACAAAACATCTTGGGATTTCTTTGGAATATTATGTGGAATTAAGTGTGCAGTATATACAATATATAGCGGAAATTCCCGAGTTGCGCTACTTTATCAGGGCTTCATCGCAAGTTATATGATAAATAAAAAATGCTAAATATGTTTGGTGTAACTCTAAAGCTGTTAAATGAATCTTTAAGAAATGTACCACACATATCAAGCTGCTGGCCTTGTGTTGCATTTTAGAATATAGAAATTCTCTACTTTGGCATTTACATGGAAACAAGATAGTAAATTTGTCAAAATATTGTATTGTAGCATAACTGGATTCAGGGTCCCTTATAAACTGTGATAATACATGAAGTAATTTAATAAGTGTGCCTGATATAAACATTCTAATATTAACAGAATGTATATTTTCATGCGGAAAAAAAGGCAAACATTTTAATTCAGTTTTAGTTTCCAGACTTAAATGCTGATCAAGATTCCTCCTGTATCGCTATTGGCCTTGACCTTTTGTCATGCTCCCCGAAGTGAAAACATAGTTGCCACTTTGTCCGTCTGTCTGCCCAAGCACACGTTCTCTACCTTAGATGGTAGGAGGTGTGGCTTACCCAAGGAAATGCAATACAATTCATAACTTTCACAGGACATCCTAAAAATAACTTGACCAGTCTGTGATCAATAATATAAAACACCTTCACATTCTGGTAGGGTGTGTTTATTGCTCAGCTAACTGTAGCCCAATTTGTAGTGATAATTATATTTAAGGATACTATAGCTGTATATAAGGCGTATATCGTGTATATAGTGGGCAAATGAGAGCGGTTTAACGCTTGGCTTACTTCAAACTTCAAACTCGTGAAACATGGCTGAAATTCAGTCACTGACATATCTGGGGTAAGAGGAACATATTATTGAAGTTCATGAACATAGTGCAAATACTTTTTGAGTTATGAGCTCGGTTAGGTTGCAGGAGGTTTAAGTTTGATGAAAAGATAAAATAACATAACTCGGCCGAAATAAAAGTCAAGAGTTATTAAGTTATCAGACATGTATAATGACTTTTCTTGAGGTAAGATGAAGATGTGTGTGAAGCTTCACGAACACAGGTGAAATACTTTTCAAGTTAAGTTGCAGGTTAAAGTGTGACGGACGACGGACAAAGTGACCCGTAAGTGTCTGATTGATATGCAGATGACACAAACAGAGTCGTTATCAACAAATCATTACCACGAGCTAAACTAATTCACACCCTCTACAGAGTTATTGGACATGCTACGACATTCCTTGAGGTAAGATGAAGATGTGTGCGACGTTTTATGAACAAACTATTAGGTCAAATACTTTTCAAGTTACGGCCAGGTTAACAAATGAGCATTTTAGTATGACTTTATTTTAGGGAAGCATTATTATTATAGCTGCTCGAGTGGTGGCACAAAACAATGATCGAGACTGCAGCGAAATATGTAGTGTTACAACAGAATTTGCAGAAAGTCTGCAGTTTAGAACGTTTAAGGCCCTTTCCGCATATTTTATTTTGATGTTAATGTAGGGTGAGCCTGCAAATGTTCATTACTGTTGGCGCCATATAACTTTATGTTGATCCGCCATAAAAAACGACTTTTGTTCATTTGTGTTATAATTGTTTGTGGTTTTGAAATTTGTCCTCTTGACAGTCTAGCTGTCACGTGACTGTATAACATAACGATCTTCGGCTCAATCCAGTTTAACCACGCCTGCCGGTTATGATCCCAGATCAGCGTCTCTTGGCTGTTTTATTTTGTCGGTAAAACAAGATTGGTCTGAAATGCAAACAGTTGAACATTAGGATAGAAACAGAAACAACGTATCGTAGAAGAGAGGTAATACGGCTCTCGGTCACCCTTAATGTCTTCTCGCCCACGATAGTGGGTAGTGAGACATAGCAGTCACTGTTCCGACTGCTTCCTCATTTTAAATCAACTGTATTTCAACAACCGCTGCTTGAATTTTTCTGAAATTTTGCCAGATGCTTTGCTGGGTCAAGGGACATCACGTAATGCCAAACGTACCAAGGTCAAGTCATATATTGCGTTTTTCCCGCAGAACTTAACCTTGGTTAGGTAACAACCTCAGTTAACTGTGTGTGATTGCCTCATTTTCTTTGTTTGAAATATGTGTAACCTTTCATGTAAGTATAATTATGTATTACAAATTATGTATGTAATGATGAGAAACTGTAAAAGTTTAAATCAATAAAATATCTATCCATCTATCTTTGATACTTGGTCATATGTATTGTTGGCATTGGTGGACATCACAGAACGACAAAAAATACCAAGGTAAAGGTCATATTTCGCTTATTTCCCCCAAACTTAACGTTGGTTAGGTAACTTAACATTGGTTCTTAACGTAACTTAATCTTGGTTAGGTTACTTAACCTCAGTTAACTTTATGTGATTGCCTTACTTTATGTCTTTGGTACTTGGTCATGTGTATTGTTGGCGTTGGTGGACATCGCTGAACGACAAAAAGATACCAAGGTGAAGGTCATATTTTGTGTTATTTTCCCTAAACATCACTTTGGTTAGGTAAGTTTACCTCAGTTAGTGTACATCACTGATCGCCAACAATTACCAAGGCCAAGGTCATATTTTGCCTTTTCCCCAAACTTATTCATAGTTAGGTAACTTAACTTCAGTTAACTTTATGTGATTGTCTCACTTTATGTCTTTGATACTTGGTCATGTGTATTGTTGGCGTTGGTTGACTTCACTGAACGGCAAAACTATCAAGGTCAAGGTCATATTTTGCGTTATTTTCTCCAAACTTAGCCTTGGTTAGGTAACCTAACCTCAGTTAACTCTATGTGATTGCTTCACTCTATGTCTCTGATAGTTGGTCATATGTATTGTTCGCATTGGTGACATCGCTGAACAGCGCCGAACAACAAAAAATACCAAGGTCAAGGTCATATTTTGCGTTATTTTCCCTAAACATCACGTTGGTTAGGTAAGTTAACCTTAGTTAACTTTTTCTGATAACTTCATTCCATTTACCTTTCCCTACATTTCATATTTCATCAACTTTGTTGTTTTTACATATTCCCTTTCAGAAGTGGGTTCATATTTTCAAATACTAAGAAGGTTTAGAAGAGTTTCGGAGGATAAACTTGAATAAGTGAAATATTGCACAGACCTTTTAGTATCTGAGCTAAATCATTGTAAATGAAAACACTAACCGACGCTGCAGGCGACGCTTAGAAGGTGAAACTAACTTCATAAATTGACACAACTATATTGCCCGTCATACGTTTGGAATTCCTATTAATATGGCCATGTAAAATGTTATCGAACTTGGCCAAGATATAATGCCCATAATCATTGTCCAAACGTTTTATTAAGAATTGATTATAAATGTTAATGTTAATGCGCGGACACCGTAAAAATCGTCAGTTTTCAAAAATCAAAGTGCTATGACTCTGGCATTAAAGGTACGATCTGGCCGAACTTGGCCGAGATATCATGCCCATAGACAGAGTCCTCAAATATGAAGTCAATCTATAGAAATGATCGGAAACCAATCCTTCCGCCCGCCATCTACGTGAACATTTAATACGACCCGTTTTCTTTTTGAAATACAGACGAGTTAAAATCGAAAGATTTCTTAACCATTATAATAAATCGTATTTACAAAGTTAAATAAACAAAGTTGGTGTAATGTAAGATTTGAGACATTTTGCCAACAGTTATAGGACTGACCCGAAAACCTGTACTAGTTTCTACTCAGCTCAAGTTACATGATAATCAGCTTGGTGTCGGCATACCCAGCATCAGGTCAATAAAATGACAATAAATCACCTAACATGCCAGCTAATGAGCTAAAACTTTGTCCATGCAGAATTAAATGTTAGAAGTATATATCACTGCCTTATCTCCATTTGCAGATAGCATTTTGTTACACCAACTTATTTCTAATTTTTTAAATGTGCCTTTCTGCTGTCAGATAACTGATGCCCTGCTCTGCGAAAATGTGTATTTTATTGCTCTGGGGTCAGTTAATTACATGGATGAATTATAGAGATTTTCAATAAACAGAGGAATGTCGGGACAATCCTATAACTGCCAAACAATTATCAAAGTCATAATATTTCACTGATGTGTCCTTGGCCCGTGTTTTACAACTCAAAACTAAAAGGATTATTACCAACTCAAATGCTTACATGTATACTGAAGGTTTCAAATATCTGCGTCTAGAACAACTAAGACTGAAACATTTTGCACATAAACGTAACCATTTTCAAGGTCAAGTTAGGTTTATTGTGACCTTGATCTACCTTGATCTATTGACTCAAACTCAAGAAATGTATAACTTACTCAACGACGAACATGCTTATAAAAAGGTGTCGACTACAATACATACATGTATTACACAATTTTTTGAAGATTTGTCCAGACTTGGTTGTACACTTAATGTCTCGCCTAACGGGGGCGGGACTTAGAAATAAAAAGGTCAGTGATGCTTAAAAGAAAGTTTGAAAATTTTAGTAATTAAAAACAATGGAGTTTGCAGTTTGCTGAGATGAAATTTGAGAGCATTTGTTTAAAAACAAAATGCCATTCTATTAAAAAAAAACATCAACTCCAAAAAGTAGGTCAAGGTCATAGATGAAATCCATGCGTCCAAAAACATGCACTACCCAAGACAACTATGTCAAACTAGAATATTTTGTCTTCCAAAGATTAAGCTATAAATTAGGTTTAAAACATTTAGTGCATAATTATAGTTCATGAGAAAGTGATGTAAATGTAAAGTTATCTTCCCTTTGCTTGGATGGTGAAGGTCAAATCCACATTTGCTTTTTGACACATTGTGATGTACTATCCAAGAAA
Organism: Cyrtodaria siliqua; assembly: GCA_037043455.1. Lineage (NCBI taxonomy): Eukaryota > Metazoa > Mollusca > Bivalvia > Adapedonta > Hiatellidae > Cyrtodaria > Cyrtodaria siliqua. The sequence goes on along the minus strand of JAWPHD010000391.1, from coordinate 146,396 downwards.
CAACTATAAGCAAAGTTTGAAAGGTCTAATGCATAAAGTTTGTGAGAAAGTGACCTAAACGCAAATGTTGAAGGGTTATCTGCGCCTTGCTTGGAGGGTAAAGGTCACTTCCACATTTGCTTTGTCACGTCGCAATGTACCACTCAAGATACAACTATAAGATCTTAGTGCATACAGTTTGTGAGAAAGTGACATAAACGCCAAAGTTGAAGGTAAAAATTATAAGGTTATCTGCCCGTTGCTTAGGGAGTCAAGGTCACATCCACATCTGCTTTGTCACGTTGTGATGTACCACCCTAGATACAATTATAAACAAAGTTTGAAATGTGTAGTGCATACATTTTGCACGAAATTGACCTCAACGCAAAAGTTGAAGGTAAAACTATTAAGCTATCTGTACTTTGCTTGGAGGGTCAAGGTCACTTCCACATTTGCTTTGTCACGTTGCGATGTACCACTCAAGATACAACTATAAGCAAAAAAGTGTTAAAGGTCTAGTTCATATAGTTTGTGAAAGAGTGACCTAAACGCAAAAGTTGAAACTAAAAATTATTAAGTTATCTGCCCTTTGGTGGAGGGTCAAGGTCACTTCCTCATTTGCTTAGTCACGTTGCGATGTACCACCCAAGATACAACTATAAGCAACATTTGAAAGGTCTAGTGCATACAGTTTGTGAAAAAATGACCTAAACGCAAAACTTGAATGCCGCCGCCGCCGGAAAAGCAACACCTATGTCTCTTTTTTTTCTTCGAAAAGGCGAGACAATAATAAAACCGAGTTAAAAATACCTGATCTTCACGAGAACGTGCAAGGCTATCATATTCTATACACGTTTCACTCGTGTCTGAAAAAGAGAGTTGGTTTATAAATTAAACTGCTATCGAAATGTTTTCATTCAGTATTATACGTTTTTAAACTATACGAGTCCTTTGACTGGTTTCTGGAAGAACAACAAATAGTCATATGGTAACGTAGTTTCGGGGGATAGAACAAAAAGTCGAATCAACACGAAAGAACAAACTCTATCCCAAAAGAACGAATAATCGCATTTTCGTTCTTTCGTGGTGAATGTTTCGTTCTCAGTGTATACATTTGGTTGAGCTAGGACAAGACATGTAAGCGATATAGATCTGGAATTTCGAGGTGTAGTGGGACACCAACGCTAGGTTGATTCCATAAACTCGTATTCCTAGAATAAATGACCTAACAATGTGAGCCAAATTAAATAATTTCATCTCATTACCAAAAAACGTGATATACCGAAGTACCATACCTTTATGGTTCACCCGCTAAAATGCGTGACAAAAACAGTTTACCTTTTATATTTGTCTATATTTTTGTGGGAATGTAATGTACTGTTCTGTTACAGGTGGTACTGCAATTTAAAAATCTGTCAGATTGTATTGATTACACGTTTAACCGTGTTAAATAATAGCATAGACCGGAACGTTTTTAAGCAATGTACTTTATTTGAACTCTTACCACGAGGGCGTGTAGTTTGTTTGAATTCTTTGGAATCCGTTACGGTTGTGCTTTTCTGTTTGAAACAAAGACATGCATGTGTTAATTTAAAGTTGCATGCAGCTAAGAATATATTTAGCAAATTAAATATGTCGATATATATATAAATTAAATATGTCAATATATATAAATTAAATATGTCAAGAATATGTTCGTGAACATGCTTGTTCTTTATTTAATGGGTCTATCTACCTATGTCTAGTACGTCAAACGTTCGAACCTGGATATGTCAATATAGTAAGTTTGTAAATAACTTGTGAAAGGACTGTCCGTTCTTCAGAGTGCTGTTTTAAAGGAAAAGCATTAATTCATAATTTTTCATTTGCGAGATATTGAGATTTTACCTTATTTTCAGTAGGTTATAAAATGCGTCTTACCTGGTTTTTACCCTTAGGTTCTATAGTAAAATAAAAATCTTTGGCAAAGTAAAAAGACGATAATTTTCAAGATTATATTTTAAAGGATACATATACTCAATTGCAAAAGAAAGTGGACACTGAGTTTTGTTTAGATTTAATTGTATAAAATATTTTTAGAATTAAATTGACAAATTCCAAAATGAATATGCCATGTTTGGTACCAACGTTTGTATCATTCCATTGCCAATGTTGTTATTTGTTTTTCAATAGGTCAAATCATTAAGGGACTGTCGCTTGATAATGGAATTGAATTGGATTTTATAGTCGCACCAACAGCTAAGGTCATATGGCGACTTTCCAGCTTCCATTGGTGGAAGAAGACCCCAAGTTGCCCCTCCGGGCAATTTTCGTGCACGAGCCAATTTTCGTGCACGGGCGGGCACCTGGGTAGAACCACCGACGTTCCGCAAGCCAGCTGGATAGCTTCCATACATAAAGATTCCTATGCCCCTGAGGGATCGAACCTACAGCGGTGAGGGGCAAGTGATTTCAAGTCAGAGACGTTAACCACTCGGCCACGGACGCCCCCACGTCGCTTGATAAACAGGATAGCGTGTAAAGTAAAATTTTCAAGGTGTTCAGTTTCTCTTGCAACTGAGTATATATTGAATCAATTTGCATAAATGCAAAATTTTAAAACAGTCACACTGTAAACGCCTTATGTTTACAGTTAACTTGGTTGAGCATGTAGGATAAAGACCGAGTCCATCACCAACCAAAATGAAGAGGTGCGTCAAATATCTGGCCACTGATTGGTCATTTTATTATGATGCTTTATCAAAATTATATTTGATGTGACTCTATTTTTCAATGGTTTCATACGTTTCTATAATAATTTTAAAAGATGTGAGCAGCTTAATAATGGCACTGCTTATTCTTTTTTTTTATCTAGCGCGGAGCCCGACAAGCTGACCAATTATGGCCATATTTGTTTATTGTTGTGTATATATTGTATTAACAATGTAAACTCAGAAAATCTTAATTATTGATCAGTAAGCGTATTGCTTGCATATACTTTCTTACTCGATGATAAAGAACTTATCACATAACATGGCTTCTGGGAGTGCAATAAAGCCAGGACTTATTTCTCGTAATACACTAGTGTATTACAGATGCAAATGAGGACGAATCACTGTGTTTTGTATACAGTAAATAAATACAGTGTTTGTATACGTTGTGTGTTATGTGATAAACAGAATCTTACATTCGTGACTGTGTATTATCGACTTTAATAAACTCGTTGGATAAACTGATAGAATACTCGGCAAGAGTCCTCGTATCCTATCATTTTATCAAACTCGTTTATCAAAATCAATACACAGTCACTCATGTAAGATCCTCTATATCATTAAATGCTACACTAAAAACTACTGGTCAGTTTTGAATATGTTACGGTCTTACAGCCAATTTTGACAAAACAGAACTTATTGGTTTAAAAAGAGATTGTAATTAAGGTTCAATACACACAAAAAAATAACATTTTAGAGGTACATGAGAAATGATGCAACCTTAAACGTGAGCATACAACATAATATTCAAACTGATAACTATTGTCACACAATTTTCACACAAAGTTTAAAACATTTAAAAAAACAAAAAACTACTTGATGATTGGTTTTCATAATAACCCTCTCAGTGTTATAGTATACGTACAGTACTGGATGCAAAAATGGCTTTCGATGTCCTTTTTCTGTTCTTTTTTGTAAATGCTTTCTTTATCTGAAAATTGAATTTGTTTTAACATATATAAAAAGTATGTACATAATTATTTATTCAAGTACACTTGTAATGAAGCACTTTATATTATATAATATATAGAGGATATTTGTTGGTTTGGAGTGAATATAGGATTTATTTTCATCTCGAAGTGAGAAAACTTATATTTTTATGTCAAACCTCTGGTAACGTATGTATCAAGCGGTAACGTATGTATCAGTCTTTCGGGACCTACATACTTTGAGATACGTTTTTCTTTTGTTCACGTGTTTGGTAACGTATGTATCGATACCTACGTTACATGTCGCTATCTCCCGAGAAAGGCAAAATTCAAAAGGTCTACAGAAAAATACACAACACAAATTAAGAGGCGACATTCCAGAAAAAGGATAGATTAAGGCAGAGCAATTATTGCAGCCATGTAGAAAAATATAATGAAAAAAGAAACACAAGATGAACTTTCAGAACTTTAAGAATTAAGGGAAAACCTCCCGAAAGATGAAATTATCCTGCATATGGATTTTTCTGAGAATGTTCATTTTGGTTTCTCGACGAAATTGAAACAGGTCACAGGAATAGGTACATGGTAAAACTTCATACATTTGCTGTGTACTAAAGAGAGGGAGATGCATTAAAGCACCATCTAGCACAGTATGTGAATTCTTGACAGTGCTATGCCTTCTCTGAAACTTATATATCAACAACTGAAAGTTGTTCATTATTGACCGAATCATCTTTTAGAGCTAATAAGTGTCAACAATATGGCAAGCCATATAATACCATATATAATGTTGAGGCTTTGAGCACACGTTACGGCCTCGGTGGCACCACAAAAAAGAATGGCGAACGATGCCATAAAACAAGGTGATATTGTTTCCACGATTCCTCGGATTTCTATGCATGGGCAGAGAAATCTAGTATGAAAGGGGTTTACTTCATGTATGTATCTAATGATGTAACTAAAACAAGAAGACATGAACTTAGCCGCTTAAAGGTATCATGAAATGCTGGCCGGAAGTACACCAAAATATAACACAACACGTCTGAGAAACACCTTGCTATTGCACATTGTGCCTTGCAGGAGGGAGGCAACTGCGATACCTTCTAAGAACAGAACTTCGTTTGCAAGGTATTCAAACTATCTCTGAAAGTATTAATAAATCACCGAAAGCGTTGATAAAATCACACAAGGTCTACTCAACTGAACTCAGATGAGCAATCTTTCAATTTCAAGTCCACATCAGTCACTTAAACGCACAAGTTGGCAGTAATATGTTGCTGCATTTTATGTTTAGTAAACGAAACATCGGTCAAATAGAAGACAGAGATATAGGTGCCTATGAAATGAAATTAATGTTGCATGCAAAGAACATGCATAAATGGCCACCGATACTCGACCGGATATGGATTGATATGACAGCATACCTTTTCTTTGTAAATTTATCTTTATTACTCCTTCTGGGTAGTCCCAGGGACTGTAGATATATTAATAAAGTCTTGGTAGTCCGGACTTAGTTATTTGGGGTGTTTAAAGCTACATACGGCGTTTGGAATCAATTAAATGTAAAACTTTAATGAAAATTATCGAAGTGCGAAAAGCATTCACTGGCATTGCCTTGGCGGGGCACGGAAAAGGTTAACTATAATAATACCAAGATACATACCTGGGTATTTAATAAACAATGGAACAGAAATATAAAGAATCCCTGAAAAATAAAAACAAAAAAGAAATATTATAAAAAGGCATGTAATGAATAACGGATAACAAGCTAAAGTTAAAGTTGAACCCGCTACATTGACTGCTCGCTTAACATTCTTGTATCATGCAGATATGCACTTTTCTGCCTAATAAAGTGGTGACCCAATACATTTTGATTTGTCGCATACAATTTGCAAACCATTACTAACAGCGCAAATGCTCATATGCAAATGGATATATATTAGTTCAATGTGCAAACCGCAACTTCAGATTATGTTGTGCTTAATATATCTTGTATCTTATATACCTGTGTGATTCTCACCTGCAGACCGTTACACACGGCAAACACATACTGTGTCCAGTAAAAATCGTCATTTATATAAAATATTCCAAATATCCAGGATATTCCCATCAGTGGAACAAGAACGCAAAGAGATCGGACGCTTGTTCTAAAATAAAAAAATGAATGTTACGAACATTTTAAGAGAACTCTTAAAACATATTGCGAGAAAACTTGTATAACAAGGTATTCATTGTTATGATGACCTCTTCGTGGAATGTAATTTAATAACATAATGATCCGTGAATAACTTTAAATCTGTACCTTGTTGTGTCACATGCAACATGCATGTAGCATGTAAATACATGCATGTATATATATATATATAAACACAGTATAGGAAACAACGACATACAATCTGTGTGCGCACGCGCGTCATCCAGTTTCCAATACAAGAGGTGTTACAAAAGTTCAATTACAATATCGCGGCTTCTTGCTGTCACACGTGTTCTACGTTCTTGAGTTTTCGGTCTTGGTCTCCCTCTTTATCGTATTATTTCAGATTTCGCATCATTTAATTGTTCATCGTATGAAGTTTTGTTTACAAACACAATGAAATGCAATCTCTAACGTTTTTAGAAAAATATACATTCGAGTAGTTAGTTGCAAGAAAAAGAAAACTGCACTACCCGTTATCCCCTTTCACACTAATCCCAAAACTTAACTTCAAATAACTTACTATTACAAAAACTAACACATCATTGATTTAACACGAGAGAAACGCCTGGTGGCGTTAAAGCCGGGTTTTCCAAAATGTGAAAGATGAATGCCTGTGTGTTTGGTGAAATTATTTAATACAGATTTTCTAGATATATTTTTTTTGGGAGTGGAAGGATGCTTTGATGTTGAAAACCTAGTTTTCATTTTCAGCGCATGCTGTTTGGTACATGTCAGCAACTTACTGTCCAAGTTTTATAATAATTGCACATGGCAATGCTGAGATATAAAACAAAAATGTTGATCCCCGTATAACAAAGTTAAAAAGGCTAATATAATTTTGGAGAAAGTAGGTCATAGTGACCTAGTTTTCAGGATGTGGTCAGTGTCTGATGAGAGGGAGGTGCTGTTTCATGAAGATCGGACATGGTAATGCTGAGATATTACAAAAGTTTAATTTCGCCCCGGCCCAAACATAAACAAAAAGTTTTAACGTAATGCATATTTTGGAGAAAGTAGGTGACAGTGAACTAGTTTTCAGGGTATGGTCAGTGCTTGATGAGAGGAAGGTGTTGTTAAAGTTTGATGAAGATTGGTAATGCTGATATAAATAAAACTGTATTCCCCCACCTCCGAAACTTAAACAAAAAGGTTACGCATATTTTGGAGAAAGTAGTTTTATGCGTATGGTCCGTGGTTAATGGGAGTAAGGTGCTGTTAAAGTTTGATGAAGATCGGACATGGTAATGCGGAGATATAACAAAAACTGTATGCCCCCCTCCGAAACTTAAACAAAACGGTATATTTGAATAAAGTAGGTCAGAGTGACCTAGTTTTCAGGTATGGTCAGTGGTTAATGAGAGTAAAGTGCTGTTAAAGTTTGATGAAGATCGGACATGGTAATGCTGAGATATAACAAAAACGTTATTTCCTGCCACCCCGCCGAAACTTAAAAAGCTATATTGTGAATAAAGTAGGTCGCAGTGATCTAGTTTTCTGCGTATTGTCAGTGGTTAATGGGAGTAAGGTGCTGTTAAAGTTTGATGAAGATCGGACATGGTAATGCTGAGATATAACACAAACTTTATTTCCTGCCACCCCGCCGAAACTTAAACAAAAAGCTATATTGTGGATAAAGTAGGTCGCAGTGATCTAGTTTTCTGCGTATTGTCAGTGGTTAATGGGAGTAAGGTGCTGTTAAAGTTTGATGAAGATCGGACATGGTAATGCTGAGATATAACAAAAACTTTATTTCCTGCCACCCCGCCGAAACTTAAACAAAAAGCTATATTGTGGATAAAGTAGGTCGCAGTGATCTAGTTTTCTGCGTATTGTCAGTGGTTAATGGGAGTAAGGTGCTGTTAAAGTTTGATGAAGATCGGACATGGTAATGCGGAGATATAACAAAAACTTTATTTCCTGCCACCCCGCCGAAACAAACAAAAAGGTATGTTGTGGATAAAGTAGGTCACAGTGATCTAGTTTTCAGGGTATGGTCAGTGGTTAATGGGAGTAAGGTGCTGTTAAAAGTTTGATGAAGTTCGGACATGGTAATGCGGAGATATAACAAAAACGTTATTTCCTGCCACCCCGCCGAAACAAACAAAAAGGTATGTTGTGGATAAAGTAGGTCACAGTGATCTAGTTTTCAGGGTATGGTCAGTGGTTAATGGGAGTAAGGTGCTGTTAAAAGTTTGATGAAGATCGGACATGGTAATGCGGAGATATAACAAAAACTTTTTGTCCTGAATTCAAAGGAGACCAATACTGTCTCTCTGCGAAACTCCTTTAAAATAAAGGAAAACGCATATGCACTATTCTGTGAATGTATTAAAGCTGTTGTTTTGAAATAAGTTTATAATTTCTTGTTTTATAGCGAAATATTTTGGTCAAAGCTATAATTATGTGCAGTTTAGGAACACCGCCGAAAACATGATGTAGCTCACCGAACGTGCACGGGTACCTTCCATAATTATTTAATGTGAACAAACTTAAGAACGTACATGTTTTAATTTTTATTTCGTCAACTTTTTGCGATATAGTTTTGGTTCCAGTGAAACATTTTCGAATTTGAAATACACTGTTGTACGTTGCAATTAGAGTTATGCTTACGTTGTCGAAACCCCGTGACGCTGGGAGCGTATAGCAAAAGGGTGTTTCGAGTTTATGTAAATGCTAATGACAATTGAAATTACAGTTCCTATCTTAAGCTTGTAGAATAGGCTTTGGTTTTACGTCAAATTATCATAAGATGTTTCATTTACCTACAACAGTATTCATGCGACTGCTGAGAGGGGCGTAGATTTACATAATTGTTAAAGTTTCTTATGTTTCGTTTCGTCTGAAAAAATCTTACTTGATCTTGTCATTTCTTGCCTTCTGTGTCATCACCTTTGTAGTGAACATTATGCGCAGCACCACAATCAAACAGACTAGATTAAACTGAAAAATAGCATCGGAAGAATTAGGATAATTCGGTATATTATAAATATCAGAGCTATAGAAGATATTCGTTGTTTTGGAGTGTGTAATATATAGTTATCATTATTTCATCGAAAAGTGAGACAACTTAGTAATACAACAGTAGTGCCAACACAATCTAATAAAACTCACCCCGATTATTGCTAATGCCGGGCCGACAAATGCCCAAATTAATCCACTATTTACTGACAACCAACAGCTGAAATTAAAATAATTTACAATAATTAGTAAAATGATTGAATAGTCGCGATTGTATAAGCATGCTTTATCAACACGTTATTCAACGAGCTACACACAAGTTCTGTAACTGTACACCACTCTAGTGTTAATCATTGTTATAATCAGATTCATTGAGTATTTCTTCTTTTTATGCCCCCGAACATTTTTCGGGGGCATATAGTATTCGCATCGTCCGTCCGTCCGTCCGGATTATGTCCGTCATTCCGAAGTTCGTGTCCGGACCGTAACTTCACAACCCCTGCAGGGATTTTTAAATAACTTGGCATAAATGATCGCCATATGAAGACGATGTGTCATGCGCAAAACCCAGGTCCGTACCTCAAAGGTCAAAGTCACACTTGAAGTTCATAGGTCAAAAACAGGTACGCAATTTCGTTTCCGGACCGTAACGTCACAACCACTGCAGGAATTTTTAAATAACTTGGCACAAGTGATCACCATAACAAGACGATGTGTCGCGCGCAAACCCCAGATCCGTACCTCAAAGGTCAAAGTCACACTTGAAGTTCATAGGTAAAAAACAGGTACGCAATTTCCTGTCCGGACCGTAACGTCACAAGCCCTACAGGGATAATTAAATAACTTGGCACAAGTGATCACCATAACAAGATGATGTGTCGCGCCCAAAACCCAGATCCGTACCTCAAAGGTGAAGGTTACACTTGAAGTTTATAGATCAAAAACAGGTACGTAATATCGTGTCCGGACCGCAACGTCACAACCACTGCAGGGATTTTTAAATTACTTGGCATAAGTGATCACCATAACAAGACGATGTGTCGCGCGCAAAACCCAGGTCCGTACCTCAAAGGTCAAGGTTACACTTGCAGTTCATAGGTCAAAAACAGGTACGCAATTTCGTGTACGGACCGTAACGTCACAACCCCTGCATGGATTTTTAAATAACTTGGCACAAGTGATCACCATAACAAGATGATGTGTCGCGCGCAAAACCCAGGTCTTCAAGGTCAAGGTCACATTTGGAGGTCAAAAGTCAAATTGTGTCCGGTCAATAACTCTGGCATTCATGGACGGATTTTCAAATAACCAGGCAAAAGTAAACACCACAACAAGACGATGTTTCGTGCACAAAATCCAGGTCTGTGGCCCCAAGGTCAAGGTCACATTTAGAGGTTAAAGGTCAAATCGTGTCCGGTCAATAACTTTTGCATGCACAAATCCAGGTCCATGGCTCCAAGGTCAAGGTCAAGGTCATACTTAGAGGTCAAAGGACACTTCGGGGGCATCTATGTGTTTAGTGATTTATACCTTTGTAATTTGACATTATAACGTTATAGTAGTATTATTGTAAGAGTATAACAGCCGAACGTGGTTGGGTGTGAATCTAGAATCAGACTTGCTAGAATGACTCTTTTTTTAATGTTATAATTATTCCATATTTTATTTATGTAAAATTGAGATCCATTGATTTTGAAAAAAATATTTTGTTGTATCATACTTTATTTCAAAATAATTATTCATAATTTCATAAACATGTATATGCTATTTTTGATATTTGTCATGATGGACTATCAACGGTCGGACTATAAACAAGTTAATTATTTATAATGATTTACTTACAAATTGTCATTGCCATACCCGTCTCCTTGTGTGACACCGAGAGATACACCAACGATTATCGCAGGAATTACTAAAATGTTTAAAAAAGAACAGAAGTAGATGTTAACAGTTATCTTGCATTTTAAAATACCCCATACAGTTTATAAAAACCCAAGCGCTTTCGGCTTACGCCTTCATCAGGGGTTCAGAAACACGAAAAGAACAAATACGAAACAAAAAAACCCACTAAAATACAGGGCTGTTTAAATAAAACTGTTTAAAAAACAACCGCTTTTTTTTGTTTCGTATTCGTTCTTTTCGTGTTTGTGTACCCATGATGAAGGCGTAAGCCGAAAGCGCTTGGGTTTTTGTAAACTGTAGCACTATATAAATGTTTTTCCCCCATCTATTAATTTACTCTAACATGTTCGTATCCCATCGGGGATCCAGTGCTTTTTGAAAGTTATTTTGTACATATATTGTCTCATTCTAATATATATATATATATCCGGTATCATTAAGGACGAGTAAACACATTGCATCTATTAAAGGAACATACGGCAATATTCAAGTGTTTAACAAGCATTACAACTAACGCCTCGATTGATTTATCCAGTACCATTTTCACTTTAAACCTGCTTGAATATAATTAAATAAAATGTTGAGTTGTTTTCATGTTTTCGTCTGATTCCTACCATAGGTTTAAACATATTATTGGTGCAATATAATCAACAGTTAATACTATGCAAACATATTATTGGTGCAATATAATCAACAGTTAATACTATGCAAACATATTATTGGTGCAATATAATCAACAGTTAATACTATGCAAACATATTATTGGTGCAATATAATCAACAGTTAATACTATGCAAACATAATTTGCTTCATATTATTGTAATTGAAACAATGCAAGTTACGTAGAAAGAAGAAGCACCGCCTGTCGGTTCAAACGCTCGACTTTCAAGGTCTTGTTTATTTATTGGGAATCTATGTTGAAGGACATAATTAATTGCAGAACAGAATTATTGCACTTATTAACTAAATTGTGTCAGCATAAAATCGACCATACGTTTGTTAAAATAAACGCATGAATTATAGAACCTGACTGTATGATGTTGTCTAAGATGCCAAATGCATGTGTGAAGTTTCAATTCATTATGTAAAATAGTTTCGGAAATGCAAGCTTACATACAAACTTTAACCCGGACGCAGACGACGCAGGCGCAGACGACGACGATCAAGTGATGACAATAGTTCTTTTTACCTTCGAAAAAGTCGAGATAAAAATAACGGGACGCCGTATGTTTTAAAAAAATATCAAAAAGATTGCCGTGTGTCCTGTTATTATAACTATTTTTATTTAAAACTGTAGTGTTATTACACAATAATTTTGCCATGATAAGCGGAGGAAAGCATTGTCGATTTATTTTACTCACACCAAGCCAGTATTAGAAGAATCTTCTTCCTGGATTTTGTGGCAAATACATACAACACCGCCACACTGATTTCAACACCTTCAGCCAACATTAACGCAAACACGACGAGATATATGTAATGCAACATCACGGCAACGGCTGTGCAAAATGCCTTAAAATATATTAGAAACAATAATATTGTAATTGTTGACCGTGACATATTTTAGCTAGAGCACAAACAAAACAGTCGTAAATTCAAGATGAAACGGAAATGACTATTTCCGGATGCCATGAAGTGGTTACAGTTGGGAAAGCAATTATCAGCAGGGTTGGGGGTGAGGGGTGGGAATAAAAAATCGACCCCCATAAAGTAATGACCTCCCTGTCATTTTGCAATGTAGTAAAATTACCCCGGTCAAAATTCTATGTAATAGAATGGCACCCCGGTCATAAGGTGTTCTTTTGTGGAATGACTCTTTCGAGAAAGCCGGTAATATTACAACCCCTCACATGTAGAAATATGACCCCTATAAAATATTGACTCGTAGCAAATTTAATATAAATCCAGAATTCGTATTAAACATGAATGACTCCGGTACCGACATGACTAACCCGGATGTTTCGTTACACCCTAATTAGTTATAGACGAGTTGGAAGGATATAGTTTTGGCGTTGTCCGTACGTTTGTTCGTCCGTCCGTCCGTTCCTCCTATACACTATTTATGTCCGCTGCATGGACGGATTTTGAAATATACCCATCTCATCAAGATGACGTGCAGAACCCAACACCCGGATCTATCATCAAGGTCATAAAGGTCATCATCAAGGTCATATACTTCTTAGATGCATGTAATAATGTTCAGTTCGTGTCCACACCATAACTTTTCCATGCATGGAGGGATTTTGATTTTTTTTTGACACAAATACCTATCTAATCGAGACGACGTGCAGAACCCAAAATTCAGGTCTGTTTCAGCAAGGTCAAGGTCATACAGGTCATATAATTCTTATATGTGCTATAATTCTTATATGTGCTCTTAATAAGGTATTTTGAGTTCTCTCTCAATAACGCTCATGTTTGCAGGGATTTTGTAATGAATTGGCACAAATACACAAATACTCAACCCATCAAGACATGCATGGAGACCCCTAGGCCCCCTCCAAATATTTATTTACTTTTTATTCTTTTATAAATGTTATTATCCAAAACGTATTGAACATAAGGGAAAATGAATGACTCCGGACCGACATGACTAACCCTGAGGTTTCGTTACACTCCAATTAGACACGTTTTACCTTTTTTATTTTATCCTCCGACGAAGCCGGACGGATATAGGTTTGGCGTTGTCCGTACCTTCGTTCGTACGTCAGTCCGTTATAATTTTCGTGTCCGCTGTATAACTCTCACATGCATGGAGGGCTTTTGAAATAAATCGGCACATATACTCAACTCATCAAGACGACTTGCAGTACCCGGCACATATACTCAACTCATCAAGACGACTTGCAGTACCCGGCACATATACTCAACTCATCAAGACGACTTGCAGTACCCAACACCTGAGCTTGCAGTACATAACACCTGAGCTATTCTTTTGTTAGGCTGTTTTTATTTTACGTCTATGCTTCTACCCAGAAGACCATTAACACTTCGTCGGGGATATCAATTCACCGAATTTCTTGTTGTGTTTGGTTTTAACGCCTTTATCAACATTATTTCAGTCGTTTCCAGTCAGTTATCTTAACCGTGGCTTCTGTTACCAGTACTAACCAACATTCTGCACTTGATACTCTAATAATATTGTGCCTTTAAGGACCACTTGGAACCTAATAAATGAATTGGAAAAAAATGAAAATGGATGTTTCTTTTGGAAGAAACATACTATAATGTTCGCCTAATATTCTCACTTGCATTGTTATAAGAAAACCTTATCTGTATGAAAAGATACACATGTCAAATTACAACTCGGGCCGATATAACACTATTGTTAGAATCTGATAAAAATTATAATACAATTTGGGGCAGTGTGTGAAATTGTATTATTTTTATCAGTTATAATCTAAAATTGGTGTCGTTTTAAAGAAATTTGTGGTCGAAAGGAACTCGGGGTTGTAGGGATATCTGGCAATTTTTATTGTGACCTCATTTCAATTTTTTATTATTGATATTTCATCTGTGTATTTGAAATTAATCTAAATTGTTTTATATGTAAATGATTGCGTCCGAATTAAATGGAAGATAAAATGAAAACAATTCCCCCCCCCCCCCACCCTCTCCTCCATGTGAGGGGAGCCCATAAACCAACGGGGAGCAGGGCGGGGGCGCATTATTGATGTAGGTGTAGATTTGATAAAACAAAACAACACAGACATATGTAAAAAAAGAAAGAATAAAGGTGCTGATGGAAAGGTTGGTGGGTGGGGCTGAAACATAGAATTGACCAAAACAACACAGAAATATGGTAAAAAATAATAAGATTCGAGTGTGGGTGGAGGCGGGGGAGGATGTGGGTGTGGCAACATAGGTATATGTGTAAGAATTGACCAAAACAACACAGAAATAAGTAAAAAAAAGACTTTCGAGTGGAGGGGGAGGGAGGGGTTGGGGTTGGGGGTGGGATTGGGAAACAATAGTGTAAGAACTGACAAATGCTATAAGAAATCCCAAACAAAATTATAAATATATACCACAGCTTACCTTCAAACCTAGATCTGCCGTTATTGCATATTTGTTGGGCCATCGCTATTTGGGTTGCATGGGAGCCCGGAATTTGCAGAAGACAAAATTACTTACGCAACCCTTTACAACATACTATAAGGAAACCAATTCCCAAATTTAGTTGAGCTTCACGCGAAATTTGATGTGAACTAGACACATTTTAATTTGGGTTCCATGGGAAGCCAGGGATTACATGAACCGAAATTACTTAAGCAGCCCTTAAGATAATGCTAGAAGGAAGGTCATGCCCAAATTTGGTTGTGCTAGGATACGAATCGTAAGAGATATAAACTTGTGAACACAGCCAACACGCAAAATTTGATAATAATTTGGGTTCCATGGAAGCCCATGGGTTACAGGATCCAAAATTGCTTATGCAGCCCTTAAGATAATGTTATAAGGAAGCCAATGGCATAATTTGGTTGTGCTAGGATAATAAATGTAAGAGACATAGTAAACGCAGCCTACACGCAAACCTTGATGTGGGACGCCGACGCCGACGCCAACGCCGATGCCGGGGTGATTAAATAAGCACTTATTTTTCGAATAGTCGAGCTAAAATGGGTAGGTCAACATCTTATCTTTATGTTTATGATGTATTTATGAAATCATGACTATCTTATCTTTATGTTTATGATGTATTTATGAAATCATGACTATTTCGTTTGTTGATGAAGTGGACAAGAAGACTAGTTCTGTAATAATAAATGACCGAGATTTGAAACATTTCCCGTTTTTCCTTTGAATTATTTCTTTTGAGATTATTAAATCGAAATCGTAGGAAAGTAAAAATAATTCGTATGCACGGGATAATAATTCGTGTGCGCGAAATAATAATTTATACGTACGAAAATTAACTCGTGCGCACGAAATAGTGAATCCTGCCCACGAGTTAATAAGCCAATGGGGGTTGATTGTTTTTCTTATACCGCAACTTTTCACTCTGCATTTTGCAAACGTTTAATTCTTTTGGTATTGTTAGATGGACGTAAAGACAATGAAAAGCTAAATTGTACATACAATTCGAAATAACTAAATTAATAATACTCTAGAGAATATTTTTACGATTGCTGTTATATAGATTCTTAGATAAGGACTACCTTACGACACACCTTACTTTCCGTCCTGTCTGCACCAGCTAAAAATACGATGTAGGATGCAAGCAAGGCCCCACACAAATGCATCAGAATGACAGCCCTGTCACTTCGGACGTACCTAAAATTGAAATAAGAAAGACTGTTTGACTATGACCAATATGCACTAACTTGACATCTTATATTGAATTTCTTAAAATTATCAAGAGCACCGTCAACGTTACATAATACGACCGTCAGAAATCCAACTATTATATAAATAAAAAGGTAAATAACTATGCGTTACAGTGAAATAAGTATTTTTCAGGATGGGGTCTTTGTCAGGTCACTGTGTCCTTGATATCTGACCTACTGACCATAACAGCAATATGATTCCTCATCTTAAGAAGGATATTGTACCTATGAAGTTTCGAGCATGTGTGTTATATTTCCGGAGTCATTTTGCGGAACGCGTATACCAATATGAGCTCACGGAGACCGTAACATTTGACCTAATGACCTAGACAGAACCAGTTTTTCTCCTATTACTGCACCTATGAAGTATCATGACTTTGAGTATTACACTTTTACACAGTTATCGGGCGGAATGCGTATGAGGTCATGGCGATCGAGACCTTTGACCAAAACGACTTAAAGTTAAATAGGTTTGCTCCTCCCATCACGATCAGTGTACTATGGTTTTATGAGCAGTGGACTTGTACTCCTGGAGTTATCGTGCGTAATGTGTATGTCCATATGATGCCATTGTGACCTTGACCTTTGACCTACTGACCCCAAAAGCAATAGGTTCCTCAACTGAAAAAGTTTCATGGACATGGGTCTTATACTACCACAGTTTTCGCCCGGAATGCGTATGTACATATGAGGTCATGGCAATCTTGACCTTTGACCTATTGACCACCAAGCAACAGGGTTCCCTCCCTCATCAAAAGCAATGAAGGTTTACGAGCGTTGATCTATATTATATTTGTCACTGGCGAATTATATTATACATTTTAACTACCAAGAATTTGACATTGACTATGACAGACGTTTTTTTTTTATATAGTTTCGGTCATACGAGTGTGGTCGTAGTGTTTTAAAGTTATTTTGTTTTTATCGAATTTTAAGAAAGAAATGTGAACAAACGAAAAGTTACATATTTTTTCACATTTCGAGACCAAAAATTGACATTTGAACCCAGAATTCGATCTTGTTGTATGATCTTGACCTTTATATTTTGGTACGATCATATGACCTTTGCCATGGAAGTTAGTATGCATTGAAAGTTAGGTGAAGACATATGAGGGACTGTGCAAATTACATATATGGCCAACGTCAAGTTTTGTTGTGACGCCGGACGACGACGACGGACGGCCAACACGAAGCAAGATGGCGGACACTGTAATTGCTATATTTCGTGTTTTTTTCTGTTTTTCAGCAACATAGTATTACATTGTAATAATACTACTTTTTTCAATATTATATGCGTCAATAAAAGCTGTAAATAACAATTCATATGTTCAACGGTTGTATTAGAATCAGATTATGACCTTAAATTATAGCCTTTTGTTTTACTCCAGATTCAACACTAGTCTAATGAAACATTTCTTCTGATTACCTCCATAGACATAACTGCACAACAAGTGTGAGAAGGAGGCCCACTATCGATACACTGATGCCAACAATAGATACGATTCTTAGCCCGGCAGAATCTGCAGAACCCTGAAAAGACACAACCATATACATGCATATATACCGTGCATTTGTGGGTATGTGTTACTGGGATATCCAATGTTAATATTATAGTCTTGTAAAACCGAGTCTGCTACTTTCATCTCTTGTTTGTGTTTGTTGATTCCAAGGGATCCCCGTTTCAGTATGTATTGACATTCACACTATCGTTTGTTGAGTGCTGTCTGGCGGTCGTAAAAAGTCGCCCGACTACAAATCAGTAGTTATTACTTACTGGTCCTTTGGGATCATCAAGCGCGACCTTTGTGACTATCGCTTAAGCCGGTACTAGGAGAGGTGTTGCACTTGACATTACCTCTCATGAACAGACTTAATAAAACCTTGTCTGCTACTTTTATCTCTTGTTTGTGTTTGTTGCTTCCAATGGATCCCCTTTTT
Organism: Cyrtodaria siliqua; assembly: GCA_037043455.1. Classification (NCBI taxonomy): domain Eukaryota; kingdom Metazoa; phylum Mollusca; class Bivalvia; order Adapedonta; family Hiatellidae; genus Cyrtodaria; species Cyrtodaria siliqua. Next base: position 128,416 of record JAWPHD010000391.1, on the reverse strand, counting down.
AGTATTTATTGTACCTACATGTACCATGTGTGGGATGCAAACATCTCTCGTATCGGACAAAGTTGTCTATTGCAATCTCCTAGGCGAGATACATACGTCAAACATGTTCTTCTCCATGTACTGTGAACAGATACACATGCTTTTACGGACGTAATACACCTATAAACAAACTGAAGCGTTTAACCTAAGTCATTATACGTAATGGTCGTATTTTGACGGTACAGAGGAAACATGTACACTCAAGTGATATGAAAACGCAACACGGGAATTTCCGCTATATATTGTATATACTGCACACTTAATTGCACATAATATTCCAAAGAAATCCCAAGATGTTTTGTAAAAAGAAAGTTGCAGTTAACTAGAGAAAGGACACAACTGTGATGTTGTAGAAGTTTTAATCACACTACACTTTGTAATAAGAACTTCATAAATGTTGAAGTAGATCTATGAAAAAATTGAGCTAGTTCAGTACTGTATTTAACGTAAATAGTTTGCAAAATGTTGCATCCTAAGTTTGCTCACATGATTGAGCCAAACGCGTACTCTGTGAATAATGAAACATTGAAGGAATACTATTTGCTGTTTTTTTTGTTGTTTTAGTATTTTTTCCAAAAGGAAAGGTCTTACGTAGCCATGTACCATTCGATTAAAAGCAGCATATTGTACATACAATATATAGCGGAAATTCCCGTGTTGCGTTTTCATATCACTTGAGTGTATTTTATTTGTAAGACCGCCTATATCAAAGTGTGTAAACGGATATCGATAGTCGAGACACACACACACTCTCTCCCAACCAAACTCTAATGGAGACCTTTTTGTTCATTTCATTATTTGTTAAAGGCACCACTAAACAGAATAAAAAATAGTGCTAAAAAGAAAACGCCATGAACTACTTATACTTTTAACTTAGTGTTTATACTAAAAATAAGTATAAAAGTAAGACTTCATCAACAATATGGCTCAAATAAAAAGTAGAGGATATGACGTACGGATCCGGGTAATCTGATAAGAAATAGCAAAGCAGAATAGGAGATGACTAGATTTTCCATTTGCTTTGATGTTCAACGCTTATTTCTTATTTTTGTTCAAAGTGTTGTCCCTCAACTTATTGGAGCTGCATTGGACTTCAACATATGACTTCTAATTTGTAGTGTGGCACATCGATTATTAAAAACACGTGTTAATGGATACACAAACTGAATTTTGTTCTATCACACGTGCGAAAATGACACATCACATGAATGCACCCACTAGTTGTTCACAAAACGTTTAATTACAACACAGTGATTGTTACTAATTTTTCAACAAAAAGTATTTTTGGAACAAAAACATGTATTACATGTTAAAGAACATGTTAAAGCCATACACAAAAAACAACGTCATTAACGACCCCATACAAATAAATGCGAGGTTACGCCAATACAAGGTATTGCGCAGTATACAGGCATTTCAATACACTTCTTCCATAAAACCGAAAAAAATGAGCTCAATTGGTTTTATAAACAAGAAATCCGTGGAATCACATGTCTCGCCTAACGGGGGCTGGTCTTAAAAATAAAAAGGTCAATGATGCTTCAATGACATTTTAGTAACTAAAAACATTCGAGTTTGCCGTTTGCTGAGATGGAATTTAAGTGCATTTGTTTAAAAACAAAATGCCGTTCTATTAAAACAAGAGGCCCAAGAGGGTCTGTGGATGCTCTACTGGCTAAAACGGCTCTTATATCAAGGGTTGTCGACATAAAATTTCCATCAGTAGTTTTTTTAAAACATTGCAAAAACAACAGGGATGGCCTTAGATCGCTCACCTGGTAATCATGGGCAATAAGTCTGCTGTGTCTAGTCTGGCATGGGCATTTTTTAATTTGTCCCACTTTCTTCTATAAATGAAATTTCAACAGATATGGTAAAGATCAGTTAAAAAATGAAGTAACTACAGATTTAACAAAGACAAATACAATATAGCATTTTTCAACAAATCAAGGGCCATAACCTGTCGTTACTAACTAGATCTAGCTGGTTTTCGAACTTGTCCAAAATGCTTTGCACAACTAGACATCATACTGATGCTTCCTGCCAAATTTTGTAGAAATCCAACAAGCCGTTTAGGAGGAGTAGCGCCGACAAGGAATTTAAAGTAAAAATGTCAAAGTGCCATAACTCCGTCATAAATCAGCAAACTGGAACAACTAGACATGCGATATGCACAGCTAGACATCTTACCGATGCTTCCTGCCAAGTTTCGCCGAAATCCAACAGGGCGTTTAGGAGGAGTAACGCCGACAAGAAATTAAAAAAAAATGTCAAGGGGCCGTAACTCCATCAAAAATCAACAAACCGGGAAAAAAAGCAATAGGCGCAGCAATGCTTCCTGCCAACACGGCGCTAAGACCAAAAAAACAAATTAAAACTAAAACAAAAATAAAAAAATAAAAATTAAAACAAGAAAATATCCAAAAAATATGTCTATTAAAAAAAATAAATAATATATATATATAATAATAAAAAAAAAAGGGCAAAACATCTGGTAAAGTTTGGTAAAGATCAGATGAAAAATGAAAGCCTTATCGTATTAACGAGGCAAAATATAGCATTTTTAACTAAATCAAGGGCCATAACTCCGCTTATGCGAGCTTTCATTAATATTAACAATCTGGTAAAGTTTGGTAAAGATCGGATGAAAAATGAAGGCCTTTGACCAGTAGAACTAAAAATCATCAGCTCCAAAAAGTAGGACAAGGTCATAGATGAAATCCAGGCATTCAAAATAAAGATGCACTACCGAAGACACAACTATGTCAAAATAGGATATGTTTTCTTCCAAAGATTAAGCTATAAATTACTTTTAAAACATCTAGTGCATAATTCTAGTTCATGAGAAAGTGATGTAAATGTAACAATTAAAGTTATCTGCCCTTTGCTTGGATGGTGAAGGTCACATCCACATTTGCTTTGCCACGTTGCAATGTACCACTCAAGATACAACTGTAAGCAAAGTTTGAAATGTCTTAGTGCATATGGTTTGTGAAAAAGTGACCTAAACGCCAACGTTGAAGGTAAAAGTTATAAGGTTATCTGCCCTTGCTTGGACGGTCAAGGTCACTTCCACAGTTGCTTTGTCACGTTGCGATGTACCACTCAAGATACAACTATAAGCAAAGTTTGAAAGGTCTAGTGCATACAGTCTGTGAAAATGTAACCTAAACGCAAAAGCTGAAACTAACAATTAGTAAGTTATCTGCCCTTTGCTTGGAGGGTCAAGGTCACTTCCACATTTGCTTGATCACGTTGCGATGTACGACACATACGAAATATTGCAATCTCGGTTTGATTGAGACTGTTCATGAGCGGTAGTGAACTATGTTAGCTACCGCTCACGCCCTCTAGCCACGGGTTGAGCAGAACTCAATATTCATAAAATCAATAGTACAACATTTTAACCATCCCGAAGATGGCATGCACATGGCGGTGGACATGGAGTGTACTGCTTCCCCATGTCGTACGGCGTATGGTCCCAGTATCTAATAAAATTAAATGCCCCGAAGAGCGAAATAAACATAATGGAATTTAGTTGGGAGCAGCGGTTATGAAAAAGAGTATGATAAAAGAAGCCTGCGTATCAAAAAGCAGACAACATATCAAAGTTTGAAAGGTCTAGTGCATACAGTTTGTGGGAAAATGACCTTAACGCAAAACTTGAATGTTGACGCCGCAGCCGCCGCCGGAAAAGCAACACCTGTCTTTTTTCTTCGAAAAGGCGAGACAAAAACGAGAAATATATAATCCATCATGAGTTTATGCATTTAGGAAAGCAAATTCGCATGACCTCTAGGGTGTCATTTCCCATTGATACCGATGATGGATTCCAATAGGAGCTAAAATATTGACAACTGCGATAAGTGGAACAAGTTCAACTATACCCACCTATGTATACATAATCAGCAAGTCTATATGTTCTGTCGGCCATGAGAATTATTCATCTAATGTTTAAATATATTTTAAATATATGCCACCACAGACAGATAAAGAAAAGGTTATAAGTCCAACAGGAAGAGTAGCATTCCCAGAGTACAGCCACTCCAACACGTATTACAATGCAAAGGGGATACAAAAAGTTCATCACAAACGCATTCAGTAAAAAGCACATCGCAAACATTTAAGGGTTGACAACAGGGGTACCGCCTTGGAACGCTCAGTAGGAAAAGGGACACCGGAGAGTTTAAACCGGTTCAAGGTGCACCAAACCTCACTCCTACCCTGTCATCATCCCTAAACAACAGGACAGTGTAAATAAAAATAATCCCCTCCGAGTTAACCCCTTACATTTGAGACAGCTTCGATAGGTGTAATAAGAAAAAGAACACACAGAAATGTTCATGTATATTATATATCAAAAATAAGTTAAACCTAAGAAGCTAATCTGATATGTACTCCATGACGTGTCTGAAAAGGCAGAGCATCAACGGGAAAAATCGTTAAGGGCACGACAAAACGGAGTGAAGGACGGTTCCCGCCTTAAAGGATTTAGGACTTACTGAAAGAGTCAGCACCGTGAATGAAAAGTTGAATATGATTATACTACCGACACCATTATTATCATACTAACGACAGCATTATTATCATACTAACGGCACCACAATATAAAACAAACAATATTAATGTCATGTTGAGTAAGTTTGTCCGTGAGGTAATAACAGTTGATACAAACCTTACAACACAGACTAACTCTTTTTAAGTAGAAAACCACTTAAGCCTGGGGGGAGGGTGTGGAGGGGGGGGGGGGGGGCGGCGGGGTGGGGGACGTGATTGGTGTTGTGCAAATTAAGTTACCTCTCATGAACAGATTAAAAAAAAACGTGTTTTCTCTCTTGTCTGTGTTTTTTTGCTTTAAAGGATCCTCTTTTCAGTATGTATTGTTATTCATACTAGCGTGAGTTTGGTGCTGTGTGACGGATGTAATTACAAATCAGCAATGTTATTACTAACTGGTCCTTTGGGATCAGAAAACTTCCCTTTGGTTGTTTTACAGTAGATACTGTTAAAGCCGGTGCTAGGGTACGTGAGAATTGTTGCAAACTATACTGAGCAAAATAAATCCAACCCATAAAATGCATATCATTTCTATCGACGAGATACAAATCTGTGTATGTTTTGGGTCAATGATAAAGTGACATAGATATGTCCAATAGTAATGTAGTAATGCTACAAAGTCTCTTGTAAATAAAGCCGGCAATAAAAATAAAGCAAATATGATGACATACTTTTATAAGTTATCAAAATTCGTTCTCATTTTAATGAAAAGGGAGGTAATTTTAAAATTACAAAATTCGGAATGTTCTTGTTTAAAAATAACAATCGTTTGTGAACATATTTCAATGTCTTTTAAACAATGACAGAATGTGCAATTATTGTCAATTTTAAAAATTAAATGTATTTAAAAAATTGTATAATGAAATCAGGTGTTTAATATATGGGACGTAATTCTGATAATTCGTTTAGACAATTATAAAATAGCACACTATTTTGAAAATCACATGCTTATCTAGCATTTCTAATATCTTCAAACAATTATATCAGTGTTCATATATGTTTAATCTATGTCCCTAACCATATTTCTAAACTTGTTTGTTCAGTATATGTTACCTCTCATGAACACACTCAATAAAACCGAGTCGGCCACTTTTCTCTCTTGTTTGTGTTTGTTGTTTCCAATGGATCCCATTTTCAGTATTTATTCTACCAAACGGACATTTTGATTAAGTTTTATAATTATATATGTGTTAGAATACATTTCAGGACACGATCAATGGAAGAAGAATGAAAGATACCGACCTCTTTAAATGGGCTCATGAGGACGGCGAAGTTGGTCAGATGATCACATGCACATGTCGTCAATGTAGTGTTGGATGATACTACCGTACACCCGTCAGTAGACCAGTAGCCTTGCTTAGCGCTGAATAATAGTAATACATATCTGGAATAAACTTCTCTCATTTTTATTCATATTAGATAAAAATCATGTAATTAAATTAGATTTTTGTGATTATATTTCTTGGTTTTATAGGAGAGTTGCCAAACATATAAAACGGGCCATATACTTCCTTTACGATATTTTTTTAAAAAAAGTCGGATACCTATTTTTTTTTAAAAGTTAAATAGGTTTAGAAAAGGCAGTTCCAACTATGCACCAAATATATAAAAAGTGTCTATTCATATGAAAAACTGTAGAAGATATACTTTTATAATAACCTTGTAAACGTCCAGAAGCAACAGATAGGTTTACCGTATCCTTTCTGAAACACAATACAAAAGCCGATGCTTTAAATATTCACATTTCGAAATGCAATAAGCGATTCCGCCATAAAAACAGAAACAACATATAACAACAACGAAATGATGTATGCACACAACAAAATGTCGTTAGTACAGAACGAGTTAGTAAATGCACATAACATAATGACAAATGCACAGAACGAAATGATGTATGCACACAACAAAATGTCGTTAGTACATAACATAATGTGCCTTTCGTGAAACGGCATTTGTATCAGGTGGAATTACGTACATGAGTGCATTTACAAAAACAAAAGGTATCAGTCCAAACAGAAAATGTAGCATTCACAGCATATTGACAGTTTATCTCGATTAATAAAACAGTAATGAGAACAATGTACTATAGAAATCACAGCGCTCAAATAGGTCCACACCGCACCACAAGGAGCAAATAAAATGTACAGTAAAACGACAATACATAACACAACGAGTGGTGGAATCTGGTATATAATTATGCGTATGTTTAGATCTTTCTTGTCGTGCCCTTAATGGTTTATTCTCTTACTGCTCTGGCTTCTGCCAAGCATTGAGTACCTTCATTGTGGCTTTCTAGGCTATTTTGTTTTTGAATTACATTTACACGAGCATATTTGTGTTTTACTTATATTGCCTATTGATGCTGCTTTGTTGGTTAGAGATTAGATCATGGCGGGGATTTCTTTATTTACACTGTCCTGTTTTAATGGGATGACAGTAGGGTAAGTGTGAGGTTTGGTGCACCCTAGAACCGGTTTAAAACCCCAGTGACCTACTTTGCCACTGACCGTTCAAAGGCGGTAGCCCTATTGTCAACCCTTTTGTGTTTGTGATGTCGTTTGCATTTATTATTGCTTTTGCCTTCTTGTTTGTCTGTTTGCGTGTTTGTTTCTGTGTTTTGTGGTTGACTGTCCTCCTTGAATGCTACTTTCCCTGTCCGATCGTTTTATATTTCTTTGAAATCAGAAGCTGTTAAACTATACTGCATGACCTTATACATTACATTATAAGGTATTTGTAATTTTATATGACATGCCATCAATCAACGATGAGGGTATATTCGAAAGTTAATACACAATATAAATATAATGGCAATAATAACTCGCATTCAAATGTTGGAATGTTATTTGTACTGGTAGCTCAAGTTTGCCCAGAAGAGGTGTTATCGTCAATGACATCACTGGACCATTTATTTCTTTGTCGTCAGTTCTGCGTAAGGATAGAAAATAACTGTACCAGACAAGCAGTTTAAGGCAGAATATGCTTATTGTTAACCGTAACGGAGACGAAAGAAACATAGTGTCAAGTATTTGTGTATAATATTACCGTCAAATTTGCATTAAATCCCCCGATATACTCAGCCGTTAATAGAAACAACTGATTAGAAACGTACGCTTGGTTAAAAAGGCATGCTGACTTTTAACTCTTGTGTTTACATAAACATTACCTGTGCTACAAATAAACCATTGGGATCTGTACACTTTCTGTGTTGTGCTTAGCGTCGGCACAGCGTACAGGGGATACAGCGTAATCAGTACGCACATATCTATTCGGCATAGTGTGTACAGTTTAATTTTATTCAGTTTATTTGTTAGCGTAATTCTCCAACCGAGTGCTTCGTCGACTGTTTCAGTTTAGTGTTAATAAGCGTATTCTGCCTTTAAGGCAGAATTTGGTTTAAGATCCTTCTCATTCCGAAGATGTGATACACATTCTTGTGTCACATATAACGCACCTTTTTCTTCTGAGATCATTTTATTCGTCAATAGTATTTGGTTTTACATTTTGTCACTGGTTAAGTTCACTCTAAGGAAGTGTCTATTCTTACGGATGGCGGAAGGTGTACAATACTGGTTCTACTCAGGAAAAGTGGGTGGTCTGCCTACACCACAAAAATTCGACCGTCATATATAACCTTACATGTGTTGAAAATAATGTAAAACACCATACAAACAAATAAACAAAGTTTACTCTAGATAAGTGCTCTCTGGAACGCCGAGACAATGACACTGACTGACCTTTCCCCTTCTATATTGGTGTGGTTTTGTTATCCTCATAATGTGTATGTATCAAACGTTTGATGTAGAAACATGAATAAATGAATAAATACAGAATGTTGTTTTCCTTGACTAACAATGCCTTTTGAACCGGAACTATGACATCAATTGACTTTGACCTTGACCTGTATATATTGTAGTGGTCACCTTGCTTTTCATGGTGTACATACACTCTTTGCAGAAATATGAAGAAATTAAATTCACATTCACTTTTTTGTTATCCTTATTATTTAATTAGCATGCCATCAGGGACTTATACATATGTGATTTTATACCATGTTATGCTATTTTTATACTGAAATAAATATATCTATCTTAAAACAAGAAAGCGGAAATGCCACGAAATCAAGTTTTTTCTGAGTCATTTTTCTAGTGATTATGAAAATGAGAATATTACTCATAATATTGAGCCAGTGAACATCACATGCTATCAAAAAATGACTAGGAAATTTGCTGTTTGACAAACGTTGACTTCAATCAAGTACGGCCTTGAACTGAAGGACAAGGTCATAGAAACATTGGTATACTTGTTTAGTTAATGATTATATATAACAACAATGCCAATATAAACTCAACATGTTGGATAATATTAACAAAATGTGTTCGAGAAAATTAGAACAAACGTCTTAACCAAAAGTTGACGACGCCCGTCCAACGACACTCGTCAAATTAATGAGATGATTTTACGCTTAAAAAGTAACTTGGAATTTTGTTTGTATATAACTGAATTGGTTACGTGACTACTGTCATGTTGTGTATACTATTTATATTAAAAGTTCATTGAAGCTATCTAGAAAATTAAACAAGACCTCGGTCTGAGGGTGTTTAAATTTGTGCTTAAACATGTTAAATGATGTCCAACTACTGCAACACTTCATATGACCCAAGTATCAAACAAATAAAAGCGAGGTAATCATAAGAAGTTGATTTACTATGGTTAAGTGGTTTAACCAGGGTATAGTTTTGGGAAAATAACGCAAAATATGACCTTGACCTGAGGTTACGTTAAAGAAATAACGCAAACTGTAATCTTGGCCTTGGTAATTTTTGTCGTTCAGTGATGTCCACCAATGCCAACAATACATATGACAAAGTATCAAACAAAGAGAAAAAGTTACTGAGGTTTATCTAACCAAACTGATAACGCAAAACATGACTTTTACCTTGGTATTTTTCTGTCGTTCTACGAATGCCAACAATACATATGACCAAGTATCAACGACATAAAGTGCAGCAATCACATAAAAAAAGAGTATGATAATGGACCTTTGGAAACGGCCGAGCACGACACATACGAAATATTGCAGTCTCGGTTTGATTGAGACTGTTAATGAGCGGTAAAAGTTAACTGAGGTTCAGTTGCCTAACCAAGGTTAAGTTACCTAACCAAGGTTGAGTTTGGGGAAAATAAGCAAAATATGACATTGAACTTGGTAATTTTTGTCGTTCAGTGATGTCCACCAATGGCAACAATACTTATGACCAAGTAACAAACAAAGACAATGATGCAATCACATACAGTTAAATGAGGTTAAGTTACCTAACCAATGTTAAGTTTTGGGAAAAGAACGCAAAATATGACCTTGACCTTAGACATTTTGCATTACTTGAAATTCCTTGACCAAACAAAGCATCTAACAAAGTTTCCGCCGGAAAAGTGACTGCCAAGTCTTGCTACCCACTATCGTGGGCGAGACAAAAAATGAAACGGCAACGCGAATGACAAATCGGTCCAAACTTTTCTCTTATTAAGCAAACATTTAATTTATTCATAATACACCCATGTACCATTTAAGGAGTTCTTAATGCAGTCTTTATTTGGCACAGATTAGCTGTCATTCCAATGGTAAATGGTACAAATGGAAACAAAATGACGTACACATTGGTCGCTTGGTTTGTTGGGAGTACTTCCGACATATTCCGATACATGATGCATGTTGTCACCCACTGTATATCTGAAAGGTAGGTAGATAGTTGATATTGAATAGGAAATAATGCAAACGTTTTACTGTGAACAATGCATACAGCCAATCTGGAAATACTGTGTTAGAATGTCATTTACAGACCAGAAATAGCAAGAAATCCACGGTTTCGACTAACGGGGGCGGGACTTAAAAATAAACAGATCAATGATGTTTAAATGAAAGTTTGTAAACATTTTAGTAACTAAACACAATGGATCTTGCTGAGATGACGATTAAGTGCATTTGTTTAAGACACATGGCCATTCTATTAAAAAACAAGAGGGCCAGGACGGTCCTTTCGTTCACCTCGTAATCATGGGCAATAAGCCTGCTGTGTCTAGTCTGGCATGGGCATTATTTAGATGTCATAAAAATGGGTGTGGGGAGGTGGGGTGTGGTGAGGGGAAGAGAGAGAGAGAGAAAGAGAGTATATGGATGGATATGAATCAGGCAACTTTTTTAAGCTTTTGTTGATATTAACATTCTGAACAAATTTGGTAAAGATTATATAAAACATAAAGTAGTTACATATTTAATAAAGGAACATACAATGTAGTATTTTTCAATATATCAAGGGCCATAACTCTGTCGTTACTAACAAGATCTGGCTGGTTTTCAAATGTGTCCAAGATTTCATTAATATACAGCGATTTGCACAACTAGACATCATACGGATGCTTGATTAGCTCCGACAAGAAATTCAAAGTAAAAATATCAAGGGGCCATAACTCTAAACAAATTAACAAACCGAAAAATGAGCAAAATGCACAACTAGACATCATTCCAATGCTTCCTGTTAAGTTGTCAAATCCAACATGGCGTTTAAAAACATTTAATAAAAAATTAAAAAAAAAAAAGCAAATGAAAACAAAACAAATGAAAAAAACAATGAAAAAAAATTTAAAAAATAAAAATGAAAATAAAACCAATAATACTACTAATAAGAATAATAATACAAACTGTGTAAGTTTGGTTAAGATTGCTCAAGAAATGTGGCCATTATCGTGTTAATAATATGTAAAACTGCATAACCATAACTCTGGTGTTACTTGTCCGATCTTGCCCATTATCGAATTCATCCAAGATCTTCAGGTCATGTATAATCTAGTCTAGTTTGGATAAGATTGCTGAATAAATGTGGCCTCGATCGTGTAAACAAGATGAAAACTACATTTTTTCCTAAATCAGAGCCCATAACTCTGGTGTTACTGGTCCGATCTGGCCCATTATCAACTCGTCCGAGCTCTTATGGTCATATACAATCTCTCTGTAAGTTTGGATAAGATTGCTCTAGTAATGTGGCCTCTATCGTGTAAACATGCTAAAAGTTGACGACAGACAACGGACGAAGAGTGGTCACAATAGCTGACCTTTACTCAGGTGAGCCAAAAATCATCAGCTCCAAAAAGTAGGTCAAGGTCATAGATGAAATCCATGCGTCCAAAAAGTTGCACTATCCAAGACACAACTATGTCAAAACAGAATGTTCTGTCTTCCAAAGATTAAGCTATAAATTAGGTTTAAAACATCTATTCATGCGAAAGTGATGTTAATGTAACAATTTAGGTTATTTACCCTTTGCTTGGATGGTGAAGGTCACATCCACATTTGCTTTTTGACACGTTGTGATGTACTAACCAAGAAACAAAGTTTGAAAGGTCTAATGCATAAAGTTTGTGAGAAAGTGATCTAAACGCAAATGTTGAAGGTAAAAATTATTAAGTTATCTACCCCTTGCTTGGAGGGTCAAGGTCACATCCACATTTGCTTTGTCAAGTTGCAATGAACCACTCAAGATGCAACTATAAGCAAAGTTTGAAAGTTCTTAGTGCATACAGTTTGTGAAAAGGTGACCTAAACGCCAAAGTTGAAGGTAAAAATTATAAGGTTATCTCCCTTTGCTTGGAGAGTCAAGGTCACATCCACATCTGCTTTGTCACATTGCGAAGTACCACCCAAGATACCACTATTTGCAAGGTGTAGAGCATACTGTTTGCGAGAAAGTGACATACACGCAGAAATTATTAAGTTATCTACCCTTTACTTGGAGGGTCAAGGTCATATCCACATTGCTTTATAATGTTGCATTGTACCATTCAAGATACAACTATAAACGAAGTTTGAGAGGTCTAGTGCATACAGTTTGTGAAAAAGTGACCAAAGCGCAAAAGATGAAGGTAACAATTTTAAGGTTATCTGCCCTTTACTTCCAGTATCAAGGTCACATCCACATTTGCTTTGTACCACCTAACATACAACTATAAGCACACTTTGAAAGGTGTAGTGCATACAGTTTGTGAAAAAGTGACCTAAACGCAAAAGTTGAACTAAAAATTATTAAGTTATCTGCCCTTTGCTTAGAGGGTCAAGGTCACTTCCTCATTTGCTTTATCACGTTGCGATGTACAACCCAAGATACAACTATAAGCACAGTTTGAAAGGTCTAGGGCATACAGTTTGTGAGAAAATGACCTAAACGCAAAACTTGAATGTTGACGAATCCGCCGCCGCCGCCGGAAAAGCAACACCTATGTCTTTTCTTCTTCGAAAAGGTGAAAAAAAAACACACGTATGCTGTCACAGTATTGATTTTGAAGATGAATATCATTTTATTTTGATTTGTACTTGTTACACTAGAATCCGGACCATTTATATTAAACATATTATTATAATAAGCCGAGTATGTTTAAACTCTTAGAATTACTGCAGACACGAGATAAGAATATTGTTATACAGTTAGCAAAATCTATTAGTACAGCTTTAGCTGTAGCTTTAGCTGTAAGGAATACAATCTTGATTATTTAAACGCCGTTCAGCTCTTTTGTATTTTCATCCCCTGTATCAGATATTTATTATTAATATTGCTCATAGCAAAAGTAGTTTTGTCTAAAATCACTTGACTTATTATGCATGAAAAATTATGTATGTATATATAACGATGTAACTATGTACAAGTGAAATAAAATACATGTTCTGTTCTGTTGTGTTCTGTAACGAATATACTAATCAGCATTATTTCATATACATGTACATACATGAGGAGAATGATATTTTCACGTGCAGCGGGTTTCTTGCCATATTTCTGAAGTATTTTTGTTTATATCTAAGTTTGTCTTTGAAATCTAACTTAATATAATATGAAAAATAGAATAAGGATTTTGAACAACAAAGGTACCATACGATGGCTACGTGCCTTGTTGATCAGGAAAAGCTTGTGCTGGCAAAACTATTCTGCTTAGCGACTCATTAATCCATGGCTGAGCATCGAATAAGTAAGCCGAGGTCAAAGGAAACATAACGTCTTCATTCGTTGTTTTCTTTATCTCTAAAACTAGAATATACTAGCTAATGTTAACAACGATATAACATATACTATTCTGGTATGCGGTCAGTAAATAAGCATTAAATACATACAGGAAAGGAGATCCCTTGGAAGCAACAAACACAAACAAAAGAGTAAGGTAGCAGACTCGGTTTTACAGAGTCAGCTCATGAGAGTTAATATAGTTAGTAACATCTCTCAGGCGCCCCCTTCCCACTAGCATCGACTTAATTGGTATTCTACTTTAAAGCCACACAGTTTGGGTTTGATGATCCTAAGGTCCAGTAAGTAATAATACTACAGAAACTGTAGTCGGGGACACTTTTATTGTCGCCACAAAGCACTAAACAAACGCGAGTGTGAATGTCATTAACTAGAACCTAACTAACACCTTTCACGCCCCCTAGCACCGGCTTAAGCGGTATTCTACTTTAAAGCCACAACGACTGGACTTGATGATCCCAAAGGACAAGTAAGTAATAAAGTACTGATTTGTAGTTGACCTTTTAAAACTTCTTCACAGTACTTAACAAATGCTAGTATGAATGGTAATAATGCACCGGCTTACGTGATATTCTAATGCACCGGCTTACGCGGTATTATACTGCACCGGCTTACGCAGTATTCTACTGCACCGGCTTATGCGGTATTCTACTGCACCAGCTTACGCGGTATTTTACTGCACCGGCTTACGCGGTATTCTACTGCGCCGTCTTACGCGGTATTCTACTGCACCGGCTTACGCGGTATTCTACTGCACCGGCTTATGCGGTATTCTACTGCACCAGCTTACGCGGTATTCTACTGCACCAGCTTACGCGGTATTTTACTGCACCGGCTTACGCGGTATTCTACTGCGCCGGCTTACGCGGTACTGTGCCGGCTTACGCGGTATTCTACTGCGCCGTCTTACGCGGTATTCTACTGCACCAGCTTACGCGGTATTCTACTGCACCGGCTTATGCGGTATTCTACTGCACCAGCTTACGCGGTATTCTACTGCACCAGCTTACGCGGTATTTTACTGCACCGGCTTACGCGGTATTCTACTGCGCCGGCTTACGCGGTACTGCGCCGGCTTACGCGGTATTCTACTGCGCCGTCTTACGCGGTATTCTACTGCACCAGCTTACGCGGTATTCTACTGCACCGGCTTATGCGGTATTCTACTGCACCAGCTTACGCGGTATTCTACTGCACCGGCTTACGCGGTATTCTACTGCGCCGTCTTACGCGGTATTCTACTGCACCAGCTTACGCGGTATTCTACTGCACCGGCTTATGCGGTATTCTACTGCACCAGCTTACGCGGTATTCTACTGCGCCGTCTTACGCGGTATTCTACTGCACCGGCTTACGCGGTATTCTACTGCACCGGCTTACGCGGTATTCTACTGCACCGGCTTACGCGGTATTCTACTGCACCGGCTTACGCGGTATTCTACTGCGCCGGCTTACGCGGTACTGCGCCGGCTTACGCGGTATTCTACTGCGCCGTCTTACGCGGTATTCTACTGCACCAGCTTACGCGGTATTCTACTGCACGCGGCATTCTACTGCACCGGCTTACGCGGTATTCTACTGCGCCGGCTTACGCGGTACTGCGCCGGCTTACGCGGTATTCTACTGCGCCGTCTTACGCGGTATTCTACTGCACCAGCTTACGCGGTATTCTACTGCACCGGCTTATGCGGTATTCTACTGCACCAGCTTACGCGGTATTCTACTGCACCGGCTTACGCGGTATTCTACTGCGCCGTCTTACGCGGTATTCTACTGCACCAGCTTACGCGGTATTCTACTGCACCGGCTTATGCGGTATTCTACTGCACCAGCTTACGCGGTATTCTACTGCGCCGTCTTACGCGGTATTCTACTGCACCGGCTTACGCGGTATTCTACTGCACCGGCTTACGCGGTATTCTACTGCGCCGTCTTACGCGGTATTCTACTGCACCGGCTTACGCGGTATTCTACTGCGCCGTCTTACGCGGTATTCTACTGCACCAGCTTACGCGGTATTCTACTGCACCGGCTTATGCGGTATTCTACTGCACCAGCTTACGCGGTATTTTACTGCACGGCTTACGCGGTATTCTACTGCGCCGTCTTACGCGGTATTCTACTGCACCAGCTTACGCGGTATTCTACTGCACCGGCTTATGCGGTATTCTACTGCACCAGCTTACGCGGTATTCTACTGCGCCGTCTTACGCGGTATTCTACTGCACCGGCTTACGCGGTATTCTACTGCACCGGCTTACGCGGTATTCTACTGCGCCGTCTTACGCGGTATTCTACTGCACCGGCTTACGCGGTATTCTACTGCGCCGTCTTACGCGGTATTCTACTGCACCAGCTTACGCGGTATTCTACTGCACCGGCTTACGCGGTATTCTACTGCACCGGCTTACGCGGTATTTTACTGCACGGCTTACGCGGTATTCTACTGCGCCGTCTTACGCGGTATTCTACTGCGCCGTCTTACGCGGTATTCTACTGCACCAGCTTACGCGGTATTCTACTGCACCGGCTTATGCGGTATTCTACTGCACCAGCTTACGCGGTATTCTACTGCGCCGTCTTACGCGGTATTCTACTGCACCAGCTTACGCGGTATTCTACTGCACCGGCTTACGCGGTATTCTACTGCACCGGCTTACGCGGTATTTTACTGCACGGCTTACGCGGTATTCTACTGCACCGGCTTACGCGGTATTCTACTGCGCCGTCTTACGCGGTATTCTACTTTAAAGCTTGACAAAGATAGAGTTTAATGATTTCAAACGACCAGTAAGTAATAACAGTACAGTAATAACACTACAGATTTGTAGTCGGGTGACATTTTACAGCCTCCACACAGCATCTAACACCCATATATATATAATCACTCAACCATTGTGTGTACATATATATATATAGACACTGTTGACTGACGCGGTGTAATGGATATCATCAAGTAATATAACACAGCAGGTTTAATCCCAGCGAGAACAGATTGTTTGTTTGTATGGTGTTTTTACATCATGTTCAACACATGTAAACCTTTAGGTTATATATGACGGTCGATTTTGTTGAGGTGGAGGCAGACCACCCACTTTTCCTGGGAAGAACCAGTACTGTACACTCCCGCCATCCGTAAGAATCGACAATCCTCTAAGGTAGTTTCCCTGCACATTTCTCCAGAACTCGCATCATCGAAATCAAGACCACTATCATTCTGTCGCCAGTCTGTATATTTGTTAAAGGTAAATGCTTGCAAATATTGCGCTATATTACCTATATTCGTCGTAGTGATCGTCTTATTGCTGTCCATTGATGCAATAAGTTGTTTGGCTAATGATTCTGCAAGAGTATCAACTGCTGCGATAAGATTTGCACCGCCATCATCCTAAAAGTACATACACATGACTGCATTCTCATATGAGAATTATATGATTTTCATATGATATTTATATAAAAGGAGTCACGTACGATTCTCATATAACACTAATTATATGATATTTATATAATAGACGTTTCATTTAATTTTCATATGAGAATACATTCATAACAGCTTCATTTTTTAAATACACACATTTTATATTGTTGTAGTGACAATTGACGGGTTTTTTAAAAATTGTTGGGACCACCTAGAAAATGGATAACTATGATATGATTGGAAAGTATAAACCCTCTCCAACAAGGATCAGTTGAAATTACTTGCGCAAAGTGGTACGATTTTTGGCAGTCAACGGTTAAAATACATGACCCTCATAAAACAAAATAAATATTTTTAGTTTTAAATATAAATCACCAAAGAGATGAATGAACAAGGTCAAAGCAATCTTTTGCAAAAAATGTGTTAGGTATTTTGTGTTCAACTTTCAATAGAAAAAAATATTCTATATATGTCACTTATTTTTGGAAACAGACGAGATAAATGGATGCATAAAGGGAGATAATAAAATTAAAAAATGATCAAACATATGCAGCTTCGCTTTTATCGTAAATCACTGGTGGATTGATATCAAATGAAGTATTAAGCCTTACTGATTACAATCTGCATCTAACATGTGTTTTAAAATACATTAATTTAAAGAAAACATTTCTAAAACGAGTTATGGTGAAACCAAAACACACCTGGAAATCAGTTTTATGAAGATTTATTATGTTTCTAAATTTAATATTTGTTGTTTGCGTTTAACAAGTTTGAATTTAACTATGTTGTATTATATGCGTTATGAATTGCCTACATTAAGCTTTAAGATGGATATCAGTGTATTGAACCATTTAATTTTTTAACTCACACAATAATATGTGTATGATTTTGAATACGTATTGTAACAAAAATCAAACACTTTAAAAAAAACGTATTAACACATTTTTTATTTTAAAGCAAACGAGATACATAAAGATATAGTATTAGTTACAATTCGATTGTATTAGCATGTTTAAGGCTTCACTTAAAATATATCTGTGTATCATACACATAGTATAATCCATATTTGATACACTCTGTATTAATTTCTTTTTTATGCATATACCGTTTATATACCAACACGTGAGACATTTGTTGATGTGTTTTAATTTGCCTAATACTCACTTATCTTCTATTAATTCCAAATAAAAAGCACTTTTAATTATTATCTCATCTGTAATCTATATCTTCATTATATTCAACATGGTTGTCAAGAAAACAACCATTGCTATTTTGTTAAATGAAGTTCCACGTATATCCAGGGCTTGTGCATATGTTATTCATTCCTTTCGTTAACATCTACTAAACACTGTATTGTCGAGTGTGGTGACCAAGTGGATAAACATGTTCAACTCTGAATCCGGATATCTAGGGTCTGAGACTCACTGGTGCCGCGCGATACTTCGGTGTCCTTAGTCAAGACTCTAGCCTCGTCCGTCGGACTGGAGTCTTAACTGGGTTGTCCTTGTATCAGAGTCTATCTTTCGAGCACTTTAAAGAACCATAGGAATATATTCGATAGTAGGCGTAATACACATTTCCTAAACTGTTCCAATGCGATACCAAGGTGTCAACCCTTTTATATACTTTTCTTCTATATAGCCTTGTAATTGTTGTTTGTTTCAAATTTGTGAATTTCCTGTTCGACTTTTATACCTTCTTTTGAGGTTAAGTTCACTTTTTATACTTATGATGTGTGAACTATATCTTTGTGCATATGTTTCCCCCAATGGCAACGTTTTACAGTATACAGGAATACATATTACATCTTCCATTGTGATTTTAATCTTTTGCATTGCTCAAGTGTTATGTTTTGTTCTTAAGTTACATTTCCACTTCACTATGCATGACAATGTTAAGTTCTCTTTGATATTTTCCTACTACGATAGCATCATTGTACTGGACTTGGGTTAGCTTTGTAAAAAAGCGTTCGTCTGATTTACACTTACAACGCTCAACTAGAGCCAGTCGATGGAAGCCATCACAAAACAACCGTATTTTCGATATCACAATGATACCTCAAGTCCAGACCTTGACCTTGTTGGTGAAGGTCAAATTTCAGAACTGCATTGACATCCTCTCATCCTCAACACGCTTCATACTCAGTTTCAGCTTATTACCTTGAATGGTCTAGATGGATTTCCGTGCACAAGTCATTTTCAGCAAAACACTTAGTCCTGCCTTTGACCTTGATGATGAAGATCAAATGTCAGACCTTTAGTGACAACCTCATCTTCAACAAGCTTCCAATAACGTTTCAGCTTCTTACCTCAAATGGTCTGGAAGGAGTTTCGTCCAAAAGTGTTTTTTTCAAGAAACAAATGAGTTGTGAGCTTAGACGGTCAAGGTGAATAACTACTAATGGAAGCAATAAACACAAACAAGAGATACAGATAGCAGACTCGGTTTTATTGATTCTGTTCATGAGAGGTAATGTAAAGTGCCACACCTCTCACGCCTCCTAACACTGGTTTAAGCGATTTTCTACTTTAAAGTCACAAAGATTGGGCTTGATGGTCCCAAAGGATCAGTAAGTAATAACACTACTAATGTGTAGTCTTTTTACGGCCGCCACACAGTACTAAATACATGCTAGTGTGAATGTCAATAAATACTGAACACGGGATCTCTTGGAAGCAAGTATCATAAACAAGAGATAAAAGTAGCAGACTTATCTTAAATGAAAACCTTTTGACCAAATCAAAATTTCTGTAAAGACGGATTTTTAATATCTCGAACCATTCAGGAGTAGTTCCATCCACAAGGTCGTGACGGACGGGCTGACAGAGTGACGGACGGACTGCTACAAAAACTATATATCCGATTTCTTCCAAAAAATGCGGTTATCATGAATGACATGTTGTTTCTGATGCAAACGTATGATGCTGTGGAACATGACCGTTTACAACTGCAAATGCATGATGTGTTACGAGAAGATCTGATGCCATTTCTCCCAAAAAATACGTCTGTTTCAATCCGTTATCACTCATTTCCCATCCATGTCTAACAAGGAACTCAGGTTCTTGTTTTGAATTATCGGCATTCATCCTTAGTGTTGCTGGAGTCGATGCATGTCTTACAGGGAGCTTAAAACTGCATTCAAATCATGGTGGAAGCTTTGCTAAACAGATACATTTTAATCCAACAACTTCATTCATAGTTTATCTAAACTATGTGAAACACTGCACAATGTCCCTTTGGGTCTTACGAAAATGACTGCTAAAGACCTGTTTCAAAAGCCCTGTCATAGCCTGAGTCATCTTTAATTGCTACTCTATTTTTGAAGCTAGAAGCACTATTTACCTTCATCACTTTGATAATTGTTTTATTTCCAATTACATAAAATGATCAAACAGAGTCGCAACCAGTCAGTCAAGAACTGCAGGAAAAAATGCACCTTTAGAGTCACAAATAGTGGTTTGTTGCTCCAGGTACCGATACATGTTCCATTTTCGCAGTGTCGAAAGGTAAACAGGCCTTGTAAAAAACAATGTTTTACATGTTTTCTATTATATCTACGAGCATTTCCAAAGGTATACAGGTAACTATTTGCGTAGGTAAAATGTTTTATGCTGACGAAATAAGGCAGCATACTTGCCTGCGTCGCGAGATATAATATCCAATCACCCGATCTTTCCGCCCTAATGCTGGTTAACATCAACTGTTTCCAGAAACATAAATCAGAACTTGAATGTTGCCGACTTTGAAAAACCGTAAGCACAAAGTTCTGAGATTTCCTGGGCGATATTACCTGATACGGCAATTTCAATTGCGTGGCGTCATCTGCTGAATCAATGGATGCTTTATCTGAACCATTATAAAGTGTTTCTCTAATCTGTCAAAACATGTCAAAAAACAAAAAAACAAAATAACGACACAAGAAG
Organism: Cyrtodaria siliqua; assembly: GCA_037043455.1. Lineage (NCBI taxonomy): Eukaryota > Metazoa > Mollusca > Bivalvia > Adapedonta > Hiatellidae > Cyrtodaria > Cyrtodaria siliqua. Next base: position 107,414 of record JAWPHD010000391.1, on the reverse strand, counting down.
CACCGTCATTAGCGCTTCATATGTTGGTGTTAGCCCAAGAATACTTCCGTGGTACTCTTTCCATCCAACATACTCTCAACTGTAGAAGAAGCATATACATTAGAGTATGTAAGCAAATCTATTAGCCTAGCGTCACCTTATACCCTTACTATCTGCTAGTCAAACACAATGTGAATGGAGTTCTGTGGACTTAGACCTGAGTTCACTTGCTGTGCAACTGCATCAATTGCTGGTCCATCGTCGGAATATGTTTGTCTTTGCCTGACAATATTTGATAGACGTGTATAGGTTGGACATATCGGTTGGACTTGTATAGATATATGATGGGAGCATACAATGCAATCGTATTAGGCTCATGAACTAGAAAAAGGCCAACAATATATATTTTGATCAGATGTCATATCAATAACTGGAGTGTTGGACATGTTTCGGCAAGGCATAGATATCAGGAAAACTCATGTGAAGTATTTGATATTAATTCCAAAATTAATTACTAAAGCGAAATGTATCTTGGTGAGACTGGTCTTGTAGTAGACTTTTAAAAGGTAAATATAGTTATTAATACATGTATAGCTTATTTTCATGCGAAATTTTACTTGACTGTTCCTTATTTCTTGGAATTAAAATAGAGGTACTGTCGTCACCATCTTTCGTTTGAAAGCACACACTTGATAACGAGTGAAATGTATTTTTGTCATCTACTGTTTGCTATAACAGGCACAGAAACGGAATTATTTCAGAAGATTGATTAGCTTCTTTGAGCCAAAGTCATATACCTAATTTTCGGTGGTAGCCTGTATCCTGTCGAAGAAAAGTAACCTTCAAAAACTATATCAAAGAAAAGCAAACTTCCAAAAACTATATTTGTCTTCGCAAGTGAAATGGATTCTCACTAGTGAAGAAGAATCCACCATTGGTAATGGACATACTTTTTTAACTATTTTACACGCTGGTATAAATCAATAACAATACACAATCAATTAGTACTTTGAATTGCGGGAAGAAAAGTGCGAGTTGTGAACATCGCAAGTGATCGGCTGTGCATAGTACATTCTTAAACTTATATAATTATACAACCGTCTTGATCGCAGCAAAAAAAGAGTAGTAAAGTATCTTTCCAATATTAAAATCAGAGTGGTTCATGTATGTATTGTACAGAATAATGAATAAAGCTAATTAATAAGTGAATAATTTATATATTCATTAAGAAACTAATAAGATTAGTACAACGCCATCGATTAATTATCTCCCTTTATATACAGTTTAAAATCATTTTGGATAACCATACATATTTTAAAATATGTGTGTGATATTTGAAATCATGTATAGTATCAATATATTGCATAATATAACAGTAACTTTAAAGCAACAACAACAACAAAAGACTTTCATATGATTAGTAGCATACATGTTTAAGCATTAAAATATAAAAATCGGAGTAGGAAAAGTTTTGTCATAATTTGAGAAAGTTTATGCGTTTTATATTATTTCTTTTGTAGTAAATCTGTTCTTACACATTTTATTACATTTCTTATTAAACTAAAATAAATTGATTAATTAATTTCACGTGAACATGTATTAAACAAAATATAATTGTCCTATTTTAAAAAAAAAATAGGAAGCTGTTTATATACATTTGTTAACGAAAAATGAGCTATCATTTCTCTGAAACTTATAATTTTAGTCGGTAGCTAATATTTTGCTGAAATTTGTTATTTATGGGTTGTGGTGTTCAGGCGCCATTTTAAAAAAACGTACCACTTTGTGCAAGTAATTTTGGTGGGATCGTTTAGTACACATAATTACCTTTCATTTGATAAGCCCATTTTCTAGCTGGTCCCAGCTAACTCCTTAACTAAGCGACTTTTTCGCATATTGTCACTACAACATATGATTATCATATGATACTTATATGATTCTTATATTATTTTTTTTAAGTAAGAATCATATACTGCTCCTATTATAAAAGTTGAATTGAATCGGGGTTTTACGGCGCACCAACACAATAAAGGTTATATGGCGCCAAACAGTGAACATGCCACGTTCATCCTCCATTTACATATTGATAAAATATGGAGAATGGGCCTAGCATCTTCTAACCTGCAGAACTGCAGTGTTGCTGCACATCCTATTGTAGATACTTCATTTACAATGGAGTAACGTTTCCACATTTGCATATGCGGTGTCATGAAGAAAACCTTGAAAGAGCATGATAAAAAAATGACAAAATGAACATGAAGTGGGGTCCTACCCCTCTGCCTCTAGCGGGATGTGCAGTGTTTGTATTCTATCCTGGCAACCAGACGGGGACTATTATAAAAATATTATATTATAGGTATCATAGCACACTATCACAGGTATGTTCATCCTTAAGTAACACCATATGAACACCCAATGGCAAATGCTTATAATATTTCGACCGAACTATTGTTTACACATTTCGTTTGTTATGTCAACCGGAACTGTGTCTATAGAGACTATGACAATATGCCTCTGCTTTATTTCTGGGAGCGCATCGTTTAATGTGCCTGTCGTAGTTGTCAACAGCTTATACCAATTAACAGAAAAGTCCTTAAAACCAATTTCACTTCAGTCAACGTTCCAACTATGCACAATGAAAACGTACAAAACGACCAGATATCTACATTTGTTAGATTAGTTAGATTGACTAGATTTGCTTTGTGAAACATTTTCTTTTTTGATTTTTACGAGGTAACATGATACAACACTGTTTATCTCACTATATTAAAGCCAGTGATGTATTATATTTGATTGTTTAATGGAATATTCACTAAGCAATGAATTTTCAGTTTTTTAACTTCTGTGAATATATTACGCAACAACATGCACCTTCAAAATTAACGTGCAACCCTTTGCGACGTAGCGCCGTAACAGTTCTGGGAGTTATTCATAGATTTGTGAAACTTAAAAAAATGAGAATGATTCTTTTAGTGATCACAACACATGTCTCATTGTTTTGGATTCATTGTGTATTCGTATATTTAGTTAAAACCATATTAAATTTAGTAGGTTATTATAGCTTAAATGGTTCTCCACGCCCCATAGTAAAGGGAGGATGTTGACAACCTGTTAAAAACTCAAACCTCGTTAAAATTCTGGAAAAACATACTTTATCATGCAAATGAACATGTCTGCTAGTTAACATCAACAAGGAAGAAGGGTGAGTGAATATCTTCTAAGAAATATTTCGTCTGTAGTATACTAACACCGGGTCAAAGGTCAACATTATGTTAACTCCTTGTAATTGCATACCCTTTTTACATTCACTTTTCAAATGAATACCAAAAACGTTCAAAAGCATGATGAGCTGCATTTCCAAATATCAAGATGTCCAGAATACAGATATTGCCGAGAAATAACAGGAATCTGCACTCAAAAGTTTTAGCATAAAAAAGATTAGCACTCTTTAATATAGAACTACTTTTGACTGCACCAGGCGAGCACATCCGGTTGATTCAGTGCAATTAAACCCAGATTATTCAGAACGTATTCATGTTTAAACACAAGTATTATTGTGCTATTTCAGGTTACTACAAACATCTTAATATATGCAACACACAATTCCGTGATATTTTTGTAAGATACATACCGAGTCATGCAATGTTTTCCACGTGTCTCTATTTGTGACATCAATTAAATTACTCACAGTGTCCAAGAAATCCTGTGTAATGGAACTTATTTGAATAAAGTGTATATATTACAAATAACATAAAGAAACAAAACAATGCAATATAAAACATCTAACCTTCATGACATATGCATTATTTTCTAACTGAAACAGTGAAAAAAATGCATGATGATCTATAATTATCGCATATTTTCGTTATAAAGTTTGTTTTCTAGTTGAAACCAACTCTTCCATTACGTTATAGGTAATGTTTTACTTATAATTCATACGGTACGCACATACAGTTATATCAAAAGTAATACTAATAGAAATTATATAAAAACAAGATTTGCATAATAATAAACGTTTGTTTTTTTACCGGTTTCACAATCCGAGGATCAAAACATTGATTAGTGAGAAAAAAAGAATAAATGGCCATACGATTATGGTATGCGCAAAATTTTAGTGTCACTGAGAGAAGATTTGTTTTTAAATTATTTTATATAACCCTAAGTAAACTGACTACCGGGGTATGGCCAGATTTACCCCAGGGTCATTATTTTAACAAACTTGATAGAGAACCATAAGCTGATGCAACATGCAATACATGACATAAAGCCTTTGCAGTATCGTAGAGAAGACGATTTTCAAACATGTAAAATCTATATAATTATACAAATGTTGGTCCCATGCGGCATGTCCATTTTCAACAATGGGGCTTTCTTCTGAACAAACTTGATAGTTTAGGGGTTGACGATCATTTATAAAGCAAAACTGTCGAAATCTGAAAAGTGGTTCTTGAGAAGATATTTAAGGTTTCAACCCGTTATGGTAATAGCAGCCGTCTTGGATGTTGATCTGATATACTTTTAGCAAATTTGAAAACATATTGACCTTAGAATCAACAATATCAAAATTGACAAAGTGGTTTCTGAAAAGAAAACAAAGATAACGACGGACGGACGGATGGTCGACGGACGACGGACGAAGTGTGATCTCAATAGCCAACCTCTGAACCTTTGGCTGAGGTGAGTTTAAAACTTACGTCTGATAGACCATCCGTTACATTATCCGTTACGTTTGTTGTTGCCACGAATGTAGCTACTGTTTCTAAAGATTTTGTTATCGCAATCAGTTCGCCATCTGTAAGTTTATCTTCTACATCTGAGGTTTCGTGAGAAGAAACATTCTTTAGTTCATCTATTGAGTGGTTCAGGTCCTCCGTTGATGATGTATTGCTGAGTGTAGATACCTAAAGGTGTTCAGTATTAAAATAAATACGAGTCGAACATGACATATATTCACAGAACACAATCAACCAAAAACACGCATTCAAAACAATCAACACTTACAAAAAAAACCAAAAACTAAAACATGCCATACCGCAAACATAAAAGGGTTGAGAAATAGTACTACCACTTTGGAACAGTTGGTGGCAAAATCAAACAGTATGTTTCTAGTCTACACATGAACAGTTCGCAAGGAATGCAATGAATTATGGCATATCTAGGTTCCAAACCTATTCTCGTTAAAAGTGCATTCTATGCAAATTTAAAATACTATCAGGCGTTTAATATTTCGTTTCCTGAATTAAATGAAAGTGCCGCCGGCTTATTCATTCTCCGAACAAGTTGTTTGACGATTCTTTGCTTTGTAAGTGAACGACTCTAATTTCTAGAATAAAAGGACTTTCATAATCACATATATATTCAAGAATAATGTTCAGCGCTGAAAAACAAAAAAAAACACAAAAAACAACAATTACATGTATTTATGTTTACTGAATTTATAAATGTAAGCACAACTGGCGGGAGCATAAATACAAGTCACAAGCAATTATCCCGAAATGGATTTAAAATGAAACTTTGTAAATCATATCACCATAGAACTCTGGTTGTGATAGTCCTTGTCACAGAAGAGTTCTTAAGGACATATTTCGAGCCTATTGTATTTTTATTTAATTTGTTTTTTTTGGGGGGGGGGGGGGGCGGTGGGAAGAGAATTTCTATAGGTAACTGTAAATCACTGTTAGCCATACAATTTCATGAGCAAAGTGTGATGTTCAATTTTTCTTCAGATTATGAGGCCTCCCAATAAAGCATTTGTGACCAGTACACATAACACATTAAAGAATGTTGTTTTATTATGTTGTGCTCTGATTTTTGGTCTAAAAACAATTAAGAAATACCGGATAAGTTTTGTATTCAAAGCTAAATTATGAACATATATTTCTTCATTAAAGTAAATTACACAGTGTTGTTAAGCTATTCTTACCCTCAATATAGCAATGTTATACAAATAAAAAACTAAGAGCGGGCCTCAATTTATATACCTGAGCTGATCAGCCATGAAGCGTACTGGCTGTAAATATTCAAGTTTCCATGCTTTTTCAATGACCAAGTAGCGTTGGAAAATGTGTCCTTAAATTACTTTAAAAATAAATCAAGGTTACGGTAATGTACTTTTGCAAAGGTTTTTCGGAGTTATAGTAACGGTAGCCCTGCTGGAGTTTAACTTCTTAGTGATACAAATATTACGAATATTATAACACGACTACAAGCTCTACAAGCTCTATAAAAAGCAAATAATTTGAATTGAATTTGGGGTTTAAGGCACACCAACACATGAAAGGTTATAAGGCGCCTAACTGGAATGAGCATGCTATGCTCATCCTCCAGTTACCTCAAGATAAAATATGGAGAATGGGCCTAGAACCTTCTTACCTGCAGAACTGCATAGTTGATGAACATTCTATAGTAGACACTCTATTTACGATGGAGCCACGTTTCCACGTTTCCTAGCCCCTCTAAATATGACAGTGTGTTTGTAATATTGCAGTGGTTGTATTCAACCCCAGCAACAACACGGGGTCGAATGATTTGAGAAACATAGACCCCATAAGAAGTAGCTCGGGGAACATCCCCATCTAAGTGGGATGATTAACAATATCAAACTAAAAATCATCTCTCTTATCATAGATTTTACTAATTATTTCACCATTTTCAATAAACAACATTCGTGTTTGTGTTTGATGCTTCCAACGCTGGTGTGAATGCTAATACATACTGAAAATGGGATCACATGGAAGCAACAAACAAAATCAAGGGAGAAAAGTAGCAGACTCGGCACTAACTAGTGACTATCGTTTGTTTAGTGTCGGGTTTGTTACTTTTCTTGTTAGTAAGTATCACAACTGTGTACTTCTTGAGTCAATATCATAGATAGATACTACTACTATATACTATGCACAACTCACCTTTCCCTGAATATCTTGCACATGTTCACGAACACAATTGTATCGAGGTAACTTCCAATGACCAGCAAAGTCACACGTGCGTGTTACCTTCCCTAAACATGAAATTATGGCATATATATATGTACAATGTTTTGTTTAGAGCACCTGATGACACAAGCGTAGCCACATAATTCTTATGAATTATATTAAGAACCTGATCTTAATGTTTGTCTGTGTATGTGTCCGTAACCAGCGAGTTCCTTACTGCAAGACATGCGCTCTAACCATTGAGCTATGTCCATTTACGCTTTAACATAAATAATTGTGTAAAGGTTGCTAACATTTGATACTACCCAAATGTACTGATTAGCTTTAAATATAACAAAAGCAATATGTGAATGTTAATGAATCATCGTTAACAAACAAAAGGCAATGCAAAACAGACGGTCCAGAATAATAACTGATGTAAATGTACGAATATAAACCAGAAATCTGAAAAGAAATAAAAGTGCAATCTCCCAGAAACGTGCAGAGCGTTTTGTATTTTTGTAAATAATTAATCTAAAACATATGTGTTATATCTACACATTTCAAATTCAAAACTATTATAACACATGCCCCAGTTAGTAAATATGTCTTAAGCTACAATGAAAAAGAGAGAACAAACGCAAGAAACAAACTCGAACTGATGGGTAAACTGATTCATGGAAATATTCGAAGCAAACTCATCAGCTGGAGCCAGGAAGACGCACATTCTCACATGTATTATTTGTGTATTCTCCCACATATAATACATATGTAAACACAGAACTATTTTTTGTAATTATTGCAAACATTAAACATAAGCTTTCAGTTAGAAGCAGTTTAAATTATACTATTTAAAAACAAGGGGCACCGACTTCGTCTGTCATGTTTTCTAAAGATGACGAAGTTTCAATTCATTATGTGATGTAGTTCCCGAGACAACTTTACATACACAACTTGAACACATTGTCTAAAGTATCAGACGGGCCATACTTGCTCTTGAAATAAAAGCGTGAATTAAAGAACCTGGCTGTTTCATGTTGTCTAATGATGTGGCTCAAATCTTCATACTATTGGCATTTTAAATATTCAGTTCTGCTCAACAAGGGTCTAGAGGGCATGGACGGTACCGTTCATGAACAATCAATTAAACCGAGACGGCAATTTCAAAATGTCTTCCTTTATACTAATTGCATATTCGTTTTGAATACATGTGCGAAGTTTCAGTTAATTCTGTGAAGTGTTTTTCGAGATACTAACTTGCTTTTAAACCTTTAACCAGCAGTCGCAGACGCAAGCGAAGATCAATTGGTGACACTATCTCATCATATGTATATAGTTTTAAACATACGAGCTAAAAATACCAAATGTACTTATAATCATGGCAAAGCAATATGCCCGACCGGTTTTCGAATTGTGTTGGAGACTATTGATATACACGTCGACATGCTAGGGTGCACACATTGATGCATTTGACGTTTTCCGCCTTGGAAACAAGACATCTTGTTCAGAATCCGATCAAAAAGTCACGTGGTTTCGCCAACGTGTTCAATGTGAAATACAAGTCAATATGAACAATACTTTTGATCATGAAATATGATTATGTAATGCGAGTGATAACGTTACAGCTGGATTTACATGTCGTTAACTCTGTATTTTCGAGTGATAACGGTGTGGCAGGATGCACGTTCGTTAACATTCGTTCACATTCGTTGAACAATACCTTTGCGAGTTTGAACGTCTAAGCGTAGTCATTAACACTTTCATTAACACCTTTTTTCATGTACATGTTATGGTAATGAAGCGGCATAATTTAAATAAACTTAACACTTAACCAGCTAAGAACGGCTATAACAGCCTTTGCGTTCATTGTTAACCCAGATCAGCCTAATCCGCAGGCTGATCAGGTACAATGCCCGGCTGCTGATCAGTCATTTCCCCCAAAACACCACTTTGTCACATAAATGAAATGGTCTTAATTAAAAGGAAAAATAGTCCATTATAATTATGAAGCGGGTTAAGGGTTACATTTAGTTTTACGTAAACTGTTAAGATTATCCTTATTATGAAAGTTTTAGCACTGTTTTCAATATACCGGAATGTACACTGCTTCTTGCACATGAAACATAAAACGCAGGTATTATTGACATTTTTAAAAGTAACCATTAATTATATTAATACCAATATAATGACATAAACACACGACTACCATGCACAGAATTACCGAAATGAAATACTAACATGCATACCTGGATTAACGCAAGAAGGATTCATACCATCCAATTGTCCCGTAAGTAAACATGTTCTTGTTTTACCTCCAATCTGTTTATCTTCTGTATTGCAGGTATATGTAGCAATGGCGAAGGACGTTGTACTGCTATATGTATAAACACCACCATTTGTTGGTGAATCATAATATCTGCAATCTATAAAAAGACACAAGGTATTGTAAAAAAAAAGACTCAGGGTATTGTTAAAACGACACAAGGTATTGTTAAAAAGGCACGTTACAAAGACACAATGTACTGTTAAAAATACAGAAGGGATTGTTAAAAAGGCACACGGTATTGTTAAAACGACACAAGGTATTGTTAAAAAGGCACGTTAAAAGACACAAGAGATTGTTAAAAAGGCGCAAGGTATTATAAGACGCAACGTATTGTACAGGTTAATGAACTGCGAAATGCTGTTTTGTAGATGAAAGGAAGGGAGCACTCGTTAACGAATAGAAGCAACGTAATTGTGAAATATGCTATTGCTCTTAATTTAATAATATCATTTATGAATACGTTTTAAAATGTGTTCTATTTAGTTCTTCGAAATATACATAAAAAAGAGTATGCTAATGGACCTTTGGAAACGGCCGAGCACGACACATACGAAATATTGCAGTCTCGGTTTGATTGAGACTGTTCATGAGCGGTAGCAAGACCTCTAGCCCCGGGTTGAGCAGAACTCACTATTCATAAAAAGCATCAGTACAACATTTTAACCATCCCGAAGATGGCAAGCATATGGCGGTGAATATAGCAATATTTGTATCTTTATTTCATCCCCTAAATCCAGCGGCGTATGGTCCCAGGATCTAATAAAACTGTATGCCACGAAGAGCGAAATAAACAAAAAGGAATTTAGTTGGGAGCAGCGGTCATGAAGCCTGCGTATCACAAGTAACAGCCAAAAGACCAAATTAAAAAACAGACAACATATCCTATGAGTGGTTAAACAATACCCAGAGCCTTTTATCGGCCGGAGTAGCGGAACCACCGAATCGAAAATTAAGTAAGAAAACAAAAGAAATTGAAAATGTACCACCGATCACTAAATATAAGTATCGGGCTCCGCGATCTCCAAAGATCGAATGAATTACAGTTCTGATTGCAAGCGCGGGGAGAATTTTTACTGCCGCTACACTGCACAAGCAACGCCACTGTGCTATAAAAAGGAGTATGTCAATGGACCTTTGGAAACGGCCGAGCACGACACATACGAAATATTGCAGTCTCGATTTGAGTTATCATTTTAGGTAGATATTATAAAACATAATTATGAACAGAAATCTGTAAAATTCATCACAGAGAAATATAAAAGATCAGACAGGGAAAGTAGCATTCAAGGAGAACAGTCAACCACAAAACACAGAAACAAACATGGAAACAGACAAACAAGTAGGCAAAAGTAATAATAAAAATAAACGACCTCACAAACACAAAAGGGTTGACAATAGGGCTACCGCCTTGGAACGGTCAGTGGCAAAGTAGGCCACTGGGGGGTTTAAACCGGTTCTAGGGTGGACCAAACCTCACTCTTACCCTACTGTCATCCCATTAAAACAGGACAATGTAAATAAAGAAATCCCCGCCATGATCTAATCTCTAACCAACAAGGCAGCATCTATAGGCAATATAAGTAAAACACAAATATGCTCGTGTAAATATAATACAAAAAACAATAGCCTAGAAAGCCACAATGAAGGTACTCATTGACTTGGCAGAAGCCAGAGCAATAAGAGAATAAACCATTAAGGGCACGACAAGAAAGATAATAGACAAACATCAAACGTTAGGGCACTAGTTTGTACGAGCTCCTCTTGTGATAGAGAATACATCTGTAAAGTTTCTGTCAAGTTACATATGTGCTAACCGAAAAAAAATTAACGAAGAAATGAGAAAGTACATAAAGGGGCATAACTTTGTAAAGATAGGCTGCAGAGAATTGCGACTTGCGCCTGACATGTTATCTATCTATAGTGAGTACATGTGTGAAGTTATATTGAGTTCTGCCACGCAGTTTCTGAGATACGAGCTTGCCGAAAAAGGTTAACCGAGAAAATAACAAAATACAACAAGGGGCAATATATATCAAAATAGATGGCAGAGTTATGTGACGTGGCATGTTATCTATTTATAATGAATAAATATGAGAAATTAATAATTGGGTTCTGGCAGGCGGCTTTAAGATATTACCGTAAAATGTTAACCCCACAATTTGCAAAAATATTATATGGGCATAACTTTGTCAAAATAGTTGCAGAGTTATGTGACTTGCACGTTGAATGTTATATATTTATACTGACTACATGTGTGCAGTATTATGGACTTCTGGCAGTTTTTGAGATATGAGCTTATCGACGCTGGTGTCCGATTGTACCATAAACTAAATAATTAATGAACAGGACAATAGACAATAAATAAACACAAATAATAGTGGCGAAGACAGGCTTACTGACTTGGAACGGCCAGTAGGCAATACAACATACTGGTTGGCTTAACACGAATTTATGTTTACACAACCTCGCTATTATCCTGTCCTTAGCGTTCAAATTGACAAGACAGTGTGTATATATAAAAGTACATACCATCAAAAGAAAATATTTTTAGCAAAACAGCCAATTATAAAGTCAATAAGACTTATCCTAAGATGTATTAATGATTCCCGTGGTGTTGTTTATATTCACATTTAACCACGTCAACAATATATATTCAGTTCGCATCTTAATGCGAATATTAAACTCGCTTTGTTCCAACTATGGCGATATGAAACGCCACATCGTGTTCACGTTTGTTTACTATATGATACTCAATTTCATAGGATATATATAGCAACACCCACATACCTACAAAACAGGTAGGTGCGAGGTTGTCAAATGTACCATCGACTTGACATGCTGTTGTTTTAGTTCCAATAAGTGCGAATCCTGTGTCGCAGCTGTATGTGACAACATCTTCCTGTAAGTAATACCTTCCTACATAACTTCCATTAACTGGTACTTGCGGCTTTCCACAATCTAGAACAAAATAAAAATGCAGGTTATACTTGTATAACACATTTCAGTTAACATAATTACCCTTGTTCACAAATTGACATTTTTACTTTTTAGGCAAATCTATCGTTTCCAAAGGACCATTTACACGCCCGTCAGTCTGCTTTCATCAATAGAATAATTTTATAAAAAGGAAACTCTTTTAAAATGGCAACCAGTTTTTGTATGAAACACAGATGTAATAAACAAGCATCGACGTACCTGGACAAGGATCTTCATCTCCATATTTGCAGGTACAGTTGTAAGAGCCTAGTGTGTTTGTACACACATACTGGGTTCCACAATCATGAGTACCATCAACGCATTCGTTAAATTCTGAAATGATAGAATTAGCGTTGATTCATTATTTCTTTCAAATGTTTACACAATTACAAACGTAGTAGTCGTCAAGTGTTTCTTTTTAGGACGAAGACGCATAAGTTACACGAAAAGCAAATGTAGCCTTCGCAGACACCACTTGTAACAAAACCTACATGGTACTCCGTATGTTAGCGATATATAAGGCATTCGGTATCATTATTATTTATCATATACTATAAGCGTTTTTCACTGGCTTAGAATCAGTCACGTGTGGTTAAATAGTTCAGATCATTTTGATGGGAAATATGCCAAACGTGCAATAGTTTATTCCGAAACTTTGAAATAGTACATTTAGAGTACAATAGTTCATCTCTGTCACTGAAGTTCTTTTTTATAACAGCAAGGCGTCATTGACGTGACCGTGCAATAGTTCATTCCGTAACCGCGCAATAGTACATTTAGCTACTATAGTTCATCTATATCATTGGCACGCTTTCTGAAACAGCAAAGCATCATGTGAACACATAGGAAACAAATACCTATTTATTTTACTTTGTCTTACACTTTTTCAAATTTCAATTCAATTTTGTAAGTAAGACATTCAAAAACGCTATATGTTTAAGCATTCAACAACACACAGCTATATTAAGACAGTGACCATGAAAGGTGCCGGATCTTGGGGATACTGTGAATTCAGTAAATGGTATTTATTAAAGGGAGATAGTCTCACTAAGGAAACTTTCGAAATGTGGGATCTCGTAAGAGATTCGCGTTCACAAAGCAGCATTATATATAGGAAGACAATATTTGCAAACTACCAAGGACAGACAACCTTCGGACGAATATATGGATGCATGGATGCATGTCTGCATTCATGGGATGGGATGGGAAGGGACGGATGGACGGATGGATGGATGGATGTATGTTAATTGTGCCTCCAGACGAGTGTGTTATGATGTAGAGATACAGTACATGAACGTGTGTTGCAACTATTTTAGGAAGTGAATGCATACGTGATTTCTGTGTCTCTCATCTAGCATATAGCTTTTGAGGAAATGAAAGTGCTGTGTCTTAATAAACTCTTAATTACTGAAAGGCGCAGCAGTTAGATACATGGGTGTGATGAGTTGATACATCTAAGCTACAGAGCTTGCTGCTCATTATTTCCCATTTGTTGTTGTATTGCGGGATGTGACTCAGAAATTATTGGAACTCATTCGAAAGCTGTTACAATTGCAGCTTTTTTACGCGGTCAAAACAGTATTGCTTGTGTCAGACCATTATTACATTTATACATTTGGTAAGACATATCACATACTTGCATTACTAACCTTCACCAAAGACAGTTTTGGATATTTGAAGTAAACACGTTAATCCGAATATAATCCGTATATAAGATACAACCAACATCTTCACATACCGCTCTGTCAGTCTGTTCTGTGTATCATTAATGTTAAGATATCTTTCTAAAATAAAGACCGGGTTAGATCTTAATAGTATACAAACACAATACATATCATTACATAAAAAAGATGACGACATGAAACCGCATAAAATACAAAACCGTTATATGGTGGAGACAACTAAAATATGTTATTATATACCTGTCAATAATATATACCTAGTTCCTTTATTTTCTGACATCGGAATACCCAACCACTATCGCTACTAGCGTTCGTTTTCTGATCCTACTAAAATATAGTTGGGAACTAGTTTATAACGTCACTATGTGTACAAATTAAACGTTTTAACATGATATTGTATACGATATAAATGCATATATTGCAATGCCTATCAATCATAATAATTACTATCATAATCATATAAAATCTTAATATAATATTACAAAAAAAATAATATGGAAATATATGCATCAAGTACGTTTATCAGGGGCCTACGGTATTACACCGCCTTGATTTTCTTCAATGAATTATAGAGTTGTGTTGTGTTTTTTCATCTTTATTCATATAATGTAGAGCTATTTAAAAGAAAGTTTAAAACCATGGGCGTAGGACATGTAGGAACATTTCAATTATTGGTGTGTGGAGGAAAAGATATTTGACAATCAAAAAAAGCATGTTTCAATTATTTGGGGCCAAATTCACAAAAAAAATAAAATAAAATAAAAGCGTTATCCACGCTCAATTACACCAAAATATATAACATATAGGAAAAAACTTTATGAGCGCTAACCATTTTTTTCTTCAATTATTGGCCCTCACCCGGCTGGCCCCACGCACCCCGGATCCTACTCCTGTGAAAACGATTTATTCCAAATAATTAATTAATTAGATCCTTTTTTGTTTATAACAATTCATTATATATGTATATATTATTGCTTTAACATCCCCTATCCATGAAAAAAATAGCAAGAAAAGTATTCTTTCAAATCTACCATTTGATCTTTACTGACTGATATCATGGATTAACTTGTTTGAGACGCTTCCTAAATTGTCCGCGGACATATTGGCTCGCTGCGGACATATTGGCTCGCTGCGGACATACTGGCTCGCTGTGGATATATTGGCACCCTACGTGAGGTCCAACATGTCCGCGGACATATTGGTACGTTGCGGACATATTGGCACCCTACGTGAGGTCCAATATGTCCGCGGACATATTGATACGTTGTGGACATATTGGCACCCTACGTGAGGTCCAATATGTCCGCGGACATATTGGTACGTTGCGGACATATTGGCACCCTACGTGAGGTCCAATATGTCCGCGAACATATTGATACGTTGTGGACATATTGGCAACCTACGTGAGGTCCAATATGTCCGCGGACATATTGGTACGTTGCGGACATATTGGCACCCTACGTGAGGTCCAATATGTCCGCGAACATACTGGTACGTTGTGGACATATTGGCACCCTACGTGAGTTCCATTGGGGTGGGGTGGTTATATTAACATTCTAAACAAATATGGTAAAGATCAGATAACAAATACAGATTTAACAAAGTAAAATACAATAAAGCATTTTTCAACAAATCAAGGGCCACAACTTGTCGTTACTAGCAAGATCTAGCTTGTTTTCGAACTTGTCCAAGATTTCATTGATATACCATTGTATACCGCGTTCTGCACAACTAGATATCCTACTGAGGCTTCCTGCCAAATTTTGTAGAAATCCAACAAGCCGTTTTTAGGAGGAATAGCGCCGACAAGAAATGTAAGAGGGCCATACATCCATCATAAATCAGCGAAATGGAACAAAAGCGCGACATGCACAACTAGACATCTTACCGATGCTTCCTGCCAAGTTTCGTCGAAATCCAACAAGGCGTTTAGGAGAAGTGCCGACAAGAAATTTAAAAAGTAAAAATGTCAAGGGGCCGTAACTCCATCAAAAATCTACGAACTGGAAATAAATGCAACAGGCACCACTAGAAATCATAGCAATGCTTCCTGCTAACACGGCGTTAATAAAACAATCAAAAATATATTTTTAAAAAAAAAATATTTCAAAAAAATTAAAAAAACAATCAACAAAAGAAAAAACATCTATAAAAATATACATATTATAAAAATATTTAAACAAAAGAAAATACTAATAATAAACAAGAGCTTTCGGAGAACAGCACAGCACGACTATTCGATTTTCTGACATCGGAATGGCAGAGGTTGGGGGTGGTGGGGGTTGAGGGCAACATATATGTGTAAGAAGCTATGTAAGAATTGACCAAAACAACACAGAAATATGTAAAATCAAGAAATCCGCGGATTTACATGTCTCGCCTAACGCCGGCTGGACTTAAAAATAAAAATGTCAATGATGCTTAAATGAAAGTTTGTAAACATTTTAGTAACTAAAAACAATCGAGTTTGCCACTTGGTGAGATGACATTTAAGAGCATTTGTTTAAAAAAAAATGCCAATGTAATAATAAAAACAAGAGGCCCAAGAGGGCCTGTGGGTACTCTACTGGCTAAAACGGCTCTTTTATCAAGTGTTGTCGACATAAAATAACAATCAGTAGTTTTTTTTAAAACATTGCAAAAACAACAGGGATAGGATGGCCTTAGGTCGCTCACCTGGTAATCATGGGCAATACGTCTGCTGTGTCTAGCCTGGCATGGGCATTTTTTAATTTGTCCCACTTTCTTCTATGAATTTAAATTTCGTAAAAATGTGTGTGTGTGTGTGTGTGTGTGTGTGTGTGTGGGTTATATTAACAGTCTAAACAAATATGGTAATGATCAGATAAAAAATGAAGTAACTACAGATTTAACAAATGTATATACAATTTAGCATTTTTCAACAAATCAAGGGCCATAACCTGTCGTTACTAACTAGATCTAGCTGGTTTTCAAACTTGTCCGAAATGTCATTGATATACCATGCTTTGCACAACTAGATATCATACTGAGGGTTCCTGCCAGATTTTGTAGAGGAGGAGTAGCGCCGACAAGAAATTTAAAGTAAAAATGTCAAATTGCCATAACTCCGTCATAAATCAGCAAACTGGAACAAAAGCGCGATATGCACAACTAGGCATCTTACCATCTTACCGATGCTTCCTGCCAAGTTTCGTCGAAATCCAACAAGGAATTTAGGAGGAGTAGCTCCGACAAGAAATTCAAAAATAACAAATGTTAATGGGCCGTAAAAAAAAAATTCAAAAAAAAAAAATATAAAAAAAAAAAAAAATACATTTATTTTTACTAATAATAAAAAAAAGGCAAAACATCTGGGAAAGTTGGTTAAAGATCAGATGAAAAATGAAAGCCCTATTGTATTAACGAGGCAAAATATAGCATTTTAAACTAATTCAAGGGCCATAACTCCATTGATATTAACAATCTGGTAAAGTTTGGTAAAGATCGGATGACAAATGAAGGCCTTTGGCCAGAAGAGCTAAAAATCATCAGCTCCAAACAGTAGGTCAAGGTTATTGATGAAATCCAGGCATCCAAAAAATGATGCACTACCGAAGACACAACTTTGTCAAAATAGAATATGTTTTCTTCCAAAGATTAAGCTATAAATTAGGTTTAAAACATCTAGTGCATAATTCTAGTTCATGAGAAAGCGATGAAATGTAACAATTAAAGTTATCTGCCCTTTGCTTGGATGGTGAAGGTCACATCCACATTTGCTTTGTCACGTTGCAATGTACCACTCAAGATACAACTATAAGCAAAGTTTGAAAGGTCTTAGTGCATACAGTTTGTGAAAAAGTGACCTAAACACCAAAGTTGAAGGTAAAAATTATAAGGTTATCTGCCCTTGCTTGGATGGTCAAGGTCACTTCCACATTTGCTTTGTCACGTTGCCATGTACCACCCAAGTTACAACTATAAGCAAAGTTTGAAAGGTCTAGTGCATACAGTTTGTGAAAAAGTGACCTAAACGCAAATTTTGAATGCCGCCGCCGGAAAAGCAACACCCATGTCTCTGTTTTTCTTCGAAAAAGCGAGACAAAAACTACCTTAACAATTGGAAATGACTATTAAGCAAATTGCTGTAAAGACTAGTAGTCAATTTAATAACATAGTCTCAAAGTTGGATATGATTAGTAGCACATAATATAGTTCATATATATATTATAATATAATAATAACATAATATAATAACATAGTAGTTCACCTTATTAATTAAATTACCTTAACGTTATGACTAATATGCATATTGGTGTGGTGACTAGTAGTCCATTGTAATTAGAATACCTTAAAGTTAGTAATAACTATGAGGCACATTGGTGACGTATCTTGTAGTCCATTTTAATAAACATAGCCTCAAAGTTGGATAGGATTAGAAGGATTGTTGTCGTCATTAGTGGTCAATTTTAATAAAAGTACTTTACTGTTGGTAATGGATAGTAACTACATAGAGCAAAAGGCCTCCTAGTCCGGTCCAACTTACGGGTTTTAATATTAAAATGGAAAAATAGCCATTACAGAATGTGTCTACTAGTACTGTCGAACGTTGGTGGGGTTTTAAAATCATAAAATGGACTACCAGTCACGATAGCAACCTGCCTACTAGTTCTGTCCTATTTTGAAGTTTTAATATTAAAATGACTAATAGCAGATTAATGCATCAGGTTGATCAGGAAGTAGTGACTGCAGTATTCATGTATTCGTGCTCTGTGTTAACACATTCTCTTGGATAAGTAGGCCTATGCTATATGACCAATCTGCTCTCTGCACTTCCCTCCCACAATGTTGGGGATTCCCTTCCGTAATGTTGGGGATTCCCTTCGGTAATGTTGGGGATTCTGCAGTTTTTATGTATTCTTATTGAAATTTAACAAAATAGTTTTTACTTTTTTGATTTTTTTTTAATGAATTTGAGTTAATCCAGTCTGCCACCGTTCTCTCTTGTTTATGTTTGTAAAATAATCCTGAATATGTTTACATATAACTTGCAGTTTAATATGTTTACACTTTTTTCTAGACTGAGCTATACCTGAATAATAAATACTAACTTGAGAAAAGTATGTGCTGAGCCATACTCAGCTTATGCCATACTCAAGGTCATATGTTTTGACTAATTCACATATTTATCAAGCATGTATTTATAATTCAAGGGTAGCACTGTCTAGAAAAATGTGTAAACATATTATACTGAAATGGTCATGCAAACATATTCAAGATTATTTCAGTTATACTTTTTATCTTTTTCAAATGCAATCTCAATGGGATTACACAAAAGGGGACATAATCCTTAAACAATTGACACATATGACGCTATGCTCCGGAAAAGAAATTGTTCGCACTTTTGTGCCTTGTTTCCATGAAAACACCAAATATATTGAAATTACAAAGTTTTATTAAATCAAAAGGCACAATAAAACAACTAACTTGATGTGGAAAGCACGTATACGATGCATTTTACAGTTTAGAGATGAACGTCATCAATTAAACTCGTGACGGACAGACAAAAGGATCTCATTTAATACTTCCATTTTTCGGGGTATAATATAAGAGGATCTTACATGAGTACTCATTCATTATTGAATTAAACGAGTTGGAAAAAATGATTAATGCGAGGCTTTTTTCCGAGCATTATATCGTTTTTGCTAACGAGTTTAATAAATTCAATAATGAATGAGAACGAATGTTAGATTTTATTTATCACATAACTCGCATATCGACTTTTATTGCATTTTGCCTGTCACTTTAACACGCGAAACCGACATAAACCTTAGGAATTGGATCATAGTCAATATTTGTTTGACTGCGCATAATAGGATTATTTGCATACTTATATAACTAGTGGTATATTTGCATACTTATATAACTAGTGGTATATTTGCATACTTATATAACTAGTGGTATATTTGCATACTTATATAACTAGTGGTATATTTGCATATTTATATAACTAGTGGTATATTTGCATACTTATATAACTAGTGGTATATTTGCATACTTATATAACTAGTGGTATATTTGCATACTTATATAACTAGTGGTATTAAAATATAGAATGATCTTATTCAACTCCCACACCGTAAGTTATGTGACAAAATAAATTAATTCTTCGGAACATCAAATATCATGTAGAGATTTACATGGAATGTTATTCTAAATAGCGTATTGTAAGAATACATACCACCAAACTTTCATCCAAAGTAATGGGAAATATTAGAACAACATCGAGACCTTCAAGTTATACTTCAAGACCTTATTCCTTGTAAACAATGTGTTCAACAAACACAAAATCAAACAATACACATCTTTTGAAATCGACATTTTGCGCATGAAAAGCACGAGACTTGCGTACACGGTAACATATACACAACCTTGCAATAAATGCACGTGCGTGTAATGTTTTAAAGGGGCACACGGTAATCTTGATTTTTAAAACTGGAGGCGTCCCGTTAGTTTTCCTACATAACTTGTCTTTTTTTCAATCATTATTATAACTATAAGAATACTGCTTTGGTATATTATTAACTGTTTATTATACTGAAAGGAAAAAGAAACGCAGAGTGCGTATTTCCGCTATATATTGCATATACTGCACACTTAATTTCATATATATTCCAAGGAAATCCCAAGATGTTTTGTAAAAAAAAAGTGCAGTTAGTTAGAGAAAGGACACAACTGTAATGTTGTAGACGTTTTAATCACAGTACACGTTGTAACAAGAAATTCTTAAATGCTGAAGTTCCTCTTTGAAAAATTGAGCCAGTTCAGTACTGTATTTAATATTAAGTGATTGCACCATTTAAAGCCTAAGTTTGCTCACCCGCTTGAGCCAAATGCGCATTCTGACGATAATGAAACTTTAAAGGGGTAACCATTGGTGTGTTCAGTGCTGTTTAAATCTTCTTTCTAAAAGGACAGGCCTAATGTCGCCCTGTACCATTCGATTAGCAGTAGCATATTAAACATACAATATATAGCGGAAATACGCACCCTGCGTTTCTTTTTCCTTTCAGTATTCCTTATTAGGCCTGTCCTTTTAGAAAGAAGGTTTAAACAGCACTGAACACACCAATGGTTACCCCTTTAAAGTTTCATTATCGTCAGAATGCGCATTTGGCTCAAGCAGGTGGGCAAACTTAGGCTTTAAATGTTGCAATCACAGTACTAAACTGGCTCAGTTGAGGAACTTCAGCATTTATGAATTTCTTGTTACAACGTGTACTGTGATTAAAACGTCTACAACATCACAGTTTTGTCCTTTCTCTAACTAACTGCACTTTTTTTTTTTACAAAACATCTTGGGATTTCCTTGGAATATATATGGAATTAAGTGTGCAGTATATGCCATTAATTGCGGAAATACGCACCCTGCGTTTCTTTTTCCTTTCAGTATAGATATTTGAACGGACTGGAGTGGACAAAGCACTCCACATCAGTGACATTCAGTCAATGTATCTGGGCTTGGTCATATAGCCAATAGTATAAATATATATTATTCTATACCTAATTTATACATCCAATCGTAGACGCTCTTTCGAGTCATGTGACCGTACAATATATTTCCGTATCGGGACGCACGCGCGTACAAAATATCCCGTATTTTGTTCGTATTGTACGCTTCACAGGTTCCATGTTAAACCTATGATAAAGACCGAAACGCGTGAAAAGGTCCGAATAAAAATCAGAACCGACAGGCTTCTGTCATTACCTAACCATAAATTGTTGTCAAGTAATGAAAACCTATCTATTGCACATATTTTTATTTAATTTTCCTTTATAACAAAAAAAAAACACAAAAAACTAGCATAATATATCATTGTTTGAAACTGACCTTCGGTAGTATTTAATCACTGTTGACAACGGAGAAATGGGCATTCTTTCAAGCAAATAAAGCTTGAGAGTAAGCCATGTCGAACACAATATATAAAATACATAGACCTACATGCAATTGTGCTTTCGATGTTCATAGCGACTTGCTTGAAAGCATGAAACAAACGAAAGTTATATCCGAATTATAAATGATTGGTTAAAATAAAGGTATAGAATAAAAAGGTTACTTAACATGGTTCTGTACAATACGGGATATATTTGGACTCGTACACAGCTGGAAAAAATCATATTGGACTCGCCTAACGGCTCGTCCAATATGACTTTTCCAGCTGTGTACTCGTCCAAATATATCTCCGTATTGTACAGAACCATGTTAAATAACCTATAAATATGTATTTTGATGCATAGTCTCAACAATGATGGACTTCTAAATTTCTGCTTTCATACTCTTTCTACATGTTAAACGTATACAATTAACAAAGCTGCTAACGTCCCCAGTAGATTTATTGCAAATATATGAAAACAATTTCAACCTAGATTTTTGAAATTTCGCCAACCGTGACACATACATCTAAGAAAATTTCACTGGAAAGATGAAATAGATCAATGTAATATGTGTTGATAAAATATATGTTTTCGGTACCAACCCACAATATGAAAAATCGCAAAAATAACGAAACGAAGTTAAATTTTATCAATATTATATTGACAGCCTACTCGTTAGTATAATGATTTTGGCAAGGATATCATTGCATACTGAAACACCAGTAGTTGTGGACAACTCAACGGTAGTGAGGTACCAGAGTGAGACTTTGGAGTCGATATACGCGCAAATCGAGTAATGCAGAGAATGCATGCCGGTGCTACCAGCCACACTGCTGCTCGTACTACGGGTTATCTGATCCAAGCTCATAGACTGAATGTACTTCCATGACCTTCTTGTTCGCCATATCTCAGTCCCATTGAACATCTGTGGGATGTTGTTGGTAGACGATCGGGATTGGTTGAAATCAACCCAAGAACTCGCAGTCAATACGTTCTTGCTTTGGTCAACCAATGGCAACAGGTACCGCAGGACACTATGAGAAATTATATCATGTCTTTGCGTTCCCGAAATATGGCAGTCATTCGATCTACAGGACACTAAATATATTAATTTTAACAATGAACTGTGTCGCGATGATTTGTTTCTTATATTTTTAAATACCTGTTTTTATTACGAAAAATTGCTACATGAAGGTTTTATTATTTTATTGATGACATTTAATTGACAGGTGAATTTAATTCAAACTGTGCTTCGTTATTTTTGCGAATTGATACACCGGAATAATTGGGTTATTACCGAAAACCTATTTTTTTCAAAATGAATTAAATTGACATTTACATTTTAGCTCTACTGCCGTGGTGCGTCCGCCCGTCTGTCCGTCCGTAAACATTTTTCGTAGAGACTACTTCTCTGCGACTACCGGATGGATTTTCATGAAACGTTACAGGAATGTAGCCCATAATGTCTAGTTGATCCTATCAATAAAAAAATCACGTTAATGTAAAATCCAAGATGGCCGCCAAAGCTAAAAATAGATTCTTAAGAAACAAGTTTGTAGCGACTACTACTTGAAAACTATAAGCGATATTGATATGTTTTTTTTTTTAAATGATCAGCATTACGTGATATTGGATATTTCCGAAAATTATTTTGATTTGACGTAAATATAGCTGACAGCGGCCATCTTTGCTTACAATGAATGAATTGTGTTTTACGGCACGTCGACACATAAATAGGTCATATTGTGCACAAAAACTGATGAATGATGAAGAAATGAAGGATTAATTAAAAATTAATGTAAATATATAAAGATAAAACTATTTACAAGTAAGGGATAATATGGTAGTAATATAAACTATATATGTAAATCAACAAATGCCCGAAAACGGGTATAAAAAGAAGTAAATATATACAAGAACATATTATAATGATTTATATAGTCTGACTTCCTTCAAGAAATCTAAAACTAGACTAAAATCTAGAGTATTAAATAACTCGGTCATAGTATTAACATTGTAGTTCCTTTGACGCATATGATCAAAGTCTACACATTCCAACAATATGTGTTTGACCGTTAATGTTGCAATGCAGGGTATACATTCTGGTAATTGCTCACCTTGTAATAAATATGAATGAGTATAACGTGTATGCCCTATCCCGCACCGGGCTAGGACAACTTCCTCTCGATGAATGGGACTACTAGAAGAACGCCATTCTCCGAGTAACGGTTTAATTGAATGGAGTTTATTGTTAACTGACAAATCCCAAACGGTTTGCCAAGAGTTACGAATATATGTGTTAATACAACTTTTAAAATCAGTATAAGGTAATTTGGTATTAGATATATGTAAATCTAATGCTGCCTTAGCTGCACTATCAGCTCTATCATTACCACGTATTCCTACAAGGCTTGGAAGCCAGCAGAAAATAATAACATTATCAATTATAAGAGAATTGTACTTTTCTAAAAGTTGAAGCACAACTTGGTTATCATGTTTCATATTACCCAGTGCTTGAAGAGATGAAAGGGAATCAGAAAAGATTACAAAATGGTCATCATCAGATTCCTGAATATAATTTAAGGCAAGTTCAATTGCCTTAAGTTCAGCTGAAAAGATAGAGGCCTTGTCAGGCAGGCGGCTCTTTATGCTGTGTTTGTGAACAGCTGCTGCAGCTACCTTATCTCCATCTTTAGAGCCATCTGTGTAGATATGTTGAAAGTCACTGTATTTCGATATAATTTCATTAAATGTGCTTTGAAAGACAGTAGGGTCTGTACTGGATTTGTTATTATTACAAAGATCAAAAATAATTGTTGGAGTTTCCAAAGTCCGCGGTGGAATTTGTGGTACTTTGTACTTGGCAATCAAATTTAGGTCGATTTCAGTGTCTGTTAATTTTGGTTTAATACGAAGACCAAATGGTCGAATGGCCTTCGGTTTTCGATCAAAAAGAGGTTCACAACTAGGATTAAAAACATTATCGAAAGTTGGGTTTGAAGGGTTAGACTTTAATTTTATGGCGTATTGAAGAGCTAATTTGTCTCGTCTATGAGACAGTGATGGTTCATTGGCTTCAACATATAGACTTTCGGCTGGTGATGTACGAAAGGCACCTAAGGCGAGTCGTAATCCTTGATTATGTATAGGGTCGAGCATCTGCATCTTTGAGAGTGAACAGTTTATTGTATTTTTCCAAATTTTTAGACTTGAAATTCAGATTCTTCTGTTCTTTTAGTTTCTTATATATATATTTTTTTTTTTTTTTTTTTTTTAGAAAATCTGGTTGACAATTTTCAGAAGAAGAGTTTTTAGAAAACGTTTCTGCCAAAGTGTTTGTTATATCTTTGACAGATGTAATATCTTCATTATCAGTTTTAAGATGATTTACAGAACTAGAATTACCTTTTCCGATTATTTTTCCGGACAATGTCCCATGTCTTCTTAAGATATGAGCGAGAGTTCAGCCTAGAGACATAATATATCCAGGATTTCCTCTTGTTATCCTTAATAGTACGACGGGCTTTCGCACGAAAAACTCGGAAAGTATCTAAACTATTTTGAGTTGGCCGCAAATTAAAAGCATTCAATGCTGCTTTACGATCGCTGACTGCCTTTTTGCAGTCATCATCGTACACATGGTTTATGTGGGCGTTTTGGATTTGCCGAGGTTTTTGGAATAGTTTGATCAGCTATATCATGAAGGGTTTTGGTAAAAAGAGCAGTTGCGTCTTCGACATCCTCGAAAACGGAAGGCGTTAACTGTTCGCACAAAGAGATTGAAACGTATCCCAATCAGATTTGCGAAGTTTCCATCGTTGCGTTTTTTCGAGGAGTGAAGGGCCGATATTTTCAAGAAATAAAAGCAAGTGGTCACTTCCACATAGGTCGTCACCAACACTCCACGAAAAATCCATCAAGAGCGTTAGATCGCATATTGTTAAATCAATGGAAGAATGAGAGCCTGTAGCTGGATGTAAATAAGTCTGTGATTTGTTGTCATTAAAAATACACAAAATATTTTTGGCTAAGAAATCCTCAACTTTCTTGCCTTTATCGTTTATATCCTTACAACCCCAAATGTAGTTGTGTGCATTAAAATCACCCAAGAGTATAAAAGGTGATGGTAATTGTGCAACTAGGTGATTTAGATCGTTAAGGTCTAGTGAAGAATTGGGCGGTAAATATAAGGAGCATATTGTTATAACTCGGTGCATCATAACACTGACCGCAACAGCTTGCAAACCAGTTTTCAACGCAACAGTTCTGTGAGGAATGTTTCGATTCACAAGAATCGAAACTCCTCCAGAAGATTTATCACCTGTATCACAAATACAGTTATACAATGAATAGTTTTTAAAAGATATCTTATCACTAGTCTTCAAGAAAGTTTCTTGCAGACAAAATGCAACAGGTTTGTGTTTATTTAACAGTAAGCTGATTTCATCATAATTAGGTTTTAAACCTCGGCAGTTCCATTTAAAGACCTTATTTGATTTTGATGTCACTAAGGCGGAAGTACGGGTTTACGGCCTTTGGGTTATCTTTGTTTACAAAGAGTTATGGGTTATCTGTGTTTACAACGAGTTATAGAAGTAACAACTTGTAGCGACTACTGCTCTGACACTACCCGGCGGATTTCATGATACTTCGCAGGATTGTTGCTCTTGATGTCTAGTGGATACTAATAAAAATTCATGGCGGTCAAAATTTCAAGATGGCCACCACGGCTAAAAATAGACTTTAAAAGACTTCAAAAACCATAAGTGCTATTAATTTGAAACCTTTATCAAAATACCTGACAATTAGTTGACATGTAGTTGTTCCTAACCAAAACAGGAAATGTAGCTTTCACAGAACACAGTCAAGCAAAAACACGCATTAAAAGAGATAACTATAACAGTGTAATAAGCAAGGCATGTGACATCACAAACACAAACGGGTTGACAGAAGGGGTACCACCTCGGAACGGTCAGTTGCAAAGAGGCCGCTGTTGGTTTAAACTAGGTGCTAGGGTGCACCCCTTGTCGCAGATTTGTTTTTATATTGCTATGAAAGAGATTTCATGTTGAGTCCTTCAACAGATACCCAGGCAGATGTTATTGAAGCCTTTAATGACACCTCTCGATATCGGGATGACATATTGAACACTGACATCCCTTTCTTTTCTGCTGTGGTTAATAATATATATCCAAAAGAACTTCAACTTAACAAAGCTAATATTTCTGATATTAACGTTTCTTTTCTCGATTTACATCTTTCTATTGAAAAAGGTGAAATAATTAGCAAAATCTATGAGAGATGATTTTAATTTTGATATTGTTAATTATCCCCATTTAGATGAGAATGTTCCTCGGGCAACTTCTTATGAGGTCTTTGTGTCTCAACTTATTTGTTTTTCTAGAGCTTGTACTCGATTTGAGGACTTTAATATTCGTAATCTTTGTATAATTAACAAGCTACTCCATCAGGACTACCGTTACCATAAACTTCGTAAAATCTCTGCAAAATTGTATTCTCGTAACCCTGATCTTCTTTCCAAACATAAAAGTAATTTAAGAACTCTTCTGCGACAAGGACTATCACAACCTGAGTTCTATGGTGATGCGATAAACAAACTTCGTAAGATCTTTGGTCATGATCACTTTCATACTATCTTTGTTAAACTTGTTAAAAGGTTAATCAAAAGAGGTTATGGCTCTATCATTTTGCAACGCACTGCATGCTTGGTCGTGGACCCATTTACAGTTCGCCACTATGCTTTCCTCTTTAATTGTGCGATGACCGGACAGGCTAGGAACCCTATGATGACTTCTACCTAAAGTCCAAAAGGACGGTGACGTTTGCTGTTTGTCTTCAATCTTGTCTTGTCGTGCACTCATTAGTTTATTGTCTTGTTGCTCTGGCTTCTGCCAAGTCATTGAGTACCTTCTTTGTGGCTTTCTAGGCTATTGTTTTATTTGTATTTATGTGTTTTACTTGTTGCTCTGGCTTCTAGGCTAATGTTTTTTTGTGTATTATATTTACACGAGCATATATTGCCTATTGATGCTGCCTTGTTGGTTATAGATTAGATCATGGCGGGGATTTCTTCATTTACACTGTCCTGTTTTAACGGGATGACAGTAGGATAAGTGTGAGGTTTGGTGCACCCTAGAACCGGTTTAAACCCCCAGTGGCCTACTTTGCCACTGACCGTTCCAAGGCGGTAACCCTATTGTCAACCCTTTTGTGTTTTTGATGTCGTTTACTTTTATTATTACTTTTGCCTTCTTGTTTGTCTGTTTGCATGTTTGTTTCTGTGTTTTGTGGTTGACTGTCCTCCTTTAATGCTACTTTCCCTGTCCGATCTTTTTATATTTCTTTTGCACTACACAATAGTGTTGTTTGTACCGTGTGGCGACCGTAAAAAGTCTCCCCGTACATCCAATCAATATTGTTATTTTTACATCCTACAGGGATTGTATGACATTCATTGATCCAGTTTTTCCTTAAACACATGTGTTTCATATACCGCGTTGAAGGTCTTGTGCTCATCGACATTTTGGCCCATTTTATTAGGGTTTTCCTTAACTTTCCTCATTATATTGTATTAGACACTGATAAGACGTGAGTTTTGGACCTCTTTTAACAGTCCGTAAGTTTACTAATATTATTTATTATGGATCTTTGATACGATTCAATTTCGTATCTCTAATAAATACTTATTGGCCCTTATTTCGCTTTTCACAGAATGGTATTGCTCTCCATAAAAACAATTATGAGTCTTTTAGTTAAAACTTTTAAAGTAAATACTTCACCTCTTCGGTTACACTCTGCGTCAACAAGACAAATTCCACAAAATAACTCTTCATTTCTTAGAACTAAACCATATGTACGCCTTACACCTTTAAATTTTCATTCGGCAACCTCGTTTCATGTTCCTTCTAATAATATTACTAGGATTTTTAATAATGGCTCAAAAGTTTCCGATCACCTGTTTTGAGGAAATACCATATAAAGTCTCCCTTTTCAGAAATCATTTAGTTCATTCAAGACGCAGGGTGTTTCCCTCTATTAATAAGTGCAATGCTAAGAGGTGCAGTTGTTGCAATTATTTATCGTGCAAGTCCGCCATTAAATCAGCTGTTAATGGTAGATTGTTTTAATGTATGTCTAGCTTCAAATGTTGATTGACGTAATACTCACGTCATTTATGTTCTGACTAGAAATGCACCACGTTGCGGTAAACAATATGTTGGACAAACAGGTCGATCCTCGTGAACACAAATATAATGCAAGTAATCCTAAACAGTTTACAAATTACTTGTACCAACACTTTCGTCAGTCAGGTCATAATTTTAATTACGTAACTTTTCAACCGGTTGAATATATATTTTTTGATAATGATGCTACTAAAAGCTTCAAAATAAAAGCTAGACATATTGCAGAACTTAAGTGGATGAAAAACGTACAGTCACCTTATCCACTCGGCCTAAATGACAATATTTATCAAGAAGGAAATATTTCTAAAGATCCTAATATTGACATTTTTTCTATATTTTCTATTCGAAAGCGTAAATCTAGGTCTCATGGTCTTAGGCGTAATGGTAACATCAAACGTAAATCGCGTGTAATTATTTCTGTCGCTGATTGACATACTATTTCTAAACAGTCTAGAAAGAACTCTATGCGTTCACGGTTTACCTCTTTGTCCATTTTTTCACTTAAGTTGATCGACGAGGCAGCCGACAAAATTTTCATTCGTACAGATCCCTTGTATAACACTGCTTCCATAGTTCAAAGCTACACACAACATGTTCTCCGACCCCATATTGACAAGGAGTCTGATCACGTCTGGCATTTTCTAAAACTACTATATATTATTAAAGGTATTGATTTCATTGACATGCCTAGTATTTTTCGGGATACTCATGTAGTTGATTCTATCCCAAAATATTTCAAAAATTCCGAAAGTCCTGTTATTTGTTATAAGTATAAAACGCCTATTAGAAATATTATTTTCAACTACAACAAAATAGTTTCTGACCTTGATATAGTACATAATACTCCTGAGGAATGTGAATGCAACACATCAAAATGTTGCTATGCTCCAGCAGGTCATGTCATCACTGGTAATTTTGATATTGTTGATAAACGTATTCGGCATTTGTTTTCGAAAGGTCCGAAATATAGATTACCTTCAACTATTGATTTTAATGCCTGTCGTGCCCAGATCGCCCACTCCATTGAAGATTTTAGTATAAAATGATGTCGTAGAGAACATGCGGACCCAAACTCGCTTTCTACTTGGAAAAAGTCAATTCTTAAAAGTATAGATACACGTATTAACTTTTATAATGCTAACCCCTCTTTACTACCTTCGAGACCTAGGTTTTCCTTTCGTAATTTAAAATCGGGAATTCAGGAATTTCATAATAAATTTGTTTTAGTTCCTGAAGATAAAGCAGCTAATAATGTAATTATTGTTTGACGCCTACATTACGTCAATGTTTTATCTCTGGAACTCGGCAGCACCAATTCGTATACTCCAGTTAATTCTACTGAGGATGATGTTGTTTCCGCACATATCACTCGGTGCACTACTTTCAAGGCTGGTGTAAACGATAAGCAAAATAAACTGCCTACCATGTACTGGATTCCTAAATTACATAAAAATCCGTATAAGGCTCGCTTTATTTCTAATTCTAGTGCCTGAACCACAACAAACATCTCCAAACTTTTAACTTCTTGTCTTACTGCCGTTAAAGATCACATTAAACTATATTGTGATAAAACTTATGAAAACTCTGGGATTAATTTATTTTGGTCTTTAAAAAATTCAGGAAACGTTCTTGATAAAATTTTCAATAAAGGTCAAGTTTCATCAATAAGTACTTATGACTTCTCTACACTATATACAACCTTACCACATCACCTTATTAAAGACAAGCTAATTTATCTTATTCAAAAAACATTCGCTAGAGAAAATACTACATTTTTGGCATGTAATAAGCGTTTTTTACCAATGGCAGTTTAGACAATTATACTATGTGGACTTGCTATGAAGTTTGTGAAGCACTCATATTCCTATTAGATAATATTTTCGTCAGGTATGGTACCACCGTTTATAGACAAATTGTTGGTATCCCTATGGGTACGAACTGTGCACCACTTGTCGCAGATTTGTTTTTATTTTGTTACGAAAGAGATTTCATGATGAGTCTTTCACCTGATATCCAGGCAGATGTTATTGAATTTTTTAATGACACCTCTCGGTATCTGGATGACATACTGAACATTGACAACCCTTTCTTTCCAACTATGGTTGATAATATTTATCCTAAAGAACTTCAGCTTAATAAAGCTAATATATCTGATAATAACGCTTCTTTTCTTGATTTAGATCTCTCGATTGAAAATGGTAAAATAATAATTAGCAAAATCTATGACAAGAGAGATGATTTTAATGTTGACATTGTTAATTACCCCCACTTGGATGGGGATGTTCCCCGAGCAACATCTTATGGGGTGTATGTGTCTCAACTTATTCGTTTTTCAAGAGCTTGTACTCGAGTTGAGGACTTTAATATTCGCAATCTTTGTATAACTAAAAAGCTACTCAATCAGTGTTACCGTTACCATAAACTTCGTAAAACCTCTGCAAAATTGTATTATCGTAACCCTGATCTTCTTTCCAAATATAAAAGTAATTTAAGGACTCTTCTGCGACAAGGACTATCACAACCTGACTTCTATGGTGATGCGATTTATAAACTTCGTAAGATTCTTTGTCATGATCCTTTTCATACTATCTTTGTTAAACTTGTTAAAAAGTTTATCAAAAGAGGTTATGACCCCATCATTTTGCGACGTACTGCATGCTTGGTGGTGGACCCTTTTACAGTTCGCCACTATGCATTCCTCTTTAATTGTACGATGACCGGACAGGCTGTGGACCCTATGATGACGCCTACCTAAAGCCCATTGGGACCCTGGCGTTTGATGTTTGTCTATGATCTTTCTTGTCGTGCCCTTAATGGTTTATTGTCTTGTTGCTCTGGCTTCTGCCAAGTCATTGAGTACCTTCATTGTGGCTTTCTAGGCTATTGTTTTTTTTGTAATATATTGACAGGAGCATAGTTGTGTTTTACTTATATTGCCTATTGATGCTGCCTTGTTGGTTAGAGATAAGATCATGGCGGGGATTTCTTTATTTACACTGTCCTGTTTTAATGGGATGACAGTAGGATAAGTGTGAGGTTTGGTGCATCCTAGAACCGGTTTAAACCCCCAGTGGCCTACTTTGCCACTGACCGTTCCAAGGCGGTAACCCTATTGTCAACCCTTTTGTGTTTGTGATGTCGTTTACTTTTATTATTACTTTTGCCATCTTGTCTGTTTGCATGTTTGTTTCTGTGTTTTGTGGTTGACTGTCCTCCTTGAATGCTACTTTCCCTGTCCGATCTTTTTATATTTCTTTACTTATATTGCCTATAATGCTGCCTTGTTGGTTAGGGAATAGTTCACGGCGGGGATTTCTTTGATTACACTGTCTCGTTTTATTGGGATGACAGTAGGGTAAGTGTAAGGTTTGGTGCCCCCTAGAACCTGGTTTAAACTCCCAGCGGCCTTTTTTGCCACTGACCGTTCCAAGGCGGTAGCCCTATTGCCAACCCTTTTTGTGTGTCACGTCATATATCTTTATTATTTGTTAACATTGCCATTCATGTTTGTCCTTTTGCGTGTTTTGGAATTTACTGTGTTCTGTGAAAGCTGCATTTCCTATTTGACTTTTATAACTATTTTTAAAATTATGGGTTATTCTTCTACGATATGTGTTTAATTGTTGTTCTCTATTTGAAAATATTTTAAGGACTATTGATCGGCCATCTTTGAAAAATCCCAAATCGATGGGATGTGTTCCAGTGAAATCTTTCACCAAACTGATTTTAGCCACAAGCAATGTCAGCCGTATAGTAAATGCCAGTTATTTAACTCTATTGATATGAGCATAATATTTGAAAGAAATTGCGTCCTTTATCTCCGAAATGTTTGATACAATTTTACTCATTTTTTTATGTAAACTAAATTAGTCCATTTATTCAGCGAGTGCAGACGAGACATCATTTCTGAATAAAATAAGCCATGTTATCACTTATCCTTCAAATTTCGAAGTACGACATTGTCAAAAAGCAAACCGACTCTGCAGGCAATATTGATTTGGGTTGTGTTGCATATTTTTTTCCAGTAGTCAAGGAGTTGGCTCGACATAGAATATATTGATGAAGCATATTTTTTTTCTAGAGTTGGTGCCCGTCGTTTTTTTCACATTCGGGGTAATTTGATTCCGGGTAAAATGATTATATTGCATAAGTACAATCTTGCTCTAGCTTTCATTGTAAACAGAAATACGTACAGATCTGTTAGAGTGATGCACATTGTTTGTCCTCCTTTTCGCAGAATATGTTGTTTAACATAATGCAGTACACATTGAAGGAAATTTCAATAGCATAGTTGATGCTTTATTTCTTAAAAATTGGGTTGGTTTTCAGAAGCAGGCTCCGAGTACTGAACTGGTTGTTTTGCTTTCAACACAAGGGAAGCTTACAATACAGGAATTAAAGCATTTGATACATTTAGGATGATTACAAAATGCAAATCACCAGGTCGCCAAGTATACAGCAAATAGTTGATTTTATCGCACATGTCTCGCTTAAAGGCTGCGCACACGCAACAGCTCGTTCACATTTGAAAGAATTGATGAAGAATATTTCTTTTCTACAGTTGGTGCGCACCGTTTTGGCGTTTCACACTTGAGGTAAGTTGAGCCGGATAAAAATATTCTTTTGCATAAGGACAATCTTGTTTTGGTTTCCATTCTAAACAGAAAGCAGTCCAATTCTGTTAGAGTAATGCACACTGCTCATCCCCTTGATCAGCCGAATAATTTGTTTAACATACAGTGTAATGCAGTACACACTGAAGGAAAATTCAATAGGATAGTTGATTTATCTCATACAATATGGGTTGGTTTTCAGCAACGGGCTCCCAAGACTGAACAACATCAGTCCAGTTCCTACCTGTTTTCTAGCGTTGATACCGAGTCTAGAGCAAAGAGACTTTTAGTGAATGTTTGGCTTTCAACACAAGGGAAGGTTACAATACGGAATTAAAGCATTTGAGCATTTAGGGATGATTACAAAATGCAAATGACAAGGCCGCCAAGTATACAGCAAACAGTTGATTTCATCGCACATGTCTCGCTTAAAGGCTGAGCACACGCAACAGCTCGTTCACATTTGTCGGGCTTTAGTTTCAAATGTAACGTTTTGTATGTATCAGATGTAACACATAAGTTCGTCATTTATTTATGTTAGTTGGCATGAGTCGGTTTGATAAGAGGTTCGATTATAGGCTTGCTCCAGATATGTTGGGACAGATTTTCAAATATTACCGGCCATTTGCAATTAAAATTATGAAACTTCTGTGTTCGCAGCTGCTTTTCTACTTGTAAATTTGTTTTATTATTACTATTCGGATAGCAAATCTATGTCAGATAACAAGAGATTTTCATACACTGATTTAGGTAGCATACCATTTTTCTCGACGCAACTCGTTACTCTAAAATACATTTGGTACACTCATTGAAAGTTCAATGTATTTCTCTGCCTGCTGAAAAGACAGTTCTTTGGTATGTCCTGTCAAGTCTGAAATCATAATTAGAGGTTCGACCAAATCTATCGGCCGTCTATTTATTCATTTTAGTGGTAATCAAGTTACTCGTTCTAAAATAAGCCTTAGTAGGTTTAGGCATTTGTGCAAATAAATATAAGTCACATTCTTTACGTATTGGAGCAGCCTCCAATGCTTCACGTCGTGGAATGTCGGCTGAC
Source organism: Cyrtodaria siliqua (assembly GCA_037043455.1). Lineage (NCBI taxonomy): Eukaryota > Metazoa > Mollusca > Bivalvia > Adapedonta > Hiatellidae > Cyrtodaria > Cyrtodaria siliqua. The sequence continues at coordinate 72,769 of JAWPHD010000391.1, read as the reverse complement.
ATTATCAGGGACCTTGGGCGACGGAACAGCTCAATTATTGTTCTGTAGCTGAAGAGAGTCTTACGTATTACAGATTGAAAACATCGTATGTGGAAAGTCGGCTTATCTATCAACAAGAATGCTTTTAACCTATGCCAGATGTTCAACATTGGAGTCATTCTTGGATAAGACAAGCACAAGGCTAGTGTTGGTGTCAGAGGAATGGCGGTTTGAGATGACATCGGGTCAATGAAAGGCTGACGCCCTTGTTGACTATTGAAGAATCCGCTCATTTACTGGTGTTACTCTGAGGAGGAAACGATATCGGAAAAGTACAGGCTGCAGTCATATAGAACGGAATGGGTTAAACAGTGAACAAAATCAAATCAAATATTAATACCTGGATTTCTATTGTTTTAAGTTTTGCATGCATATTTTGGCCAAGTGAAACATCTCACTCAGCTTTAGAGCGTGTGAGAGTAAGAGCGAATAGTAAGCGGCCCCAGAAGTGCTTATTCCATACAATTTTGCTAGATACAGATATGTTTGACCTATAACACCACCGTTTTTGAAACGCTTAATATATTTGTAATATAGACCATTTTAGTCAGTTATGGAACAATTGTTTATAGAAAATAATTTGATATCCCTATTGGTACGACCTGTGTCCAGAAAATGACAATGCAGTTAAACGGATGTATAGACCCATAAAAAGCGTGCACTAGTCTGTAAGGGGTATGCATTTGTTTAATTATCCCCATTTGGATATGGATGTTCCCCGAGCAACTTCTTATGGTGTCTATGTGTCTCAATTTATTCGTTTTTCTAGAGCGTGTACTCGAGTTGAGGATTTTAATATTCGTAATCTTTGCATTACTAAAAGGCTACTACGTCAGGACTACCGTTACCATAAACTTGGTAAAACCTTTGCAAAATGTTATTATCGTAACCCTGATCTTCTTTCCAAATATAAAGAAATATAAAAAGATCGGACAGGGAAAGTAGCATTCAAGGAGGTCAGTCATCAACAAAACTCAGAAACAAACACGCAAACAAACAAACAAGAAGGCAAAAGTAATAATAAATACAAACGACATCACAAACACAAAAGGGTTGACAATAGGGCTACCGTCTTGGAACGGTCAGTGGCAAAGTAGGCCACTGGGGATTTAAACCGGTTCTAGGGTGCACCAAACCTCACACTTACCCTACTGTCATCCCATTAAAACAGGACAGTGTAAATAAAGAAATCCCCGCCATGATATAATCTCTAACCAACAAGGCAGCATCAATAGGCAATATAAGTAAGTAACAAATATGCGCGTGTAAATATAATATAAAAAAAAAAATAGTCTAGAAAGCCACAATGAAGGTACTCAATGACTTGGCAGAAGCCAGAGCAACAAGAAAATAAACCATTAAGGGCACGACAAGAAAGATCATAGACAAACATCAAACGCCACCGTCCCAATGGGCTTTAGGTAGGCGTCATCATAGGGTCAACAGCCTGTCCGGTCATCGTACAATTAAAGAGGAAAGCATAGTGGCGAACTGTAAAAGGGTTCACCACCAAGCATGCAGTACGCTGCAAAATGATAGGGTCATAACATCTTTTGATAAACTTTTTAACAAGTTTAACAAAGATAGTATGAAAGTGATCATGACCAAGAATCTTACGAAGTTTATAAATCGCATCACCATAGAAGTCAGGTTGTGATATTCCTTGTAAATTAAAGGTAATTTAAGAACTCTTTTGCGACAAGAACTATCACAACCTGACTTCTATTGACGTGAAGAGGTTATTACCCTATCATTTTGCAAGTTCCCCACTATGCTTTCGTCTTTAATTGTGCGATGACCGGACGGACTGTGGACCCTATGATGACGTCTACCTAAAGCCCAAAAGGACGGTGACGTTTGATGTTTGTCTGCAGTCTAGTCTTGTCGTGCCTTCATTGGTTTATTCTCTTGTTGCTCTGGATTCTGCCAAGTCACTGAGTACCTTCTTTATGGCTTTCTAGATTATTGTTTTTTTTCTATTTATATATATACGAGCATCTTTGTGTTTTACTTATATTGCCCAATAATGCTGCCTTGTTGGTTAGAGAATAGTTCATGGCGGGGATTTCTTTATTTACACTGTCCAATTTTGTTGGGATGACAGTAGGGTAAGTGTGGGGTTTGGTGCACCCTGGAACCTGGTTTAAACTCGCAGCGGCCTTTTTTGCCACTGACCGTCTAAAGTGGTAGCCCTATTTTCAATCCTTTTATGTTTGTGATGTCTTATTTGGCCTATTATTCATCTTTAAAGCTGCTCTTTGTTTCTGTGTGTGTTTGTGGTTGACTGTCTTCTTTGAATGCTACTTTTCCTGTTCGATTTTTATATCTATATTTATAATTTAAAAAATAAAACAGCATAAAGTAGTACAGCAGGTCATCCTATACTATTTTAAAGCACACCCGGCACCATGTAAAAATTGTGACAATTCATTGTCACATTTGGCATAGGCAAAAGCCTTCTTGGTATTTTCAATCTGTAATACTTAATACTCGATTCAGCTAGGGAAACAATAGTTGAGTTGCTCCGTCGCCCAAGTTCCATGATAATGTCAGCCGACATTCCATAACGAGAAGCACTGGAGCTGCTCTAGTACGTGCAGAATGTGATTTATTTTTATTTGCAAAAATGCCTTAACCTATTAAGGCTTATTTTAGAACGAGTATTTTGGTTACCATCAAAATGAATACATTTCTGGCCGATAGATTAGGCCGAACCTCTAAATACGATGTTGGACGTTTTCACAGTTTGCGATAATTTTAATTTTAAGTTTTTGTCATTTGTTTTTATAAAAAAATAAAACAATCCACGATGACGCGTTTACAAAACAACACCACTGGTTACTAGACGCAGATATAAACACATATAAGCATATTTTAGTTGATGTACTGTATTTAAGTTTAATCATAGTACAGTAACTCAGACAAAACATGGTATCAGTGGACACAAGTGTACCATTATATAAGCGTTATAAGAGACCACAAACTATACACACTTATCACGTATTGAGTAATTGATATTGGACCTAATCCGTCCGCCATGCTATCTGACAAACACGCAGCTGAAGAAATAGTTCCAAACAGACCAATAACAGTAGTGGCATACAATTCAAAACATACATTGAGGCATATCAATCACTCATACACAAGTTTTGAGCTGAAAAGGAGTCTCTAAGACGTTCCATACATTCAATTTAATTATATACGATAAATACACGGTACAAATATTCATTCGTTTGAAGTAAATAATATTATTAGCACTATGATAGCACAGACGTTAATCACACAATGAATACAATATCTTATATTAGGATCACACACAATACCGCATCATAATCTAGAAAAAATAAGTTCAAACTATGTTAATGTTGACACAAGGTGTATAAAATAAAAAAAAGAGATAATTGTATTTTTCAGAAATAATAATGACAAAAGATAATGGCAAAACTATTTATACAATAACATGGCCAGATAAAATACTGCATTCAGGCAACAATCATAATACGCATACACTAGATCATTCCAGTTTTCAAAATTAACAAAAAATGTTTAGGCAAAGCTCTTAAAATTATAATCAACTTTGCATATAATGTAGGCAAACACAAATTGAGATACAATTGGTGAAGACATGTATATAGTTAGAAACTAAGATGTAAGGACACTTTGTTATGAACTATAAGCGACAATTTTGGAGAACAAGCAACAACACCTGCGGTGAAGAAACAAATACTACGGACAAAAAGCGACATGTCTTTATTTGTTTATAAAGCTGTTACCATGTATTTTCACTCTTTTAAAATACTCATTCATCTAATATTGACTGGTTAATGATGTTCATTCAGTAATTTTCATTTTAATAAAAGTACATGATACATGCAAGGATCACAGTCAACAAAAACACGCATCGAATCAAACAACAGTTACAATGATAAATAAGAGAAAGGTATGTGACATCACAAACACAAAAGGAGTCATTACGTGGTCCGAGTAGTAAAGTTCATACCCCATCCAACCCCTTCTCCAAGAAACGAAAACGGGGATGGCTGGGGGTATGATATAAAATATTTGTGTATTATAAAATTAAAACATTAAATATACAATTTTAAACAGTTTATCGAATTTGATTTGTTATAGAATCCTGCTAATATAAGCTTTCCCATCGCTTAATGGAATTTAAGGCGGGACCACATAGTGGATAGGTAACACAGTAAGTCTAGGATAAAAATAGAGATAATTGTATTTTTCAGAAATAATAATAGAAAAAGATAATGGCAAAAATATGTTTCAGAAATAATAATGGCAAAAGATAATGGCAAAAATATGTATACAATAACATGGCCAGATAAAACACTGCATTCAAGAACAATCATAATACGCATACAGTAGAATCTTCCAGTTTACAAAATTAACCAAAAAGTTGTTTTGGCAAAACTCTTACAATTATAATTAACTTTGCAAATAATGTAGGCAAACACAATTTGAGAAATAATTGGTGAAGACATGTATATAGTTAGAAACTAAGATGTAGACACAACGCATAAAACGGAGAAGAAACAAATCAAGCGTTCAAAATCAGTTACTGTGTTGTTATTGTTAAAGATGCGGACAATATGCGTCATTTTTTGGTAAAGCGACAATTGTGGTAAAGAGACATGTTTGGACAAAGGCGACAAAGGCGACAGGGGTTCGTCACGCCTGGCGGGCAACCGTGTTAAATGTTACATAATAACGTTAAATTTCATCCGGTTAATACGAAGGAATTCTACATGTAGGTGTGTATGGATGTCGTAGATCAATCAGTGCATTAAGGCTATTTATACATGTAGCAATATTAAAGTGTTAATATGTATGTATGTATTGAAAGTCTATGATAGTGGACCTATGGAAACGGCCGAACGCGATAAAAACGAAATATTGCAGTCTCGGTTTGAGACTGTTCATGAACGGTATTGAAATATGCTTTGATATATTTGATACTTGGAAATTGTATAGCTCTATGACAAAAGTATGAACAACTATAATGGAAACATGCACACATTTCATCTATGTGTTGTATACTTTTTGAATGTTTGACATTTGTCTTAGTTGCACGCAATATATTCCGTGAAAAGTCTTCTTAAGTTTGTCAGTTTAGATGTACATGTAATAATGCTTCTATGGAAATGATTATTTTTAGTATAACATATATTTATGGAATACAAATGAGAATAATTAATATGTAAATTACTAAGTTGAACTGATCTGTATAATGTTATCAAGAAGAAATTGTCTTAAATAGTAAACTTTTTAAGATAACGAACGGTTTAAGTGTTGGACAATAACGATGCCTAAACAACAAATCATACTGTTTTCGTATAGTGTTGATATGTAAATTGTCATAACGTTAATTGAAATAATTTCTAATTGCAGCTTTAATAGCTGCCTATATGGTTATTCTTTCTACTATTATATACTATTTATAGAGTATTATGGTTTAAATGAGCAATTCCAAATAATGTCAATGCAACTTGAGCTTTTTAACAAACACAATGATCTATGATCTTTTGGAAAACAAATCGTCCTGAAACGCATGCCTGTGCGAGTCATTGCTTGACAATCTTTCACGTGACTCCGAACTAAATATCGATGCACGTCTCATTCCAGAATATTTTACCACGCCTGTCGGTTGTGAGTCAAACTGGGTATCCTTCGGCTGTATTATACTGTCTTGTAAAACAAGGTTATTCTGAAATTCAAACAGTTGCACATTAGGATACAATTTATTGAAACAAAAACAAAACTATATAAGAGAGCTAGGTCTTCCGAGCCAGTTCGCTCGTGATAATACTTACGTTGTGTTTGTAAAATCAAACTACTTTTACCGTAATTAAGAATTAATATACATGACTATACACATGTTAACATGCAAAGTATACTATATCGATCTTACATATTTCTACTTCTCATGAACAGGCTCAATAGAACAGAATCTGCTACTTTTCTCTCTGGTATTTTTTTGTTTTATTTTTCCTTAATTTCCTTCTGAATATATGTATTACATTACTTTTCTCATTTTCTTGTAAAAACACAAACTTTATTTTAAATGAAGCGTTATGTACACAAGTGTTCATGGATATCAGTGTTTTGGTTGAAATGACCTCTATAACTATGATAAATAAATACTGAAAAGTGGATCGCTTGAAAGCAACAAACACAAGCAAAAGATAAAAGTAGCAGACTCAGGTAATGTGAAGTGCAACACCTCTCACACCTCCTTGCACCGGCTTAAGCGATATTCTACTTTAAAGCCACAAAGATTGGGCTTGATGATCTCAAAGGACCAGTAAGTAATAACACTACTGATTTGTAGTCGGGGCATCAGTTTGATTTAAATCCATTAATTAAAATGATATGTAACATGAGTATTAGATGTCATATCTGATATAAATATGTGTTAGCCAAACATAAATACAAAAAAGATAACAACAATTGATACATCCATGTAAATTATTGTTAAGTTCGACTTAAATTGTCATTACAACGTTTCTCTATGAGCAACCGATCAAAATTCAAAAGCATGAACATATAAATTGTGCACTGCCAGACAGATTCATAAAAGTTTATAGCTTACTTCCCCTGAATCCCATTCCTGATTCAATTTGTATACTTCATTTATGTAATTCATGTAAATGTATAAGTATATGACCTAAAATGTATATAATATTTGTGAATAAAATCTGTTTAAACTAAAACTCCAGTATCGGATATCTGATAACGCATAAACGATCCATAGGTCATGTGAAACTAAAGAAATTGTTCCAAAACGGGCATTGAGAATATGTGTAAAATTGTCAAAGGAATTAAGTACATGTAAGATATAACTGTTGACCAGAATAACATGATTTAGTAGGCCAGTGTTACACATGAAACTCTAATTTGGTATTGACATGTTTGATTCAACAAGTTTTAGCCCAAAAGGACGGTGACGTTAGATGTTTGTCTGCAATATTGTCTTGTCGTGCCCTCAATGGTATATTCTCTTGTTGCTCTGGCTTCTGCCAAGTCAATGAGTACATTCTTTGATCCTTTCTAGGCTATTGTTTTTTGTATTGATATATACACGAGCATCTTTGTGGTTTACTTATATTGCCTACTAATGCTGAATAGTTCATGGCGGGGATTTCTTTATTTACACTGTCCCGTTTTATTCGGATGCCAGTAGGGTAAGTGTGAGGTTTGGTGCACCCTGGAAACTGGTTTTAACACCCCAGCGGCCTTTTTCGCCAATGGCCTTTCCAAGGCGGTAGCCCTATTGTCAACCCTTTTAGTGATTGTGACGTCATTTGCTTTTATTCCTTATTAACACTGCCATTCATGATTGTGTCTTTGCGTGTTTTTGGGTTTACTGTGTTCCTTGAAAGCTGCATTTCCTGTTCGACTTTCATACTTATTTTTATATAGAACATATTGACTAAGGAAATGAACATGATAATAGTATCTTAGGAAAATAATTTAGCATATATGTAAAATCTATTTTGTGCATTAAGTAGATCAATATCAGGTATGTTGTTTCTTATGATGGGCCGGTGGTCTAAATTATGAAATACAATTTCTTGACTATCATGACTATGGTGACATATATATCTTTTTTTTTGTATTCTTGGTTCTAGGCTTATTGAAATAAATCCATTGGAAAGGTTCTCTGTAACTTCCACGTTTTTTGTAACAGTATTTTATCTTAGTAGTATAACTAACCCGTATTTAAACAAGTTTAATAAAAAGTTGGAAGATTTATTAATAACCAATATGTAACAACAACTTCGTCGAACATTTAATTATTTTCAAAACAATTGCATTTTGAACTAGTTACCCCACAATAGTTGTTGGGACACATGTCAACGCGAACAACTTGTATATTAAAATGAACGCGGATGCCAACGTTAATAAGACGACAACAGCGACACCGGGGGTACATACTAAGCTTGCTTTTTTGGTAGAAAAGTTAATGATTATGTTATGCCTACAGCGTATTGACGTCAATGTGAGTAAAAGTATCATCCGTGCAAAGTGTGTAGACCGTTATTATTTATTGGGTCCCTGTAATTATATTTTTACATTTTCACGAGCATGGGTATAGGCTTTTCTGAGGCTATTAAATAAAGGTTGCCGTTCAGTTGTAATTCGAACTTTACAATATACTGAGTAATTATATAACTATTACATTTATGAGATGGTGATAGTAAGAATGTTCACCCTGGGGATATGATTACCCTCTCAGGAATGTGGTATTTATTTTATTATACCGAAATCTCCTCCGGCAAAAACAAGATTAATTTTCAGTACAGATTTCTCAGCCGGATACCACCATAAACCGGTCATCCGTATGAATGGTATATATAAACGATGTATGAGATTTTAATGTAAATATACATGAATCACAAACCAAACCGGATATGTAACTATAACTGTATTAGAGCGACTATTGGGTTAACCTCAGATGGCACATTCAAGTGAATCCGGAATTAAGATGAGTTGGTAAATATAATTATATTTTAGACAGGGTGAAAACACTTTTGTATCGTCAATATATATACCCAGAATATTTTGTTTCCCATGTAAATTAAAGGTCCTTCTAACGGACTGTTGTTGAGGTAAAACATACTTGTATGGCGTTATCAACTGTTAAACAATAGCTCTGCTTCAGGAAACTAGTGTTAATTACTGTATGTAATTGTATTTGCATTCGTGTCACAATTTGACTGATATATTATGTTACTATTCCTCTCATTTGTCACCTTACAGAAAGAATAAAAAAACATCAAGAAATATTTAGAAGAAAGAACATTGGCGCACCCTGTTATATATTGATTAGCCTCCCTAGAAAACTCCTATAAACGGGAAACAAATCAAAAACAAATTTAAGGTCAGTATACACACTAAGTACTGTTGCATATATTCTTTGTCTTTGAACAGAATTATAGACTCACTTGATATTGTGTTTCATGTTGACTTACATTTACACTGATTCATCGAAATAAACATTACATATACGTATTAAAACTCCAGGAGTGAATTTAGAGTTAAAAAAATAAGTCGAAAATGCATGCAAAACGTATATAATTATATGTATACGTACGGGAGTGGATTCAAGTGAGGCTCTTGATATCCTTTTCCTGTACTCAGTTTTAAACGCTTTCTTTATCTGAAATTAAATATAAAATAGTCTATTTAAGATACAATACGATTTTTTCTACAATTGAACAACGTGACACATGTGACATAACGTAAATAATGGAGTTACGTTAATAATGGAGTTATGTTTTTAAAACAAACAATACGGAGTAAATAGTATTATACACGCCTTGTTGGTTAGAGAATAGTTCATGGCGGGGATTTCTTTATTTACACTTTCCCGTTTTATTTGGTTGACTGTAGGGTAAGTGTGAGGTTTGCTGCACCCTAGAACCTGGTTCAACCCCCAAGCGGCTTTTTTTGCCACTGACCGTTCCAAGGCGGTAGCCCTATTGTTAACCCTTTTGTGTTTGTGATGTCTTATTTGGCCTTTTATTCATCTTTATATTTTTTCTTTGTTTCTGTGTGTGTTTGTGGTTGACTGCCGTCCTTGAATGCTGCTTTTCCTGTTCGATTTGTTTCTTATATATTCTATATTTAAGACTTGCATTATGAAGCACACCATTAACATATAGTGATGTTTCTATACTTATGAAATATCAAGAAATAATATATTAACTTTGTACATACCTGTGGATTTAATAAACAGTGGAACAGAAATATAAAAAATCCCTGAAACAGAAAGCAACATATTATATTAAGGCGTGTAATAATGCTTACTACGTCAATATAATTGTATAAAAGGAATTCAAGAACGATCATTTATTAATAAATGTTTTTCTTAAGTACCTATATTTCAATACTTTTAAAAGCTATGACTATATAACATCATTACTTTAGTAATTTATGTACACAAGGCGTCCTAAAATCTTTATAATTACCCTGCTGTTCATGAGATTAAATCATTCATTTTATAATAAATGATATTTTCAATATTAACACCATTCGTCAATGCATCTAACATTGTCTAAAAGCTACTAAAGAACAGCAAAGCGGCTTCCGCAGCCACTCATTTAAAGTATACAATACTTTTATAATATATACTGTATATATTATGTCACTAATTAATAATATTTTATTTTATATCTTTTTTTTAGAAAACAATACTCAATATGGCATTACTGTAAACATGTGATAGACTCTTAATTATTTAAATTTGTAAATAATTATTTAACTGCTATTTTTACAATACTGCTTTTATTGTTTTATTTATCTCTATATCAATTAATGTGCGTGTAGACATTGTATAACACACTGTGAGTATAAACCTTGTATAACACATACAAGAGCGATTCTCACCTGCAGACCATTACACCTGGTGTGCGTATATACATTGCATAACACATACACGTGTGATTCTCACCTGCAGACCGTTACACACGGCAAACACATACTGTATCCAGTAGAAATCGTCATTTATATAAAATATTCCAAATATCCAGGATATTCCCATCAGTGGAACAAGAACGCAAAGAGATCGGACGCTTGTTCTAAAAAATAAAATGCACGTGACAGTGAAGTATATTCAGTGAAGATATACGTTACAGGCAGATTCCTAAAAAGTACAAAAATCATATTGATTAAAACATACACACGCACACATTCAGTATAATTACAGGCATAGCAAAGCGATATTTCGAATTTATGCCAATGCTATTAAAAACATGTTGAAATAACAGTAAATATTTCGTGTGCATATAGGCAAGCCTGCCTTTTATTCATCTTTGCAATTATTGTTTGCTTCTATACGTGTTTTGGTTGACTGTGGTCATTGAATGCTGAATTTTCTGTTTGACTTTTGTATCTACTTTTGTTAGCACGTCATCTTTTCTTGATATATCAAAAAAAGAGTATGATAATGGACCATTGGAAACGGCCGAGCACGACACATACGAAATATTGCAGTCTCGGTTTGATTGAGACTGTTCATGAGCGGTAGTAAAATATGCTAGCTACCGCTCACGCCCTCTAGCCCCGCGTTAAGCAGAATTTTAACCATCCCGAAGATGGCAAGCATATGGCGGTGGATATAGCAATATTTGTATCTTTATTTCATCCCCTATATCCAGCGGCGTATGGTCCCAGGATCTAATAAATTGTATGCCCCGAAGATCGAAATAAACAAAAAGGAATTTAGTTGGGAGCAGCGGTTATGAAGCCTGCGTATCACAAGTAACAGCCAAAAGACTAAATTAAAAAGCAAAAAACATATCCTATGAGTGGTTAAACAATAATCAGAGCCTTTTATCGGCCGGAGTAGTGGAACCACCGAATCGAAAATTAAGAAAACAAAAGAAATTGAAAATGTACCACCGATCACTAAATCAAATTTGTTTTAACATGACTGATCAGATAACATGTACCTACAACACTTTTAAGTTGAATGTTTTATGTTTCGTTTCGTACCTTATCTTGTCGTTTAGTTTCTTCTGTTCCATCGTTTTTGTCTTAGACATTACGCACAACACCAAAATCAGACAGACTAGATTAAACTGAAACATAATAAAAATCAAAACATATCGTTAGTTAATATAAATATCATATGAAAATACAGAACTAAGTATGCAAAATAATGCTGGGTCTCGTGGTTATTCCCCACACAATTGATCTTGCACCACAACAATGCAAAACCAATGTCCCACACACTACATTTTGAAAAGTATCTGAACTGCATTCCAGACCCAAAAGTAAGATCCTGTTTTATCAAGTTAAGAATAAGTGCCCACAAATTAGAAATTGAGACTGGTAGATACAGAAAAAATAGTGAAAAAGAAAGGGTATGCAGAATGTGTAGTTTAAACCAGGTAGAATATAAAGAACTTTTTTTTTGATGAGTTGTCCTATTTGTGAACAGAATAAACACAATGTCGTACATCTAATGTCTTCATCTAGTAAGTATTTCAATAATCTATCCTCAAATAATACATTTATATTCCTGCTAAGTAATGAAGATGATGATGTCTTAAATATAACTGCTACTTTTATATACCAGATTTATTATAAACGTGTTGAGCTTTTAAAGCAAATTTCTTCAGCAAATTAAATTCTAGATGTGCTAACTAATTATTAATAAAAGAATACATATTGTTTGAGAGAGACTATTTAAATGTTTAGATATATTTTGCTATCTTCAGTTAATTGTGTTTCGCAAATCAGAATCAAGCGTTAGTTATGTTATTGTTAATCACTTTGTCTTTTATATGCATATTATGCATTGTATTATATACTTAACGCCATTAAACGTGCAAGTATTTTTATTTTGTGTTAATTTCTAATTAAAATGTCTCCAAGATCGATTGCATAATTCCGATTTTACTTCTTTCAAAACATAAATTTGATCGGTCACCAGATTTATAGGGAATGTGAATAATGTTTCAATGTATACATGTTAGTTGATGCAAGCGATAACTTGCTAAAATGAACATAATTATAATGAAATATTTAATAAATACAATATATATTTCAGCTTTAACCTCGACTCACTTACGTGGTCTATACATACCTTTCATTAAGGTTTGTTACTTGTACATGCCAATTCAAGTCCGACGTTTGGCCGACAAGAACTCACTAAGCAAACTAACATTACATTTAAATAGCTAAGGTTGCTATTATAAAGTTTCTATGATATATGTATGTCGATTTATTGCAGCGGACTACCGATAACTCCAGACCATTAGCCGATGATAATCGATGATGACTGATCCTGATCAAATTTCTACAATCTTTTCAGATATTCCGGCGCTTAAACATCTGCCCGGTGTGGGCATGGTGTAGGCCGATTTACCTATGCTGGATGGGAAATAAATGAATAGTTCATGAGTCATTAGCAAATCATAAGGATAGCAATGACAGCGACTAGAAACGCGCAATAAGCCTACAACTCACCATGATTATTGCTATGGCAGGGCCTACAAATGCCCAAATTAAGCCGCTATTTACCGACAACCAACAGCTGAAATTAAAATAAGACTTATTACAATGTAAAACTTTAATATTTTCAATAGTCAAATATCTCCGTTTTTATAACGTTGTTATTCTCTTGATTATTATAAATAATATAGCCCTTATGGCGTTAATTCTCTTGGTTATTATAGATAACATATCTCTGATGGCGTTAATTCTCTTGATTATTATAAATAACATATCCCTGATGGCGTTAATTCTCTTGGTTATTATAAATAATATATCCCTTATGGCGTTAATTCTCTTGATTATTGTAAATAATATATCCCTTATGGCGTTGATTATAACATATAATATATCCCTTATGGCGTTAATTCTCTTGATTATTATAAACAATATATCCCTTATGGCGTTACTTCTCTTGATTATTATATATAATATATCCCTTATGGCGTTAATTCTCTTGATTATTATTGATACTATATCCCTTATGGCGTTAATTCTCTTGATTATTATATTCTCTTGATTATTATAGATAATATATCCCATCAGTTAATTCTCTTGATTATTATAAATAATATATCCCTTATGGCGTTAATTCTCTTGATTATTATAGATAACATATCCATGATGGCGTTAATTCTCTTGATTATTATAAATAACATATCCCTGATGGCGTTAATTCTCTTGATTATTATATATAATATATCCCTTATGGCGTTAATTCTCTTGATTATTATAAATAATATATCTCTTATGGCGTTAATTCTCTTGATTATTATATATAATATATCCTTTATGGCGTTAATTCTCTTGATTGTTATAGATAATATATCCATTATGGCGTTAATTCTCTTGATAATTATAGATAATATATCCCTTATGGCGTTATTATATTCTCTTGATTATTATAAATAATATATCCCTTATGATAAATAATATATCCCTTATGGCGTTAATTCTCTTGATTATTATAAATAATATATCCCTTATGGCGTTAATTCTCTTGATTATTATAAATAATATATCCCTTATGGCGTTAATTCCAACGCGTTTGAAAATTAATTTATATTTAAAAAACCCAGCTCGAATGACTCTTGTCTTCATATCACATAGGTTCTTTTATAATCAAGGTTCTTGTAACTTTAAAATCTAGTGATTTTGAATATTTTGTTAAATAAATATAAATTTATTTGAAATAAATGCTTTTATGACAACTTGCTTACATAATTTAGAACTTATGTTAAACAATGCTTTTTATAAGTAGAAATATGTGTGCATGTTATGTCGTGTAATCTTACAGTGAGGCAGGTGTTTGTTATGTCGTGACGTCCTCACGATTTACACACAGCCTCGTTTCCGTTTGTAGAAAAATATAACACAAAGGAATTTTCCAAACCGTACTTTTTGGCGGATATTCTTCATATATCCGATTTTTACGGTAAGATGGATTGTTACTTGGTCTAGTGTTTTATTAATTCTACTGTGCTGCACAGCGTTCATTAAAGATGCGATAATCGACAAATGTAATACTGTGATTCGCACCTCGCTGTTTCGTACTTTTCACAGCATAAAGGGAAACGGGGAAACAGTAACTATTACAGATGAGTGGTAACGTATGGCGGTAACCATTAAGATACACACATTTATATATAGTTATATCTACTAATGACATTGTATATAACACTTTTAATTATGATCAGCTAAGACTGCAGGTTTTCTTTTAAACACAGTAGGCGTTTATTGTCTTTGGTCAAACGTCATTAATGTGTGATATATTTTCAAGGTCATCTTGATTTTTGTGCGTTCAAATTTCAAACATGTATTTTACCACAACAATGTCAGACATGTGGTAAAGCCTTTTACGTGTTTTTTATTTACGTACATTTCTATCTAACAAATTGCTAAATAGGCAAAAAGATTGCCTTCATATACGCGCTAGCCTACACTTTAGTATTTACGTAACAGTTTTAAAGGTACTGTGTATTTTATCACATAATTGCCTATACATAAAAGCTACAACTTAGCATTTATAGTTTTATTCAACTGAAACATATGTATTTTATCACGATTGTGGTAAGCGTTATACATAACAGTTTTAAAGGTACTGTGTATTTAATCACACTGTGATAAGCATTTTATACACTTTCAATACCGTTATTAATAGTCACATCCTTGCCTATAGATACATAAAAACTACAACTTAGCATGTATGGTTTTATTCAACTGAAACATATGTATTTTATCACGATTGTGATAAGCGTTATACATAACAGTTTTAAAGGTACTGTGTATTTTATCACACTTTGATAAGCGTTTGATACACTTTCAATACCGTTATTAATAGTCACATACTTGCCTATACATAAAAGCTACAACTTAGCATTTATGGTTTTATTCAACTAAAACATACGTATTTTATCACGATTGTGATAAGCGTTATACATAACAGTTTTAAAGGTACTGTGTATTTTATCACACTGTGATAAGCCTTTTATACCTTTTAATATCGTTATTAATAGTCACATACTTGCCTATACACAAAAGCTACAACTTAGCATTTATAGTTTTATTCCACTGAAACATATGTATTTTATCACGATTGTGATAAGCGTTATACATAACAGTGTTAAAGGTACTGTGTATTTTATCACACTGTAATAAGCGTTTTATACACTTTCAATACCGTTATTAATAGTCACATACTTGCCTATACATAAAACTACAACTTAGCATTTATGGTTTTCTTTAACTGAAACACAATTATTTTATCACGATTGTGATATACATAACAGTTTTAAAGGTATTGTGTATTCTATCACACTGTGATAAGCGTTTTATACTCTTTCAATACCGTTATTAATAGTCACTTACTTGCCTATACATAAAAGCTACAACTTAGCATTTATGGTTTTCTTCAACTGAAACTTATGTATTTTATCATGATTGTGATAAGCGTTATACATAACAGTTTTAAAGGTACTGTGTATTTTTTTTTATCACACTGTGATAAGCGTTTTATACACTTTCAATACCGTTATTAATAGTCACATACTTGCCGATACATAAAAGCTACAACTTAGCATTTATGGTTTTATTCAACTGAAACATATATATATCATCACGATTGTGATAAGCGTTATACATAACAGTTTTAAAGGTACTGTGTATTTTATCACACTGTGATAAGCCTTTTATACCTTTTAATACCGTTATAAATAGTCAGATACTTGCCTATACACAAAAGCTACAACTTAGCATTTATAGTTTTATTCCACTGAAACATATGTATTTTATAACGATTGTGATAAGCGTTATACATAACAGTTTTAAAGGTACTGTGTATTTTATCACACTGTAATAAGCGTGTTATACCCTTTCAATACCGTTATTAATAGTCACATACTTGCCTATACATAAAAGCTACAACTTATCATTTATAGTTTTCTTCAACTGAAACACATGTATTTTATCACGATTGTGATAAGTGTTATACATAACAGTTTTAAAGGTACTGTGTATTTTGTCACATGTGATAAGCGTTTTATACACTTTTAATACCGTTATTAATAGTCACATACTTGCCTATACATAAAAGCTACAACTAAGCATTTATATTTTTCTTCAACTGAAACACATGTATTTTATCACGATTGTGATAAGCGTTATACATAACAGTTTTAAAGGTACTGTGTATTTTATCACACTTTGATAAGCGTTTGATACACTTTCAATACCGTTATTAATAGTCACATACTTGCCTATACATAAAAGCTACAACTTAGCATTTATGGTTTTATTCAACTAAAACATACGTATTTTATCACGATTGTGATAAGCGTTATACATAACAGTTTTAAAGGTACTGTGTATTTTATCACACTGTGATAAGCCTTTTATACCTTTTAATATCGTTATTAATAGTCACATACTTGCCTATACACAAAAGCTACAACTTAGCATTTATAGTTTTATTCAACTGAAACATATGTATTTTATCACGATTGTGATAAGCGTTATACATAACAGTGTTAAAGGTACTGTGTATTTTATCACACTGTGATAAGCGTTTTATGCACTTTCAATACCGTTATTAATAGTCACATACTTGCCTATACATACAAGCTACAACTTAGCATTTATGGTTTTCTTCAAATGAAACATGTATTATATTACGATTGTGATAAGCGTTATACATAACAGTTTTAAAGGTACTGTGTATTTTATCACACTGTGATAAGCGTTTTTACACCTTAATACCGTTATTAATAGGCATATGATTGTCTTTATATTAGGTTTTGCAACTTAGCATTTATGGCTTCATTCACATGAAAAATATATATTTTATCACGGTTGTGATAAGCGTTTTATACATTTTCATTACCGTCTGGTATGCTGTGAGCTACTTTTCCTGGTGTGGTTTATCATATATATAATACCACTTGCATTTTATCTAACCGCTGCCAGTTCACACCATGGGTCCCTCGTGTCTAATGACTGATGTCTATCTATGTTTATAACTATTTCAGTCATGTCCAGACAGCCACCCAGGAAGAGAAGGAAACAACAAAAGCTCTAGGCATGGAATCTAGCCCTCCTAGTGCCACCCCTCCTAGTGCCACTCCTTCTCTTACGCAGATAGTTACATCACTTTATATACGTGCTAGCCTACAATTTAGTATTTACGTAACAGTTTATAGATACTGTGTATTTTATCACACTGTGATAAGCGTTTTATACACTTTCAATACCGTTATTAATAGTCCCATACTTGCCTATTCATAAAAGCTACAACTTAGCATTTATAGTTTTATTCAACTGAAGCATATGTATTTCATCACGATTGTGATAAGCGTTATACATAACAGTTTTAAAGGCACTGTGTATTTCATCACACTGTGATTAGCGTTTTTACATCTTAATACCGTTATCAATAGATATATGATTGTCTATATATTAAGTACTACACCTTAGCATTTATGGCTTTATTCAAATGAAAAATATGTATTTTATCACGGTTGTGATAAGCGTTTTTACATTTTCATTCCCGTCTGGTATGCTGTGGGCTACTTTTCCTGTTGTGGTTTATAATATATATAATACCACTTACATTTTATCTAACCTCTGCCAGTTCACACCAGGGGTCCCTCGTGTCTAATGACTGCTGTCTATCTATATAACTATTTCAATCAAGTCAAGACAGCCTTCCTGGGTAGGAAGAGAAGGAAACCATCAAAGGCTTTAGGCACGAATTCCAGCCCTCCTAGTGCCACCCCTCCTAGTGCCACTCCTTCTCTTACGTAGATGGTTACAGCACTTTTGCCAGCGGTTACCAAAGGCGTGGTTCAGACGCTGCAAGAGATGGGCATCATACCACTGACTGGAGCCATTTTTCTGCGAGAGAGTCACGTCTGTCAACCGTTTTTCTTCCTGCTTTTACTCTATATTGCAATATTGTTGATTTATTTCATTCTTCAACTAGTTGCATATTATGCCTTACATCGTGTTCGATTGAAGGTATTACCTGGTCCTACAAAACCATGTATCGAGTATTTATGCGAAGTATACGAACTTGTGTTCGCCAGACAAAGGAACGTTTACATATACAGTATTTACATATTACAAATTAGGGCGTCTGAATTAATTGGTTCTAATTGGGGATACTAGTATACCTTTTTATATCTACACTTTCCGCAGACTTATTAGCACATTGTAAATATTTTTTCACAATTGGTCTAATTTTAGATTTATCTCAGACAGCGGTTTACCGCGGCTAATTATAGCACAGCAGTTCGCACTGTGTTAGCCATCTGACCCAGTGTGTATGCATGACTAATTGAACATGCATGTGCTATTAATAGGGCATTCTTTTATTCGACCTTTACAATACTGGGGTAACAAAAACTTAATTTGAATGTTCGGTTAAATGTACACTGGCTGGGAATTGGGGGTGCTGTGATCTCTGACCAACATCTGCCTAAGAGCGTGTGGAATAAACTTGATAGTATATCGGTCTTTCATTCCAAAATAGTTTTTTTAGATATTGGTAGCAATGACCTCTGTAGTCCGGTTGTATCTCCAGAGACAATAGTGACATCTGTCTGCACTTTGCAAAGAAATCATTAATGCATTGAAGAGGGAGCGGAAATTGTTTTAATTTCAGAAATCCTTCCACGCTGCATATGTGACAGATTTTATAACGACCGTGTTGCCTTGACCAATTCGCTGTTACAGGAAGCTCTGCAAATCAGTAATTGTATACACCTCTGGTTTCACTTTGGGAGAAACTTCTCTTCTCGTTTCCTCGCAGAATTTATTCATTTTGAGGGTGAACACATCAAGTCACTATTTCAGATCAGTCAGGGGAGCCATCCTTTTTGCGGAAAAATGATAAAAATTATCCACTTCAAACTAATAAGTGAAGTTATGTATTTCGCATTAACGCGTTTCCCACGATATTTTAGTTTCTCGGTAAATGTGTAATGTATATATAATTGTCTATATATGTACATCATAATGTCCTAGCCATTTATTTATGACTAATTATATGCTTCTCTATAATTTCTTCATTTATTTTGTTTTGAGATATAGTCACTCAGTAGTTCACCCGGTGCAGTAGACTATACAGTACTTGAGATTCGTGAATGTTACGCTGACGTCCAGGTCATTGGTATATACCTACCATATCCACTCAGATTCAGGATTTCCTTCAACTATGCCAATTCCAGAACCCAGTGGTCATGAAAATACAGGAGGAGATGTTGAGTCTTTGAAAGAGGTGGCCTCAGAACTAATTCACAACTCATTATGAAACTATAGGGACTGTGATTGCGCTATAAATGATTCATAACTATTTCGACTTGACTGGTATATGAATGTGACAGGTGCGTGTGTGTACATGTAACTGTAAGTGGATTACTTCTTGGGGACAGGGGCCTCTGAAGGTTACTTGCAGTTGCGCTTTGGTGATCCATTCTGGTCTTCACTTTCATATTAACCATGGACGTGATATTCAAGTCTAGTATGTACACTTCTACCTGTTTTCATTTACTTACGGAAATGAGTTTCTATTGTACATTGTGTGTTGTTTTAATTTATATGTAAACATTTAATCAATAACCCATGGAGTCAGGGGCCTCTGGAGATGTTTATCTAATGTATTTATACTGTCATGTTGTATTACGGTACTGTGTTCTCGGTATATAATTTCATCTGGATGAGAAATTATTGAAAGTACAAAGAAACACTGCTAACTCTATACCATGCAATCACTATTACAACTTTAGCATGTTTAGGCGTGCTATGTCTATTTTGCACTTTACATTTGGACAAACCTTCAGTTTTGAGTCACTTTGTACATTACGAGTTTCTAGCATCGTTATTTCAATTCAGTCAACTACTGTTGTTTATTACTATGTTATTTAGAGTTATGCTCATTTATTCTAGTTAAATAAGCGTGATTCAAACATTTGCTATACTAGTCTTGTCAACTACTTTTGATAATTACAATTACTATACAAGTCACGTTCTTTACCTCTAGTCAAACGTGTTTTAATTATTAATTATACCCAGTCATGTGGGTATACATCCTGTATATGTAAACTTGTCTTTACTACTTACTTACACTCACTGTTGCGGATGGGGGTTATTGCTTGCATATCTACTTACAGATAAATGGACATATATTGTGCAGCAATATGTGGCGTTTATATAGATCCCCACCTTTGATGTTACTAACTTTTACTTCAAATAGTTCAAGGAATGATCTTAAACATGTTTGGTATGTTTTGAAAACTTTCAAATATGTCATTTAATTAATAAATGGCCGTTTCAATTTCATATCATATTATGTTGTTTTTTCTTTTCAATTTAATTTAGCTACATCAAACAGAGCGCAACTCGGTGAGTGTAGGGTAATATAAATAGTGTGATAGTAAGGTTGGCATAAATATACATTTATTTGAAATAAATGCTTTTATGACAACTTGCTTACATAATTTAGAACTTATGTTAAACAATGCTTTTTATAGGTAGAAATATGTGTGCATGTTATGTCGTATACAGTGAGGCAGGTGTTTGTTATGCCATGACGTCCTCACGATTTACACACAGTCTCGTTTCCGTTTGTAGAAAAATATAACACAAAGGAATTTTCCAAACCGTACTTTTTGGCGGATATTCTTCATATATCCGATTTTTACGGTAATCATCATATGTCTTATGATGGATTGTTACTTGGTCTAGTGTTTTATTAATTTCCCACCACCCCACCCTTACACACATGTTTCTCTTATATTTCACTTTTTACTTGCATTGTTAAACTTTACATGCGTTTGCTATGTTAATCATAACATGTATTTGCTACGTTTATGTACTTTGTTCGTGGGCGTTTATATAGATCCCCACCTTTGATGTTACTAACTATTACTTTACATAGTTCAAGGAATGATCTTAAACATGTTTGGTATGTCTTGAAAACGTTCAAATATGTCATTTAATTAATAAATGGCCGTTTCAACTACATCAAACAGAGCGTAACTCGGTGAGTGTAGGGTAAGATAAATATTGTGATAGTGTAAGGTTGGCATAAATACCGTTTCCTTAAATATATATTAATGTGACATGAATAATTCTCGTTATGATGCCTATTTTTAATCTAGTATTTTATAACTAGTTCGAAAAGTTCTAATAATTGAAACGTTGTCAACACATGCAACATTCTATTACATTTAAAATGTGCCATCGTATTTTGCAATACACTTTATACATGTAATACCACTTCAACTGACGTCGACACGATGTAATGGTACTTCCATTTGCTTACTGATATTAGTTCGACAGTTATATTTGGAATAATACTGAATAACCAAATTTATACTTTTGGGATTATGCTTGAAGTCATATAAATTAATATTGCAACTACTACAATTATAACTTAAACTATTTCAAACTATTTACTCACAAATGCTCGTTTCCGTATCCTTCCGTTCGTGTTACACCGAGAGATATACCAACAATAACCGCAGGAATTACTAAAATAGACAATGAACATTACATTACAGCGTCTGAATTATATGTTAATATTATACTTTTGAAAAACATAAGAAGCTTCATGTAAGCGAACGGTATGTATATTATTTCTCGAATTAGAACATTTTAAAATGAATTATTCCGCTCTGTTGAGTACAACCAAGCATATTGCTTTATTATTTACAAGAGTATACATCATTATAATTTAAACGTTTTTTTTAAAATTGAATTTCTAGTTATAAGCGATAAATTCAGTTACAGTCAAACGGGATACATATTGATTTGGATATGAAAATGCCGGAATAAACCCAGCAATTTTTTCAGTTTCTGCTTCGTTTAAACGTGCTTTTTATATCAAAATTGTGCATAAATACATTTTTTGGTGTACAAAAGTTGTGAGTAGGACCACATTTACTTACACCAAGCCATTGTTAGAAGAATCTTTGTCCTGGATTTTGTGGCAAATACATACAACACCATCACACTGATTTTAATACCTTCTGCCAGCATTAATGAAAAGACGACGAGATATATGTACTGCAACGCCACAGCGATGATTGTGCAAACAACCTTAAATATACATGTATATATTGCTATTCATGCATATACAACAACATATTGTAATTTAATACCGTGTGGTTTTGGATCACACACGGATACCTTGTAAATTAAATTTGCAAATTCAAGCTGCAGTTTTTGGAATCATGCACATCACAGTTAAAAACAATTTGATATTAATCGGAAAGTTCCAGTCTACCGTATGCACATCTTAACAACCCAAACAAAAAAAAAAGCCTAACAAACCGTGTTAATGGATCGCTTCAAGATCATGATTTTAAAGCGATTTAGAAGCGGTCCAATTTCACATGCAAATGAGCTAATGGATCGCTATTTAATATTCCTGACAAAATCTGTTTAAAACACGAACAGCATCAAAATCGCACTTGGATCGCTTTTTTGATCACGATCCATTAGTGGTTTTGAATGGATCGCACTCCTTATACAACTTTTAATGGATCGTGTATAGATCATGATCCGAAAGCGATCCAGTGTTTTACAAAATGGATGTCTTTGTATTACGTAACACTATAAAACCACTAGTGGATCACGATCTAATACACATTAGAATGGATCGCTCTAGAATCGCACAGCTAATTAATGGAGTATCAGTCCAATAATTTTCAGAATGGATCGCTTTAGAATCGCTATTAGTATTATGCAACACTATTACACATTCTAATGGATCGCATTAGGATCGCTATTATGTAAAACTATGTACATTCTAATGGATCGCATTAGGATCGCTATTATGTAAAACTATGTACATTCTAATGGATCGCATTAGGATCGCTATTATGTAACACTATATGCATTCTAATGGATCGCATTAGGATTGCTATTATGTAAAACTATGTACATTCTAATGGATCGCATTAGGATCGCTATTATGTAACACTGTATACATTCTAATGGATCGCATTAGGATCATAACTTTTTGAATCGCTTTATGATCGTGATCCATTAACAGACCGCTGTTCTAATGGATGCTCCCGAACATAAGAGTGATCTTGACCTTTATGCAAAAAGAGCCCTTTACCCGCCCAGAATTATGACCCTTAAAATAAATGCTGGTAGTTGTTCATAACATGTCATGTTGTTGAAAGTTGAAACTCAAGTTTAACTAGTGTTCACAATTGAATATGGCATTTTTCAATAATTCAAGTGGCCATAACTCTGGTGTTCCTGGTCTGATATAGCTGGTTGTCGAACTTTCATTAATATCAACAATCTGACAAAATTTGGTAAAGATCAAATACAAAATGAAAGTGCTAGTGTTCACAAGGCAAAATATGTCATTTTTCAGCAAAACAAGGGCCATAACTCTGGTGTTACTAATCCAATCTGGCTCCGCTGTTTTTTAACTGATATTTTAAAGACCCTGGCAAAGTTTGGTAAAAATCAGACTAATAATGAAGGTCCTATCATGTTCACAAGGCAAAAGTTAAAAGACGACAGAGGATTGACGGACAACTCACCATCCCATAATCTCTGCTGGCTTTCGGTCAGCAGACAAAACTTTTTTTTATCAAATGCCTTTCAATAGTTCAAAAGACTGATGGGATAATCATATCTGGTTCAGAGTTATACAGCAGACACGAATTGCAGAATATATTTATGTTCTTTATTTGTTCCATCAATAAAGTAATGTGTTGAATACAAGCTATTGTCCGTGTTGGATACAAGCTATTGTCCGTGTTGGATACAAGCTAAGCTATTGTCCGTGTTGGATACAAGCTATTGTCCGTGTTGGATACAAGCTATTGTCAGTATTGAATTCAAACTTCGACCAAAATGTTTCAAATGTCAAGAGATAACAAACCCTGATTATTTGCAGAAACAAGCTACAAATTATCCCAGAAACATATATTTTCTGATCAATTTCCTTATTCCACCATCAATTAAAAGTGGCATGTGTCATAAATAGTTCTACAGTTCACTTTTAAGGTTATTATGACAATGTTCCTTGGTGCGATGTGATGATCTTAGATTCTAGGCATCCAGCATGTTATTGAGACCGTATCACTTTGGAAAACCATGCCTTTGAAGCAGATCTGAAATATAAATGATTATACTAAATTAACTTATTTTTTTTTTGAAGTATTATGTATAAAATTTATATCAGATGACCATAAAACAATTAGAAAACAGAATACTCCCACTGACCCCGTCATCATTCGTCTTATCGAAATAAAATGATGTCGTCATTTGAATTGACTAAATGAATGTACACTGTACTATCGTGTTTTTTTACAGCTTTTGTTTCTCGATAAGCCATTGATGCCCCCACTGAAAACAGTGTAAAACGTAAAGTTTGATGAAAAAGTGGGCATAACTCTGTTAATACTTGGTCGATTTTGACGCTGAAATGATATGTAAATCTTGTCATCATAGGTAAGCATCATGTAAACTTTCGAAGGAATCAGTTGAAAAGTGTGGGAGGAGATAGACACATAAGATATTTTCACGTAAAGTTTGATGAAAAAGGGGCCTCAACTCCGGTAATGCTGAGTTGATTTTAAAATCGAAACGGTATGCACATCTTGACATCATAGGTAAGCATCCTGTAAAGTTTCGAAGGAATCGGTTGAAGAGTGTGGGAGGAGACACAAGATATTTTCACGTAAAATTTGATGAAAAAGGCGACATAACTCCGGTAATACTGGGTCAATTTTGACGCCGAAACGATATGCACATTTTGACATCATAGGTAACACGGGTAAGCAACATGTAAATCGGTTGAAAAGTTTGGGAGGAGATAGATGCACTTTTCAGGACGGACTGACCTGGCTAACGTACAATGTATATGTATCAATTCAATATTAAACAGACACACATGTGAGAATCTATCACAATGACATAGCTACAAAAAGCTATATAAAAATTAAATATATATCGGTCAATGGTTAAAACTATTCATCCAAGCCAATGACTATTGACCCGAAGCATGAACTAATGACCGAGACGCAACCTTCGAGGTCAATAAGTTACTGCTCATGGTCAACAGCCATTCCCGAGGATGAATATTTTTACCCGTTGACAGAAACAGAAGTAGATTTTACTATACTGAACCATAAAGAAACAGTAAGAAAATGTGTCAAGTAGTTTATTTTTAATATGGAATTGAAACAATGTTTTCTTTAACAACAATGAACATGAATTTAAACAAAATAAAATATAGTTACTAATTCTTCCAGTTCTTCCTCAGTCGATAAATGACAACGTTGCGCATCCTCCATTGTTAATTTTTATTCTGTCATTGAGCGCTTATGGCAATTAATTGATGTTGGTCATAAAGCGCTTTAATTATCTGGAAGATACTTTTGACTCGGCAAGAGAACTATTCACTCGCAAGTCTGGTTTAAACCGGATTGGACATGTTTGAACATGTTTTCAAGTCAATTTCAGCCAATAAAAACTATGTATATAAACTTATATATAATAATAATTATTACCGGTATATACCTTTTTTCGTCTATGTCAGAGGTAACTGATAGTCACAACATCTCGTAATCCGTTTCGAAGCTGTTACCTGAAAAAGAGCTAATCAGTCAGTGCATAATTTGGTATTGACCTTGTATTCAGTAAAATTATGCTCAATTTGGTATCGACCATGTATTTAGAAAATTATGCTAACTGAACATCATACCCATTTTTCTCAATTTAGATTTGTCACCTCTTGCTGCAGAGTGTTTAAAACATCACTTATCAATGGGTTTCATGTTATATAAGTTTTAACTATATAATCAATTCTAATACACCCGCACTATATAGCCTAGTTTAAAATATCTCGTTATATTGAACGATATATCACTGTAATTTTTGCAACGTTAGGAGAATAAGCATTGCGCATTGTAACGTATGCAACGTTAGGAGAGTAAGCAAAGCAATGCGAAAGATTTCAGATGTGTGCGTTATTCTCACATTTTATGGGTATTAGAATAGAAACAGAACATCGTTTATGGTGAATTATCTATAATATATCACGGTTTGTCGTTCAATTGTAAACAATAATTTCACTCGCCCAAAGGGCTCGTGAAATTATTGCTTACAATTGAACTCCAAACCGTGATATATTAAACGATAATTCACAGTAAACGATGTTCTATTTCTTAAATATAATATCTGTTTCATTCTGTGATATAACATTTTAATATTAAAAAACTATCATGTTTATGGACATGAATCACTGATTAACAGTGACAGAAAATTAGATGTTCATTTAGATCTTGGCTAGCATTATTGCGTCTCGATCCCATTCGCAACACCTCATTCACTTCTTCGAAGCATAATTCAATGAACGCAGAAGTTTTCATGTTGGTTACGTCATTCTAGCATGATGCGCCTTAATAGATTCCCGCCAAAATAAAATTGCAAAAATCAGTTATTATCAAAGTTTTACAATGTCATTTAGTCATCAATAGGTTATTTACATGTACATGAAAGCAATAATACAACCTTTGTAAATAAGAAACATGCAACGCAGAGTATACATCAACATGTGTGGCTAACGACCATATCGTCGACCTATCAACAGTGCACTATTTTGATTGCTATTGCCTTCCGTCGAACAAAATGCCAAGGTTTTGAACATACCAATACATTGATATACATGCAAGGCGTGATCCAGAAGAATGACGGGATTAGCCGAGTTTTCACAATTCCGCAGGACCTTATTCGGGCGAATTTGTTAAAGATTGCCATCTTTCGTAATGTAAAGCATTAGTTCTATGAGCAGTTAAAGCCACACCATGTGCATGATAAAAGATATCGCTGAACAGCCTATTGGCTGTTAACACTTCCTCAGAAACGAGGCTGTCCTGGAAACCACTTCCAAGCACTTGGCTATAAGAGTCTAGCTGCGAGAATCGTACGTAGCTCCTATGGTGTGTACCTATACCATAGAGCTACGATGCCACCCTTTATAGATTGTTTTAGTTATCAGGGCCGCCCGCATCAAGAGAGGTTTCTGAAGAAATCAAGCAATGCCTGCATAAATAGCTGCTGTAGTTCGATATATTAAACCTTAAATACCAAGTATGCATGCATAAAACTCACCAAACAGAAGAAAACCTTGTCGATCTTAGACATTTTCTAAGACTTTCCATATATTTAGCAGACATTTCTTGAATGTTTACATATCTCGCAATGACACATATTCCGTATTTGGAAACTTAAACCCGCCCACAGCTGACACATATCGACAAAGTTAACAGGAAAGCGTCAGGTGTGCGAGTCCGGCAGTGTTAAGTTTCTAAAGAGGGAACGAAAGGTCACATGATAGCGAGATGATTTGGTATGTAAACAAAAAAATTGTCGGACTTTTTACACTGGTCTCCGAGCACCGACAATATCAGCGCGTCTTTCCTCTCTTCTGTATGCAGTTGTTGTAATTAAAGTTTGTTGTATTGAATTACAGTGGTTGTTTATGCAGGCATTACTTGATGCGTTCAGAAACCTTGCCAGAAGAGTGAGAAAGGGAGTCGTTTCGGGGCACTGAAGGAAACTTAATAGCGGAGAATCATGGCTCTTATGGTAGGTACATACCACCATAAAAGCCACGATTCTCACGTCTATAAGAGTCCTACTCATTAGACTTCTCCAGTATTCCAATATGTCAGATAAATACCTCTGCATGAAATAGGTAACACATTTAAAATTAAACAAAATAAAAGCTTTAAATATTCAACTTACCACTCAAAAAGTATATCGGCCAGTCCAGGCAACGCCAAGAGTTCTGTCCCTTTTCATCTGGGTAGTTGCATCGCAATTTTATAAATGCCATGCGTTTGTTCGTCAATATGAAGCTCATGATATGTATTGGCGAATGTTTGACCGTCTTCAATATCAAAGAGAGTCATAATTTCGGAAGAATTCATTCCTAAATTACTTTTTGTGAGTTGTAAATATTTCGTTTGCCTCATCCGGAAGTCCAACATTTGAAAACATCGCTAGACGAAACGCGATTGGCCAATAAAAAATAAAGTAATCAAACGTGTGAGACGCTTGCAGAGTAAAGATAAACTACATGTGTCTACGATTGTATGCGCCTTTGTGATATTATTAATGATTGATTTGCTAAAAACCTGAAAATGAAAATGATTTTTCACGATTCTCTACGTACCAACGCCAAGAAAGCATATATTACGTCGTGGTAAGTCATACCTTTATTTGTATATTTTTTTTTAAAATTAGAATGCAAGTAGGATTTGAATATTTACTCCAGAACTGTCTCAGTACTTACTTTCATGATATTCAAATCGTACTCAAGACAATTCGTACGAGTAGTGTTTTTTCATTGTCGAAGTTACATGTATCTAAATCGGATATTTAAAAGGAAAATAATAAAAACATACACATTTCTAGTTAAAAATAACAGTTGATATGGAAATACAATTTAACATTTAGACACTCAATAGAGATTCAATTATTGATTTATTTTCAGTTTTGGTTGTAAAGTCAAGAAAAATGACAAAGAGATTAACAACAGTGTAAGTTTCATCCACTCCAGCGAGTAGCAATGGTGGCCCGGTTTATAGTCATCTGACTCATCTCAGTGGTTGACTGGAAAGCACCACATCAAACTATTTTAAGGTGAGTTTCTTTAAACTTTAATTCATGCCTATATGTAGACGTAATCATGGCTCTTATGGTAGTATGTCAATCTATCTATATATCTATTAATACTGCATCACCCCCTTTCGGATATTATGTGCAGATTTCCTGGGTAGAACCAGTACTAAGCAATGTGGGTAAAGTGTCTTGCTCAAGGACACAACGAACATGGTTTGGAGGAGGATCAAACCGGGGACCCTCCGATCTCACGTTCGCCACTCTACCACTGAACCACGAATGCCACACAATTGTGTACCTACCATAGAGCCATGATTCCAATGCCTTGACAGATAGGTAAGACCCGGCCTGTACCGACCCCGACAACCACTGTAATGACTGTATCATATGTCAATAGGCTAAATCTTAAATACATCACGTGCATGCATTTAAGAAACTGTGAATAAAACTACACTTTTAATAGGCACATGTCATTTTTATATGACATGAACACATGGATATAGTTTTGATAAATGGTTTTGTAGAGTAAATTTAGCATTATTTGGTTTGGTTACTTTAATATTTTGTTCCCGGCCGAATTATATTATAATATATGATATATATATTTTAATGAACTTTATTGCAGACAGGAGCTGTTGTTCCAGTACAGACCAGTGTTTAAAGAACCAGTTACTTCTATGTCTGCGGAAACAATGATGTTGTGACTGTCGAAACAATGAAGATGTGGCTTTTGAAGGAATTTAGAAGATGTGGCTGTGGAAGGAAGGAATTTGTGTCGTATGTTCGGATTCTGAATTGCACTGAGAAATATTAATTAGTATGCTTATTATTTAGGCAAATTATTTTTACCTTGTGATTCGAGTGATTCGTGTAAATTGAACAAAAAGGGACAAATGAATGCAAAATGTTCAGGTCTAACTTGATTCATGATCTTTCTGTGTAATGGATTGCACCATTCATAAAGATGCAGCAAGAATGTTTTCATAGAAGAGTGAAGATATATTTTAATGGCCATGGAATGAAAAAACAGTGCTTAGCAAAACCATTTTAAATAAGACTTATTTGAGATCAACTGGTCTCAACCTTCAATGACTCTTAATAATTAGTTTGGTACATTTTGATCAAACTCAAACTTGGCTTTTGCAACTCCAATCACACAACACAATGTTGTCTAATGCAATGTTAAAGAAACTAACCCACCAAATAACGGCAAAATTACACTACAAAATCATTTATCAAAACTCTGTCCAGATGTTCAGATCATATAATAATGTATATGATAATGTGCCGATTAAAAGTAGAGATTTTTCACGGGTTCTTAAAATGAATTATGAGTTGGTCTCAATTCGACGCTCCAATTTTAGTATTTGGCCTGGCTGGTTAAAGCTGTTTATATTGTGTCTATAGAGTTCAGTGGATTCTCAAAATATGTAAATTATAATGTAATATTATACCTTGTGGTCAGTAAGTTTAGAAGCGGTATACATATGTTGTAAAAAATTGCTGTTGTTGGCGGGATAGCTACTTTAAATAATTTATAAAATTATAGATCAAGAATTAAACAATCCAATCTACTACCAGCTAGCTTGTTAAACTTTTTTAAAATGCTAGCACAACAAATGGAGAAAAAAATCATGCCCTGACCGGGAATCAAACTTATGGGTATCTTGCTAATTGTGCTAGTGTCTTTAATACCAGCAAAGTTACCATTGAGCAATTAAGACACATGGTTATATTGGCAACCGATTACTCATCACGGACCTGATGTCTTGGGTTTCTTTTGGCAAGTAAGAATATAGACTTAGTCTAATCAATGTTTTGCCTAGACCGTCTTAAGTCCCAAGTAATGTGATGCTCCATTATTAATCAATTTGTTAAGCAACATTTTATTCAGATCTTGTGTTCTTCCATATAAAGCGCTTCAGTGACCAGGATGGTAAAGACGCTGCGTTTAAAATCTCTCCTCTCACCACTTTAAGTCTTGCGGGTTCAAATCACATTGGGATTTCTAAGTGAGAAAATGTTGATTGTTACGGATGGTAGGTGGTATACAGTACTGGTTCTACCCAGGAAAAATTGGGTGGTCTGGTTTCACCAGAAAAATATACATCTGCCGTCATATATAGCCTAAAATGTGATGAAAATTACTCAAACACCATTCGATCAACCAACCGTCTTCCATTTAAACACCAAGTTCCCTTACAAACCAGAAAAAATGGGTGGTAATTTGGGTTAAAGGGATTTATTACAATAAACATTTGTTTATATGAATTCTGCTTTAATATATTTTCTTCTGAATCATGCTAAATAATGGCAAACTTTTAATAAATCGCTAAAAAACCGGTGTGTAAATGTTCTGTTATAATGGATCGCTTTTGGATCATGCTCAATAATGGTAAAGTTTTAATGGATCGCTAACAAACCATTTTGTAAATGTTTAGTTTTAATGGATCGCTTTAGAATCGTTCTTAAAAGTAGCTATGTTTGAATGGACCGCTAGCAAACCGCTATGTAAATGACAATGTTTTAAAGGATCGCTTCAGGATCGCATGGTTATAAACCAGTTTTTTTTGGATCGCTCACAAATCGCTAATGAAACGCTTTAGGATCACGATCCTTAACTCGGACCATGTTTGCGATCATGCAAAATGCGATCCAAATGCGATCCGTTTAATGGATCGCATTTGGATCGCTTTAACAAACCGCAGATCCACGGTTTTGAGGCGATCCTGAAGCGATTTTGAAGCGATTCATCATAAAATAATTTTGTGTGGGAATGCTTAGTGGGCAAGAAGCAATAGGCTAAAATCTTCGCCTGACTGCATCACATATTATACTCGAAATTAGTAATGCTTACCGAAATTATCATTACTATTGAATCAGAAGAAAAATGTAGGCATATAGTCAAACAAGTTCTATAATTGTGAATTCAAAATAGTTTGTAAAAGGATTAAAGAATTATCAAAATAGGATGATAAGCAAAGAAGATGTGACCATTGAAAGGTTGTTCTAAAATGGATGTCGTCAAACTGAGAACTATGACGTCATAGTTCTAACTTACCATATGATATGTTGAAGAATGTCATTTAAGCAAAAAGAAAATCATTGAAAATTAATGAAAAATCCTTATATGAGTGTATAATGCATTTTTATACTTTAGTATACTTATTTTTCATAACACAATTTATGTGATTTACTTTTCTAATAATCAGTAAATTATCATAATCATGTATATTCCATACATGGTAATTTAGAACTATAATGTCATTGTTCAAAATCTTGACTTCGTCTTGTCGTGCCCTCAATGGTTTATTCTCTTGTTGCTCTGGCTTCTGCCAAGTCATTGAGTACCTTCTTTGTGGCTTTCTAGGCTATTGGTGTTGTATTTATAGATACACGAGCATCTTTGTGTTTAACATATATTGCCTATTAATGCTGCCTTGTTGGTTAGAGAATAGTTCATGGCGGGGATTTCTTTATTTACACTTTCCCGTTTATTGGGATGACAATAGGGTAAGTGTGAGGTTTGGTGCACTCTAGAACCTGGTTTAAACCCCCAACGGCCTTTTTCGCCACTGACCGTTCCAAGGCGATAGCCCTATTGTCAACCCTTTTTTGTGTTTGTGACGTCATATGCCTTTTTTCCTTATCAACATTGCCATTCATGTTTGTCTTTTTTGCGTGTTTTTGGGTTTACTTTGTTCTGTTAAAGCTGCATTTCCTGTTCGACTTTTATACTTTTTTCTATACCCGTTTAAGAACAACCTTTAAATGGTCATATCGTATTTGTTTATCATCCGATTTTTATTATCTTCTTTGTTTATCATCCCATGTACATAATTCTTCCACACTTTTTTAAGTTGATCAGAGCTCTCAATAATGATTCCTTTTAATATAGTATTAATTGTGACTTACCTTGTAATATATTATTAATTATGACTAAACTTGTAATATATTATTAATTATGACTTACCTTGTTATATAGTATTAATTGTGACTTACCTTGTAATATATTATTAATTGTGACTTACCTTGTAATATATTATTAATTGTGACTTACCTTGTAATATATTATTAATTGTTACTTACCTTGTAATATATTATTAATTGTGACTTACCTTGTAATATATTATTAATTGTGACTCCCTGTCCGATCTTTTTTATATTTCTTACCTTGTAATATATTATTCATTGTGACTTACCTTGTAATATATTATTAATTGTGACTTACCTTGTAATATATTATTAATTGTGACTTACCTTGTAATATATTATTCATTGTTACTAACCTTGCTTTCTGTTCTGTCTATACCGGCCAGAAATACGATATAGGATAAAAGTAAAGCCGAACATAGGTTCATTAAAATGGTGGTCCTGTCACTTTTGAGATATCTAAATTTGAAAAAGAAATTAGCAATACACAGGACCAATAGCAAGTGTTGAAATATATATGAACCGAATTGAATTTATTCTTATTTGATTATATGTAAACTTTAAAAAATATAGCCTCACGATAATTTGCTTATTTACTCTGTCGTGACTGTAGGGTAAGTGTGAGGATTGGTTTCACCCTAGAACCTGGTATAAACCCCACAGCGATCCTTTTGCCACTGACCGTTCCAAGGCGGTAGACCTATTGTCAAACAGTTTATGGTTGTGATGTCAAATGTCTTGCTTCGTATTAATATTGTAATTGATTTTTGCTTTAAATGCATGTGTTTGGTAGACTGTGTTCTTTGAAAGCTACATTTTCTGTCCGACGTTTATACCTTTACCATAATGCAAACCACTTTTAAACCCTGTTTCTTGAAGTGTACCCACGTAAAGCTAAGTGAAATACAAGTTAATACACATAATTTACTGGTGCGTTTTCATTGACCGTCAGTATATGACGTTCATTACCTGTTTCGAAAACAGCTAACTAGTAATTTATGATCATACACACATATTTTGAAATTGAAGAATATTAGCTAACAATGGTAAACACTGATTGTCTAAAAATGTCTTAACATGGTGTATAGTTCAATGAGTCTCACAACTCACACATTTTAATACCGGGTAAGGGGCACTCCTCAGTTTTGCATGAATGTCCATGGTGTAAATCAGAAAGAAATCAACACAGCATCTTTTAGGTCCATGGATGGTATTTATAATAATTATGAAGTGCATGTTTGATGTTTTTTTCAGTTTTGAGTACTTCTAAGTTTATTTTGGAGTATTTGAATATGCATTCTTTGGGTTTTTTGGAGGCTATAAATAGAAAAATGAGAAAATATCAAAAACTTCCAAAAAGTAGATAAAATGGCTGATATTGACTTATGGGGTGATCAGCATGGAATAATGTTTTAAAATGCCGGCGAAGGTACGTACAATTTAGCATTTCCTGATATGCAAGAGCATCATGAGTGCAGAAATGACCCTGATATGCTTAGGAAAAATCTTTATTTTTATTTATTGACATTTGAAATATTGCTAAAATTCCTTTATTAGCATGTTTTGAGGGGTGGGGTAATTTGAAAGAAATGGGACTAAAGTTGTACAGAAAATGCTTTTTGATACTTGAATTTGATATGGAAACATGGGTAATTTTATTGTCTTCTAAGAAATGTATGACACAATGATGGTGTGATTTATTTGTGCTCAACGATTCAGGCTAAGGGCTTGTCATGGGTTTCATTATTGAGAAATGTACATTAAACTGTGGAGTGCCCCCTAAGTCCAACCTTTTTATTTTCCCAGCAAGATAACGCCATGCCGCACACAGCTTGAGTTACAAGTGATGTTATCTTGTTGAAATACCGTAAGGTTGGGAAAATTTCTTAGGAACGGTAGAACGGTTGAGTATACAATTTACCATCCATATAATCTTCTGGTGCATTGTCATTGACCGTCAGTATATTTTAAGATTCTTCATTATCAAAACTTATATTCATATTACCTCCATAGACATAAATGCACCACAAGTGTGAGAAGTAGGCCCAATATCGATACACAGATGCCAACAATAGATACGATCCTTAACGCAGTAGAATCGGCGGAACCCTGAAATATATACAAACGTTACTTATCATGTGTGATTGCTAAACGTAAGTATCAAGTGTTTGACACATTTGTTTCTCATATATTCCTAGGTGATATGAATATATCAAATATTCTGTAATCCTAGGAGTGTGAAAAAATACACGTTAACGCAACATTACCTCTCATGAACAGACTCAATTAAACCAGTTTGCTACTTTTATCTCGTGTTTGTGTTTGTTACTTCCAAGGGATTCCATTTTCAATATTTAGACGATATAATATAAATATGTTCGAACACATAGTTGATTCCGCTGAATAATTTTTTAAAATAAATGACATCTGTCTGTTCAAAATCACTATTATCGGCAACTAGAAATTACATTTCTACAGGTGGTTCTTTGCGTGCTTTCGGAATGTTCAGTTGTGGACTCGTGATTAATATTTCCAAATCAAGGCATAGAAAGTTGTAATGTTTTAAGTCCGACATTTAAGTTAGCGTTCACTGAATTGCATTTGCGCATACGTTGTTGAGGTAGTAAAACCATATATATAAACCTACTGTGACGTCCGTTTTTATCATTGGAAATACGCTGACGCCGAGATAATGCAATTGGCGGGTTAACATTATAATAAATGCTGTCCTCCGTTGACGTGGCTACATGGAGGGACATTACAACAGCGTGCGACAGTAACTAATGATACACAAATGAATTAAGGTTTGAACAAACCCTACCAAGCCAATATTTAAGTTGTTATTACAATCTATCTGAAAGTAAGTATAAAAATCGAACAAGAAATGCAGCTTTCACAGAACACAGTAAACCCCAAAACACGTAAAAAGACAAACAAGAATGGCAAAATAATAATAAAGGCATATGACGTCACAAACACAAAAACGGTACGGGAAAGTGTAAATAAAAAAATCCCCACCATGAACTTTTCTCTAACCAACAAGGCAGCATTAATAGGCAATATAAGTAAAACACAAAGATGCTCGTGTATATATAAATACAAAAACAACAATAGCCTAGAAAGCCATAAAGAAGGTACTCGATGAATTGGCAGAAGCCAGAGCAACAAGAGAATAACCTATTGAGGGAACGAAAAGACAAGACCGCAGTCAAACATCAAACGTCACCGTCCTTTTGGGCTTTAGGTAGACGTCATCATAGAGTCCACAGCCTGTCCGGTCATTGTACAATTAAAGAGGAAAGCATAGTGGCGAACTGTAAATGGGTCCTCCACCAAGCATGCAGTACGTTGCAAAATTATATTGTCATAACCTATTTTGATAAACCTTTTAACAAATTTAACAAAGATAGTATGAAAGTGATCATGACCAAGAATCTTACGAAGTTTGTAAATCACATCACCATAGAAGTCAGTTAGTGAAAGTCCTTGTCGCAGTTTTTAAATTACTTTTATATTTAAGATAATCAAAAAAAGGAGAAAGCAGAATAAAGGATACATACCTCTTTAAATGGGCTCATAAGGACGGCGAAGTTTGTAAGATGATCGCATGCACATATCGTCAATGTAGTGTTGGATGATACTATCGTACACCCGTTAGTAGACCAGTATCCTTGCTTGGAGCTGAATATTGATAGGAATAGGTATGTGCATGACATTTATCAGCTGTAAATTTATTTTTCTCTGCATTAACAACTGATATCTATTATAGTTATATACTATTCTTTGGATTGCAAATGATACTTCATCTATTTCTACCACTACTACAAGTACTTCTACTATTATTACTTCATGCTAACTATACTATTATTACCTGATTACAGTTACTTCTTCTGGTGTTGCTGCTGCAAGTATGGTATCAAAGCTAGTATTACCACTTATATAATAATGAAAACAGTACTGTAGTAGTAGCAGTTCTTATTTCTGTTTGTGTAGTTAATAAATGCTAAATGTGACGTGGCATTTAAATACTAGTATAAACATACTGGAACTCTGTAAATACGATTAGGTTAGGTACCTTTGAATGTATTACTGTACAGCATTTGCATTCCGTTTGATAATTTATAATTAAATTATCTTCAGACATATGCATGGCAGACTGTTAAATAATACCCAAGAAGACGTAGTCCTGTTTTTATCACTTATTTTAAGCGTTGAACGAACTAATAATAGAAAAAAACCCACTTATATTGTATAAACAAACTGTTTAAATTATAACAGCATATGAACCCAGGACGCACAGCAACGAGTGAACAAAATAAGGAGCTTTCAACAAATTATTTAAAAGTACATATTCATACTGGTATATAATAAAGAAAACTCATTGGCATGTCCAACTCATAAAAATAATATTCGTAATACAAAATACTTAACAGGGTACGGCTGATGACGAACACAGAGACAAAGCTCAAGTGGTGATATTAGCTTGTCGCGAACTTGAAAGCATATTATATATTCATGTATTGTTATACATCTGCAATATAAAAGCTCAGCTGTATAAATACCTTTTAAAATTCCAGAAACTACAGGCAGGGTTGCCGTATCCATCCACCTGAAAAAAGAGAAATTATCATACAAATGTACAAATATATCTCTAATTTCCCCATAATAAATACAACAACAAATAATAATTATAGATATAAAAATCGAACTGGAAAATCAGCATTCAAGGACGACAGTCCACCACAAACACACACATAAACAAAAAACTAATTTAATATGAATAAAAGGTCAAATAAGACATCACAAACACAAAATGAACTACTTTACAAAGCATGTTTAGCAAGTGAAAAGCATAAATGAATGTGCAAATCTCAATTATTAAATAAGTGAATTCAGTTTCTTTTTCCTGCATTATAGCAGTAATCTACTATACAACTTGATACGTAAATGTGTAGCATATAAGAATGCATTATGTCCTATATTACATAAAGCAACGACAGCTTTATCCTTAACAATAATATTCGACAGTTTATTACCAAAAAAAATTAATAGTATAATGGCAATAATAACTCACATTCAAATGTTGGAATGTTAGTTGTACTGGTGGATCAATTTTGTCCAAAGATGGTGTTATAGTTAATGACATCACTGGTCCATTTATTTCTCTGTCATCGTCATCATTTCTGGTTGAGACGAGAATCTTATTTTACACACAAAACAACAACATCAACAACAGCAACAACAAAAAACAGTTTAGAGCAGAGCAGCATTTTGATACAGATAGGACACACTCATTTTGTCAATGTCATTTACTGACATCATTGTGTTCATTAATAGTATTTTGTTTACACTAACGACATGAAAAGTAGGTATAATAGTCAACACGACTTGAACCATTACCAGAACAACTAAACAATACACATTTAATTCAGAAAACAATTATAATAATAAATAAAAGTCAACCAAGGGACATCACAAACACAAAAACGTTGACATAAGGTGTACATCGTTGGAAAGGTCAATGTCAAGAAGGACGCTGTTTTTATAATCAGGTTCTATGGTGCACCAAACCTCGCTTTTACTATATTGTCATGATCCCTATATGAGACAGTTAGATAAAACATGATTGCCTGCCTTGTACTTGTCGGTGATCTTGACCTCTAACTTACAGACCCAAACATCAATAGAAGTCATTCTCTCACAAAGTTAAATCGGTGAATGTAATCCTTCTGAAGTTATTGAACGGAAACGAAAGTCTGACAGTTGTGGAATTCAAAAAAACTACTGTCAATCCACAATTTCAAGTAGAAGGTCACAGTGACCTTGACATTTGACCTTTTCATTCCTAAAAGGGTCCTGTGTACATTAATACACAGCAATTATGAATTCAAGAAATGCAGCCGTTCTCTTTTAAATGTTTGGAAAGCAACACGTATGGTAATGTATAACTATAAGGATATTTAAATTATATAACAAAATATAGAAAACGTAAACATTTTGTCATTGAATAAAATATTACTTTAATACATCTATCACAAACAATAGTACATACACAAAAACAGAGTCTTAATTACAAAACAAATATTCTATATGCATAATAAAATCTTTAAAACTAAATGAAAATAATAATTTATTTAAATTAGCAATCCATACAGCCGTTCTGTTTAAAATTGGACACAATGTTCATTAATTTTCCTTAAAGGTCACCGTGACATTGAACCTTGACCTATTGACCCAAAATCAATGGTAGGCTACCTTACACCAAGTTATAACTACACAGTAAATACGAATTTATCTCATGAATTCGTTCTCTTTAAATGAGCGGAAACCAAATTTCATAAAAGGTCACAGTGACATTGACCTTTGACACATTGAGCAGTGGAAAGGAGGAGGGAGTGGATAAGTCAGATATGGCTGCTATTCAAACTTATCCGAAGTTTTGTCATGGTATCAACATGTTCAACTAGTTTGATTGGTAATGGTCGAATATAAGATGAAGGAATGAAGGAACTAGTTTGTTAACAACGCAAAGTTAAGCATTTTTTTACCTTTTTATAAAACTTTATAAAAAACATTAATAAAAAAGAAAAGAAAAGAAATTAAAGATGAGGTTGGAGTCCGATATTGCTGATTCTAAAACTTGTCTGAGCCTTTAATGAGGATATTACCATTCTAAACAAGTTTATTAAAGATCATATGAAATATGAAGGACACATCTCTGCCTATTTTGCTCAAATAAATGGGTTCATATTTTTATTGATATGTAAACACTTTGACCAAGTTTGTAAAGTTTGCTAGAGATAGAAAAAAACAACATGTATCATTATTCAACAAATCTGGGCCATAACACTTGGGTTATAAATTTAATATACAAGATTTTAATCTTCTTTGAGCTTATTAATATCAACAATCTGGCTGAGTTTGCTAAAGATCAAATCGGAAATTAATATGATAGATTGTTAACGAAAGAAAAATACAGAATGTTTCAATAAATCAAGGGCCATAGCCCCAGTGTTTATAACATGTCTAATCCGATATATCTGGTTTCAAACCTTTTAAAGTTTTTATTAGTATTAAGACACTCACGAAGTTTGGTAAAGATCAAATACCATCAAATGTGCTAGAGTATGGCATTTTTCAGTACACCAAGGGTAATAATTCCGGTGTTACTAATATGATCTAGCTGGTTGATGAACTTTTTACACCTTTAATTGATATAAAGACCCTGACAATGTTTAGTAAAGATAAAATGCAAAATGAAAGTGCTAGAGTGTTAAAAGCAAGAATCTATCAGAGACGGACAACGGAAGATGTCGACGGACACCGAAGACAACACACCGTCACATCTGCTCGCGTGACTTCGGTCAGGTGTTCTCTTATGACCGTGGAAATGTTTGCCTTAGTTAAATCTACACGCACTTGACACAGCTGAATGTCAGTATGTAGTCTTCATTTTGAAAACACTGTATTTGAAATGGTGTTGGTACAACGGAAAACAGAAGTACATACACATTATCTGCTTGGTTCGTTGGCATTGCTGCCGACAAATTCCTATACATAACGATTGTTGTCACAAACTGCGTGCCTGGAGAGGGATAAATAGTTAATAATGATTAAAAAATAAGAACACTACAGCAATGCAAGGCATACAATCAATAATAGATACATATGTTATTATGAAAATATTTGCATACACAATGCGCATTTATGTTGTCAGTAAAATGTATCCTGAACGACATGAGTATTTAAAATAGTAAAATAAAAAAAAAGGAAATACTTGTTCATTTCCAAAATGATATGAGCCAAACGTTTGATCACTCTTTCTCCCGACAACAGATCGCGTTTGTAACCTCACCTCATAAGCTACACCTCTTCTCAATGTAAGATAGTTAGAGAATAATCCCTGTTAGCAAATCAAACATACTTGCATATGATACAATGTTATATACATTATACTATGAATAACGTTTTCAGGTTAAAGTGGTCACTTAAATGCAATTTACCACGTTCTTGAAATCAATCTGTTTAACATTTGTCATAAACAATTTCGAGTGTTATTACATCATAGCTACACAAGTGATCCATGTAAGTGTAAAACGTACCTTGTCCATCAGGGAAAGCTTCC
The DNA here is from genome assembly GCA_037043455.1 of Cyrtodaria siliqua. Classification (NCBI taxonomy): domain Eukaryota; kingdom Metazoa; phylum Mollusca; class Bivalvia; order Adapedonta; family Hiatellidae; genus Cyrtodaria; species Cyrtodaria siliqua. The sequence goes on along the minus strand of JAWPHD010000391.1, from coordinate 31,500 downwards.
GATGACACAAATACTCTGCTGAACGACTCCTTCAGCCAAGACTGAGTGTTTACATCGTTAGCCGAGGTAACCGGAAAAAGAATGTCTTCATTTGTCATAAGTTTCCTTATCTCTAAAGCTACAATATATAACATAATTGAAAGACATAGCGAAGTAATGTGAAATACAACATATGTGTCGGGTATTACCATGATTATAGGGCTATATATTACAGGCCATAATAAAATAATGAAAAAGACTGAGATTTTTGAAAATGATGAAATTGAGCGCGCGGAGCGACAATTTCAAAATCGTACATATTGGTACTCGACCGACAAAGAGACAAAATATTATTTTATAGATTACATTTTATTTTACCTTAAATTACTGTATTGTATCTGTAACACTGTCATCAGAAAAAAGATACAATTAACATTCTGTGTTCTTGAAGTTATAGGTATAACGCTTACACTGCTTTGTCTATACACATGTATTACTGTTTCATCTTTGAAATTGTATCATTCATGTTGTTAAATATCAAGAGAGCTTATAGTAGCCGTGATTGTGGTTTTCATTTGTATTTTACAACAGTGTGCTTTCTTCGTGATACATTTTGTAATACATGGGCTTATTTGTGGTGTGTACTCAGTGCCATTTATTATAAGTAATTTGCATATGGAATTTAAACGAAAGAATTTCTGCCGAGTTTTAAAACAGAACTGAAAAAGTTATAGTTGATCCATAAAACAGTTCCTACTGTTATTTCCAAGGAAGCAAACTGTTTACCATGCACACCGCTTTTTAAAATACTTTTCTGATTATCGACAAACTTTTCTGACTTATCGACAATATGAATAGCTTTTATGCGTTTACTTACATAATATCGTCTATTGAGTGTCGTTAAGAGTGGTATCCTTGGATTCCGCCCCAGGACCCAATCATCAAATTCAAGAGCACTTCTATCATTTCAATCGCTCAGCTACATGTATATTCTAACACATTATGTCAATATTTGCAAATACTTCAATACATTACCTAAGTTCTTCAGCGTGATCGTCTTCGTGCCAGTAGACGCATTAAACTGTTCGGTTAATGAGCCTGCAATCTTATCGATCGCCGAGATGACTTGTTGTGCGCCGCCAGAATCCTTAAATCATTACAAACCATATATGTTCATCAATTTCAACGCATGTTATAAGTCATACCATTCCAACTCAAAATACATTGATTATTTTATTCACAATTGTTAACTTCTCTATGGTTTCGTTTTTAAAGACTAATGCAATAAGTTTCGTAAGATTGGTATACATCAGATTATAAAATGCATCTTTATTTAATTTACAATTACTATAACACAAAACAAGTTACACAACTATATAAATCACACTCGATGGCGCTGTCTGGATGTGTAAACTGTCTGATTTTTTATTTTTGTTTGCTAATTACGGATAACATGATGGGAGAGGTTAAACTTTTCGAAACCTTCAAATTTAAATTAAACCGCTTCTTATTGAACAATGCAGATACTGAAAGTTGTTTTTATATAGATGCATGCAAGTTGAACATTTAAAATAATATCTTTAAACAACCCCTGCCAATGTTCCATTATTTTGATATTAAGGTGTTTTACGTATTATATTAGAGTGTTAGAGTAATAGGCAGGGACCCAACTTCTCGTATCGTGCAAAAAACACTTTTGGTTTACCCGGAAAGATATACTCGTGATGTTTTGCATATCTCTAGCAGAAACTGTACTTTATACGAAACCACTCTATGGATTAATGGTATTCTTTGCATTTCGTAACACCAACGCATTTTCTACGGAAGCCCATTAGTGATAAGAAAATATTGATATTCAAAGAAAAAATGTGTACAAGTTTATATTTTAGCGATATGATTTTGTTTTGTACATAAATAAGACATAAGCACGCCTGATTATATTCTGTTCATGCCGAATGCAATTTTCAATTATTTTTTTTAATCAAAAGCGGTTTAAGGATTGAAGATAGCGGGCAGATGGGTGGAGGGAGGGACGGGCATCCACCTTTTGGCTAAAGTTTTCATGCACGTTGTTAATAACTTCTGTAAATTGTTTTCGGTTAAAACCAACTTTACTGTGAAGTGTTATATCGTTAAGATGCCACTTTCTTACGAGCAAGGCCGATTTTCTCCTTTTCAGAATAGAGTTATGACCCCTGAGTTACTTAACAAAAATGCACATTTTGGGTAAAGCTTAGGTGCAAGGTTTTGATAACTTCTTTATCTTATTTTGGATTTTAACTCAAATTGCTGTGAAGCCTCATCACTTCCTTATGATCAATGTGTACCTTTGCCTTTTCTAAATAGAGTTATGGCCCCTGATTATCTACGAAAATACATTTTTTGTGTTGAGTTTATGTTAATTAATCAAGTTTTGTTGAAAATTAAACAACATTTTGGGTGGACATTTTGTTTTGCTATTTTGGAATAGAGGTATGGCCCTTAATGTACTTAGAAAATATGATTATTGCAACAACTATCTTTAATTGTGTAGGGTGTAAACCATATCGTTTAGTGTGAAGTCTTAATAACATTACCATACTGGCAGATATTTAGAATCCGTTCGATGGTAGATTTTAGATTTCTTAATACAGTTATGGACCTTTAATTTACCTTGAAAATAGAATAGTAGTTACTGCAATTACTGTCTTATCAAATTGTAAACTTCCAAATTGGTTCACTATTTTGTCACAGTCGTATGATTGTATTTATCAAAAAAATAACGGGGTTTTTATTGACTAGTTTCGTTGGAAGGCGATTGAGCGACGTCAGTGTTTGGGTATGACGTCTGACAGAGTTTCTCCAAAACATCTTGAATACTATCTAAATGATTTATTTGAAATTTGCACTTATGATCATTAACTGTCCAACCAACATTGGTGTTTTTGTGACCTTGAGTTTCAATTCTAGGTTCTGATTGATTGAACAGGCAACTTCTGGTTAAGAAGTTTGTCAACGTTTCTCAAACACATCATGAACTTGAATATTTTCCTACGGTTTGTATCGCCTTGATCCATGGGACGCAATATATTAAATAGTGTAATAGAATCATGTTTACAGTTTAAAACTATAAGTATCACTAAATGTGATCCATATCCTATTTCGAGTCAGAAACAAATTATGGTATAAAATATAACATTCACAGAACACTGTCAGTCAACCAAACACACGTATTTGAAACGAACACCAATCATTGAAATATGGGGTACCTACGTGGAATGGTCAGTGACAATATGGGTACCTCCTTGGAATGGTCAGTGACATAAAGGCTGCTGGGGTTAAACCAGGTTCTAGAGTGCACCATACCTCACTCTTACCCTATTTTCATTCCAATAAAATTCGACCAGCCGGGCTATAAACCCTTACAAACTAGGAGGTATTAATAGCAATTAGTAGGCAATATAAGTAAATCACAAAATGTTCATGTATATATGAATAGAAATTCCCAGAAAGCCAGAAAGCAAATACTTGTCAGAAGCCAGGACAAAACAATAATGATGACGATAAGACAATATTAAAGTCAAAAATTAGGCGTTACCATCCCTTGCCCTATTTAGTAGAAGCACATGCATTCATTACGATATATAGTATAGAAGGATAGAGATAGAGAGCAGAAGAAGGCCCTTTACTATATACATATACTATAACTATATTCTCTCTAGCCTTCTATACTATATATCCTAATAAATGCGTGTGAGTAGAAGTCATCATAGGGTTCAAAATATGTCGGGTCATCGCAACATTAATTGTAAAGCATTGTGGCGAACTGTAAATGGGTCAACATCTAAACATGCAGTGCATTGCAGAATGATAGGGTCATATCCTATTTTGTTATGTTTGTTAACAAGTTTAACACAGATTGTATGAATGAGATAATGACCAATAATCTTAAAATGTCTGTCCATATAGTCACCATAGTATTCACGTTGTGACAGACCTTGTAGCAGAAGAGTTCTGACAATACTTTAAGTAAATCAGGGTTATGATAATAAACCTTTGCAGAGGTTTGTCCGGATATAAAACTCAATGAAGCTCTATTAAAGCTGGAGTAGATGAAAAGCAAAACAAACTTCCAACTATGTACGGGATTCCTAATTTACAAAAACAGCCTAATAAAGCACACTTTCTTCCTATTTCTAGTTTCTGCACCACTACAAACATCTCCAAAGGTATAACGTCCTGTCTTACTGCCGCTGTAGATCACGTAACACAATATTGTACTTTCTTGAAAAAGAATGCAGTAAACGTCACGCAAACTTTTCAAATATAAGCTTATTGCTCTTATTCAATATTTATTTTAGTGAATAAACACTAATGTTTGCTCAGCATTATACTGCGGTAGAATAAAATGTATTCTTTGGCATATCACTCCGCCATTAAAACAATCAAAATGGACTCTACCATTGCGTTTTCCATAGGGTTGCAGTATAGCTTTTGTTCTTACCATCACTTTTTAAACTTTCATACCTCTAAACAGCCTACCTAAAATTAAAATACTAACCTAAATTCATCAAAAATGTCCAAAGTAAGCGGAGTTCCGTTCGATTGTTTACCACTCAGCACCACCCCATGGCATTAGTGGTATCAGGTCGCGGAGATGAATTCTGATAACCATTTTGATATTTTAGCTATGGTCATGTGATAAATTATGACGTAATCGCAGACTATTTTCTAAGACGTTGACAGAGTCACATGGTGATCCTGGTAAAGATTGGGTAATGATCACTGTTTAAAGGCTTATCAAAGGAGGTTGTCACCTTATTATTTTGCAACGCACTGCATGTTTAGTGGTTGACCCATTTACAGTTCACCGCTTTGCTTTGCTTGATTGTGCGATCGCCGGAAAGATTGTGGACCTATGATGACGTCTACCTAAATCCTGAAAGGACGGTAACGTTCGATGGTTGTCTTTAATATTGTCTAGTCGTGCCCTTAACAGTGTCATAATTGAAATGATCTCTCTTGTCATAGAGTTTGCTTATTATTTCTCAGTTTCAATCGCGAGATTTAAATCGGGTAAAGAAGATATAGCAACTATGAGAAATATTAGCTTTTTTGAGGTGAAGTTCTTTGGAAAGAAAGTATATGTAGTAAAGAAAAGAAAGGGTTGTAATTGTCCAATATATCATCCATATACAAAGAGGTATAATATTAGGCTTCGATTACATCTGCCTAAGCGCATCTGGTAAAAGACTAAAAATGAAACCTCTAACATCACAAAACAAAAACAAATCTGCAACAAGAGTTGCACATTTCGTTCTCATTTTGGATTCCAACAATTTGTCTATAAACAGTAGTGTCATATTTAACTAGTTCCATTTGTGTAAAAAATATTATCTTATATGAATATAAATGCTTCGAAAACAACTACGTGACAAGTCCACATGGTGTAATTGTCCAAAACCCTTCAACTAAATATTAGTGAGAATCAGAACTCGTTTACTGAAGTTGCTGTGTACTCAGTCTGAAATTTAAATATTTGCAAACATCAAGGGCGATAACTTTGTAAACCACTCCTCAATTGTTCTCATTGTCAAACAAAACCGAGACCTTAATAATATTACCCCAAAATGTATGGAAAATCAAATGCTATTTATTACAATCATCGTGAAAACAATCACACTCCTTAGTCAGAGGACGATTTCCTCTTTGTTCAATTAGAATATTACACAGTAATTGATGATATTTCAAAGGAAAGTAGGAAACAATCAGACTATCACATTTTTCGACAATTTAGAGCAATAACTTGATACTCGTCTAACCTGTCTGAAATCAGTTTGATATAAAGTTACACCGCAACTGTGTGAAAATCGAAACCAATTTATATAATGTATTGCGTACGAAAGCTGAAATTTGCATTTTTGCAATAATCAAGGGCACTCAGTAAGGCAGGTGTCAATTATGCTCAATGTCATCTTGTCAAAGTTCATATTCATATAAAGTCTCACACTAAATAATGTGAAGATCGGAATCCGTTTACTAAAGTAATGTGTGTACTCAAGCTAAAATGTGCCTATTTTGTTAATAACCAAGGGTAATAACTCTTAAAAGCAAGTGTCAGTTTTACTCAGTATTGAACTTGTCAAAGGCCTTATAGGTATAAGGCCTAACACCATACAACATTTAGCGGAAATCGGAAACCGTTTACTGCAGTTATTGTGAACACAAGAAATTCGTATTATCCCTGGCATAAGGCAAAACAAAATTCATAAAAGGTCTATAACTCTAGTTAAAAGTAGTAAAGTGTAACATAATCAGATCTTGATTCTGTAGTTTGATATTTCATATACACATATAGGTTTCAAATACTGGAACTGTATTTGCCGAAAAGGACGTGTGCAAATTTCTTTATTTTCCTTTGACTGTTTGTTCAGCGATTTTCATATATTGGCTTGGTACGAATGGGTTACCGTAGAAATCGCGATGCTGTTACGAAATGAAAAGTATGCCAGAAGTCCATACAGTGGTTTCATATGTACAAGACTCCCATCTGTTAATATTTAAAAAATCAGGAGTATATCTTTCCAGGTAAACGTTTTCGTTTTTTTCAGGCTTGGGTCCCCGCCTATAACTAACTGCAGCCGTACTCAATACTTTTTAAATGATAACATAGTAGTTTACATCGTAATTACCTCTTAAGTGTCACACACACACACACACACACGCACACACACACACACCTTTGTCGTTTCGTGTTAACGTAGTATCAGAAGATACATACCGATTCCTGTAGTGTTTTCCACGTTTTAATATTTGTGACATCAATTAAATTGCTCGCAGTTGCCATGAACTCCTGTTTAATAGAAATTATCAAATTACAATTGTATCAAATACATTAAATCAAACAAAACCATATATTTTTAAACTGTAATAATCGTGTCATAATGATTGTTTTCTAATTGAAACATACTCTTACATTAAGTCGTTAATGATTCACTTATTTGTTATCACAGTATCATAATACTACGACTACTACGACTACGACGACTACTAGTCTGCTACTACTACTACTACTACTACTACTATTATCATTATTATTACTACTACTACTACTACTGCTGCTACTACTGCTACTACTACTATTACTACTACTACTACTATAACTACTACTACTACTACTACTACTACTACTACTACTGCTACTAGTACTCCTACTACTACTACTATTACTACTACTATTACTACTACTACGACTAGAACTACTTCTATTACTACTACTACTACTACTACTACTACTACTACAATTATTATTATTTTTATTATTACTACTACTACTACTACTACTACTACTACTACAACTACTACTACTACTACTTCTACTACTACTACTACTACTACTACTACTACTACTACTACTACTACTAAACCACTACTACTACCACTACTACTACTACTACTACTACTACTACTACTACTGCTGCTACTACTACCACCGCTACCACTACTATTACTACTACTACTACTTCTATAACTACTACTACTACTACCACCACTACCACTACTACCACTACTACTACTACTACTACTACTACTAGTACTACTGCCACAACTGCTTTAGCTCTTATAAATATTCAAAAAAATATCACTCTTATAAAACAATACACGTCGCCTCTTAAGGTCTTATGTAACTTATACACATGCACTTTTAGGTCACCTTTTAATCATCCCTCGTATAACAAAATTAAAGTAGCTATACCGCCAATAACAGCCAATTTTTACAACATGTGTACACTGTTTATAAACCTACTGACAACGAGGTATAAATATATAACTTACATATTTTGAGAATCCAAACGCAAAAGACACAATTTAAACGGCTTTAATCAGCCACACCAAATCCCAAAACCGTAGCGTCGAATTAGGAGTTACCAACTCATAATTCATTTTATGCACAATCCATTGACGGTAGTTTAAGAACAAATGAAGAAATCTATTTTTTAATCAGCAAACGTACATTATTATATGACCTGAGCACCTGGATGGTGTTTTGATAAATATGTTTGTAGTGCAATTTTTGCCGTTATTTGTCTGGTTAGTTTCTTTAAGCAAAATACAATCCTTACATTGGCTGCATTATCAGTTATATTTGATGTTGTCAGTAATGTAGCGACAGTTTCTAGAGACGATGTTAGGGCACTTAGTTCGCCATCTGTAAGTTTATCTCCTTCTGCATCAGTTGTTCCGAGAGAAGAAACATTCTTTAGTTCATCCAGTGCCTGGTTCACGTCCTGAGTAGATGATGTGTTACTAAGAGCAGATATCTGAAGTTGTTCATAATAAATATATATACTAGTATAATATGACATTAAACACTATGTATAGGAGTCACTCAATATTTCATTTGCTGAATATAATGAAAACGTCACCATACAATGTATATATTAACCCTTAGCCTGCTAAGGGCGTCTACAACAGCCTTTGCGACCATTGTAAACCCAGATCAGCCTCGCAGGCTGATCAGGGTTTACAATGTCCGGCTGCTCATCAATCATTTCTCCAAAACACCCTTTTGTAACATAACTGGAACTGTCTAATTTTAAAGAAAGGACAGTCCATTATACATTCATAGCGGGCCAAGGGTTAATATTAAATATAATTAGTATAGGTGAACGAATTGGGCAGTGACAATATCACCAATCTAATATGTATCTTGAGAATATATATAGAGCCTGATATAGATCATATTAGCATTTTTTTCTAAGTATAACTTATTTATAAACATATTTTAAAGTTAAAGCTTTGAAAAGAAACATATTTTGAATGCTATAGTGTTATCCCGAGTAAAAATGCAATATATATTTTGAAATATTGTTATTAGAATTGTTATACTTTTGCTGTAATATGCAATTATATAGAGAATATTATGTTAGTGCCTTTTACTATCAAGTTTATTAGGCGAGGCTTAGAAAACGAAGAATGTCGAGGCTCTGCCGAGCCACTCTTCGTTTTCGTGCCGAGCCTAATAAACCTAATAGAAAAAGGCATTGACATAATATTCTATTTATCATGTGGATTATCCAAATTTTCTGTATGGATTACTATTATTATCTATTTCGCAGAATGTTACGCTTATCGAGGACGTCGCCATGTTGTTGTTTTTGTTTATGTTTTATGACGTCAGATAAGTTACGTACATGACGTCAGATAACGTTACGTACAATAAACGCCGAGGGATTCCGCATTGATTTGCTTTATTGGTCATTGCCTAATAAAGCAAATTTTATTAGACAGAAAAGTGCATATCTGCATGATAAATATAATATACAGTCCGTTGGGAACAACTTCTGCCCTTATACAATTGATCAAATAGGTGTAAAAACGTAATAGATCTAGAGTAACTGATGTCGGGTTCCATAATTAATTTAATAGATGAGTTCCGTGTTTTCTTCACACATTTGTCCCTGTTAATTCATGCAAAATGCCTCTTCTCTCGTTGAATACTCTCTATTCAATAAGGCACTCAGAAAGCGTTGTATACATTGCCTTAATATTTAGTGTATTTTCAAGATAGACGCCAATTGAACATTTGCATAATCGCACCAACCTTATAAAACCCTTTAAATTGGATATGGGCTGACTACGTAATGGGCATTTTCTTTTTTCTTCTTGTACTGTTGACAGTAATGTGTTAGTGATATCGGATTCCATACTCATTAGAAGGTGAAATATGCATGTTGCAATGAGTTGATTTATTGCGTTCAACACTTTGCAATGATATATTTTCTGATTTTCTGATATTTACTGATGGATGCATACTATTTACGCACAGTTCCCATATATATCGTCGTTGCACAGTTTCAGTTTTTATGTTAACTCACCTTGCTCTGAATATCTTGCACAGTTCCTCGTACACAGTTGTAACGAGGTAGCTTCCAAACGCCAGTAGTATCACAGCTGCGAGAAATATTTCCTAAATTTGAAAATTAGTGCATCAGTATTAAACTAATATCACATGTCGCCAAAAAGATAGCCATTTGTGTACATCATATAAAGTATGTTTGACATATATTTATCAATCTTAACTAATTGTTTTTCATCTTGTGGTCGATTGATTACACGGAAGGCAAGTTCTCTAACCCCCGAAGTATGTACACTCACTGGTAAGATTGGTGCTTTGGCATAAAAGCAGTATGTGTAGCCTGTAAAAACTGTATGCTGTATACATATTCGACTCTGTACTTACCAGTAAAACCTGTATGACACTCAAGTGTCCTCTTAGCTCCCGGTAATGCCTCGTTCCATACGCTACTTCTGTCATCCGTGTCTTTTGGACACATCGTTATTGCTTGAAAAGTAAAAGATAACAAAATATTTCTAAAAAAAAAAAAATCAAGCATAATAATAAGATAAAGACGAAAAGTGTAAGTATGATATAACAGAACTAACATCATGCATAACAACTCAAATAAAAACTCCAAAAACACACTCAAATAAAAACTACAAATCGACAATCGAACACTAAAAGTGAATATAAAAGTCGAACAGGAAATGCAGCATTCAAGGACCATAGTCAACCACAAACGCGCATAGAAACAAACAACTACAACGATTACTAAAACATATAGAATAACTAGAATGAAGTTAAAATAGGCGAGCCTACGATTGCTCCACAATCTACAAAACATACAACCGGTCATGTAATTGTTCATAAACTGTAATACACAGCATGACGAATGATACTATGTCAAAAAAAACATGAATGCATATGATTTTAAAAAGTAATCAACAGCGAACGTTAAGAACAAAGTTGCATACTTGTCTCAGTGAACTTTACTTACTCTCTATAAAATAGGTAATTGCTTGTACAACATAACTTACACAGCGTATTCGATGTGGCTCATTGGATTTTGAGATATTCAAGTTGTTTCCACATATATCATTTGATGTTTTATCACTCGACAACAGTGGCGGCATGTTTTACAATTGTTATGCCCCCACCACCGAATGGTGAGGGGGCATATAGCGTTAGCCATGTCCGTCCGTCCTTCCGTACGTACGTACGTATTTCCGTCCGTCCCGAAAATGTGTCTATCTCCTCCCACACTTTTCAACCGATTGCTCCGAAACTTTACAGGATGCTTACCTATGATGACAAGATGTCCATATCATTTCGGCGGCGTCAAAATCGACCCAGTTATACCGGAGTTATGGCCCCTTTTTGGTCAAATTTTATGTGAAAATATCTTGTGTGTCTATCTCCTCCCACACTTTTGAACCGATTGCTTCGAAACTTTACAGGATGCTTACCTATGATGTCAAGATGTAGATATCGTTTCGGCATCATAATCGACCCTGAATTACCGGAGTAATGGCCCATTTTCGTCAAATTGTACGTCAAAACATATTGTGTGTCTCTCCTCCCACACTTTTCAACCGATTGCTTCAAACTTTTACAGGATGCTTACCTATGATGTCAAGATTTGCATATTGTTTCGGAGTCAAAATCAACCCTGTATTCCCGGACCTTTGACCCTTTTTTACGTCAAATTTTGTGTTAAAATATATTGTGTTTGTGTTTTTTATACTGATTGTTTTCAGTGGGAGCATCTATGTCCCATGGACACATTTCTAGTTCATTTATATTTCTAAACACATTCATTTGGTCTATGTCTGGGACCATTTCTGACCCACAAGCTTTACGTGTCCACGCTTATACTCCATGTCATTGCTACGTTTTATGCTAAAATGAAATGCCCCAGTTGCTATGATAGTTGAGATATTTGGGGTGAGAATTAGGATTATTTTAAAATCAAAAAGGTGGTGCCTCCTATTTCAAATCATGCTAGTGTGTCAGTGAGGTTTATATATTCCCTTTATTGGTATGCCTCTTGTACATTATATGTGTTTGTGTTTTATTTGTATATGTTCTTAGTTGTACATAGTATGCATGCTAATTGTTGCGCATGCTTACCCTTAGTGTAAATTGCAGTTTAGGCTGGGAACATTAATTTTCATTTTTTACTCAAGTAGGTCTTCATTTGTTTAAATCGATATTATGTTGGTCTAATTCTGAACATCGCCGTGGCACTAACATTACTCGATTAAAATGTTTACACATACTAAAGATGTCCAGTGCTAAATTGCTACCGAAGAATGTATACTTTTCACAAAATTGTGCAGACAAGAGTCAAATAACTTATAGGATAGAAGAACTTTCATTTTCACATTGCTATCTTTGATAGTGAGAAATACGGAAAAAGGTCAGGTGATATTTTGTATCCGGCTTGTGCAATTGTAATGGGTGAATTTTGCCGGACCTTTGTGTATAACTTTAGCAAAAACGAAAACCGCTTTTAAAAGATGTAAAAGAAATAAACGGACACAATGTCCACTCACCTTTATCTGTTTTACAGTTAGTGCCTTCATAGCCCGGGGCACATATGCAGCTATACGAGCTGACATGGTTTGAACATGTACCGCCATTATGACAGGGACTAGATGCGCACTCATTTATATCTGAAATAAAGCTGAGTATTGATATAAACTAAGTTTGTTCGACATATATATTGCCTTTTTGTCAGTTACAAACACTTATTTGAGTCTGACGATGAGAAGTAAATAAGTATTGAGTTGTCCAAGAGAGTAGGCCCGCCAGAGCTTTACCCGCTCACCCACCTCCAGCGCCACGTTCACCTGTTATCTAAGAGCGCCTCAACAACAGAATCCGTGCGATACACCACAATCCTCCTTCAACGAGAAAGGTGAGAGTACTGAATGAATGAATGAATGAATGGTGTTTTACGGCACGTCGACACATAAATAGGTCAGATTGTGCGCAAAAACCGACGAAAGATAAAGAAATTAAGTAGTAATGAAAAATTAATGTAAATATATAAAGATAAAACTATTAAAAATAAGGGATGATATGGTAGTAATATAAACTATATATGTAAATCAACAAATGCCCGTCAACGGGTATATAAACAAGTAAATATATATAAAAACACATTATAATGATTTATATAGTCTGATTTCTTGTGAGGAATTCTAAAACAAGACTAAAATCTATAGTATCCAATAACTTTTTCATAGTATTAACATTGTAGTACCTTTGACGCATAGGATAAAAGTCTACACATTCCAACAAGATGTGTTTGACCGTTAACGGTGCAAAGCAGGGTATACATTCTGGTTGTTGCTCAGCTTGTAATAAATATGAATAAGTATAACGTGTATTCCCTATCCTGCACCGGACTAGGACAACTTCTCGACAAATGGGTCTACTAGAAGAACGCCATTCTCCACGTAACGGTTTAATTGAATGGAGTTTATTGTTAACTGACAAATCCCAAGCGGCTTGCCAAGAGTTATGAATAAATGTGTTAATACAACTTTTAAAATCAGTATAAGGTAATTTAGCATTAAATATGTGTAAACCTAATGCTGCTTTAGCAGCACTATCAGCTTTATCATTACCACGTATTCCTACATGGCTTGGAAGTCAGCAGAAAATAATAACATTATCAGCTATAAGAGTATTGTACTTTTCTAAAAGCTGAAGCACGACAGGGTTATCATATTTCATATTACCCAGGTCTTGAAGAGATGAAAGGGAATTAGAAATTATTACAAAATGGTCATCATCAGATTCCTGAATATAATTTAAGACAAGTTCAGTTGCCTTAAGTTCAGCTGAAAAGATAGAGGCCTTGTCAGTCAGGCGGCTCTTTATGATGTGTTTGTGAACAACAGCTGCTGCAGCTACATTATCTCCATCTTTAGAACCATCTGTGTATATATGTTGAAACTTACTGTATTTCGATTTAATTTTATTAAATTTGATTTGAAAGACAGTAGGGTCTGTACTGGATTTGTTACTATTACAAAGATCAAAAATAATTGTTGGTGCTTCCAAAGTCCACGGTGGAATTTGTGGTACTTTGTACTTGGCAATCAAATTTAGGTCGATTTCAGTGTCTCTTAATTTTGGTTTAATACAAAGACCAAATGGTCGAATGGCCTTCGGTTTTCGATCAAAAAGAGGTTCATAACTAGGATTAAAAACATTATCGAAAGTTGGGTTTGAAGGGTTAGATTTTAATGTAATGGCATATTGAATGGCTAATTTGTCCCGTCTATGAGACAGTGATGGTTCATTAGCTTCAACATATAGACTTTCGACTGGTGATGTACGAAAGGCACCTAAGGCGAGTCGTAATCCTTGATTATGTATAGGATCGAGCATCTGCAAGTATGACTTGCGAGTCGATCTATATACTATTGAGCCGTAGTCCAGTTTGGATCTGATAAGAGATCTATAAAGTTGTAAAAGTACTTTACGATCTGCTCCCCAATTAGTGTTTGCAACAACTTTAAGTAAATTAAGAGCGTTAAGGCACTCGGCTTTCAAGTATTTAAGGTGTGGTATAAACGTTAATTTACGGTCGAAAATAAGACCAAGGAATTTTGTTTCATCCACTACTGGTATTGGTGACCCATCCAGTGTTAGATGAGGGTCTTCGTGATGTTTACGTAGTTGACAAAAGTGCATACAATTAGTTTTAGATTTAGAAAATTTAAAACCATTTTCATCCGACCAGGTCTGAAGTTTATCAATAGTGTTCATGTTTTTTGCACGATAACATATAACAAAGTCGTCAACATATAGAGAGCAATCCACACCAGGATTGATGCATTTAACTATACTGTTAATTTTTATATAAAAAAGGGTGACAGAGAGAGTGCTGCCCTCTGGCACACCCATCTCCTGTTCATGAATGTCAGAGAGGGTTGAACCAATTCAGACACGAAACTATCATCTAAGAAATTCTCTATAAAAACTGGTAATCGGCCTCTAAGACCAAGGTCATCAAGATCATTCATGATACCGTACTTTCATGCAGTATCATAAGCTTTCTCCAAGTAAAAAAATACAGCGACTAGATGTTCTTTCTTTACGAAAGCTTCCCTAATAAATGATTCAAATCGAATGAGATTGTCTGTTGTGCCTTGTTGGCGCCGGAATCCACTTTGATACTTTGTTATCAGCTTGTTGGATTCCAGGTACCAAATGAGTCTCTCAGTAATCATTCGTTCCATGGTTTTACATATTCAACTCGTTAAAACAATAGGGCGATAATTTATTGGGTCCGTATGATCCTTTCCAGGTTTGGGGACTGGAATAACGATTGCTTCCCGCCAAGAATCAGGGAAGTTTCCGGTCACCCAAAAACAAGAAGGCAAAATTAATAATAAAAGTAAACGACATCACAAACACAAAAGGGTTGAAAATAGGGCTACCGCCTTGGAACGGTCAGTGGCAAAGTAGGCCACTGGGGGTTTAAACCGGTTCTAGGGTGCACCAAACCTCACACTTACCCTACTGTCATCCCATTAAAACAGGACAGTGTAAATAAATAAATCCCCGCCATGATCTAATCTCTGACCAACAAGGCAGCATCAATAGGCAATATAAGTAAAACACAAATATGCTCGTGTAAATATAATACAAAAAAACAATAGCCTAGAAAGCCACACCTTATTAAATATAAGAAGAAGTGTAGAGAGACAGTTTTCAGGTAAATGTTTTAATAATTGATAATGGATATCATCAGGACCAGCTGATGTATCATAAGCCTTTTTCAGGGATTCTCGAAGTTTATTGTATTCCTCCAAATTGTTCGACTTGAAATTCAGATTTAGAATCTTCTGTTTTTTTAGTTTCTTATTTTGTAGAAAATTTGGTTGACAATTTTCAGAAGAAGAGTTTTTAGAAAAAGTTTCTGCCAAAAGTGTTTGTAATATCTTTGACAGATGTAATATTTTCATTATCAGTTTTTAGATGATTTACACAACTAGAATGACCTTTACCGTTTATTTTCCGGACCATGTCCAACGTCTTCTTAAAAGATGAACGAGAGTTCAGCCTAGATATATAAGATCTCCATGATTTTCTCTTGCTATCCTTAATAGTACGACAGGCTTTCGCACGAAAAACTCTAAAAGTATCTAAATTATTTTGAGTTGGCCGCAAGTTAAAAGCATTCAATGCAGCTTGACGATCGCTGACTGCCTTTTTGCAGCCATCATCGTACCATGGTTTATATGGGCGTTTTGGATTTGCCGAGGTTTTTGGAACAGTTTGATCAGCTATATCATGAAGGGTTTTGGTAACAAGAGCAGTTGCGTCTTTGACATCCTCGAAAACGGAAGGCTTTAATTGTTCCTCACAAAGAGATTGAAACGTATCCCAATCAGCTTTGCGAAGTTTCCATCGTTGCGTTTTTTCGAGAAGTGGAGGACCGATATTTTCAAGAAATAAGGGGAAATGGTCACTTCCACATAGGTCGTCACCAACACTCCACGAAAATCCATCAAGAGCGTTGGATCGCATATTGTTAAATTAATGGAAGAATGAGAGCCTATAGCTGGATGTAAATAAGTATGTGATTTTTTATCATTAAAAAGACACGAATTATTTTTGGCTAAGAAATCCCCAACTTTCTTGCCTTTATCGTTTATATCCTTACAACCCCAAATGTAGTTGTGTGCATTAAAATCACCCAAGAGTATAACAGGTGATGGTAATTGTGCAACTAGGTGATTAAGATCTGCAAGTTCTAGTGAAGAACTGGGCGATACATATAAGGAGCATATTGTTATAACTCCGTGAATCGTAACACTGACCACAACAGCTTGCAAACCAGTTTTCAACGCAACAGTTCTGTGAGGAATGTTTCGATTCACATTATTACCTGTTTCACAAATATAGTTATACAATGAATAGTTTTTAAAAGATATCTTATCGCTAGTACTCAAGAAAGTTTCTTGAAGACAAAATGCAACAGGGTTGTGTTTATTTAAAAGTAAGCTGATTTCATCTTAATTAGATTTTAAACCTAGGCAGTTTCATTGAATGACTTTATTTGATTTTGATGTCACTAAGGCGGAAGTACGGGTTTACGGGCCTTTGGGTTTGGCAGACCAGGGAGACTTTGGAGACTTTGGGAGTTCCAGACGTGCTGGATCATCAACATCCATCTGCAAGTCTCCAAATCTGTTGTTCAGTACAATCGGATCATCAGATCCTTTTGACTGCTTCCTTAGCCCGGGAGTTTTATTTTTTCTTGCTGTCACGTCCGTGGTAGCAGTTCTGCTTGGTGACGAGTTCGTCGGATGTGACGAATCTATGGAAGAGTTCGTCGGGTTTGGTGGACTCTTGGTTGCATCAGAGTCCGTCGATTTCGAAATAGATGAAGTAGATGCAGTAGATGTAGGAGTTGTTGAGGATACAGTTGAAGGAGTTTTAGGCTTGGAAGCCACATGAGCTTTGGGATCCACCGGAGGCTTATTTAAAAGAATCACAGTTTGTGAGGCGGAAGATGTTTTAGAGGAATTCGGAACAGAGAGTGGAATAGTAGTAAACTTGTTGGAGTCTATTGGAGTCTATTGGCCAGGTCAACACGGTCTGCGCCGCGATTGACCTGGTAGCTGATTGCTTAACCCTACTCGCATCGGCATATGATTTGCCAGATGAAGAGGGCGGAGTAAGGCTCTCAACAAGTTTTCTAGCTTCAGGAAAAGAAATGTTCTTCTCAATCTTAACCTTCTGTATTTCCCTCTCGTGCTTCCACTTCGGACAATCCCTAGAGAAAGCCCCGTGGGTCCCCTTGCAATTAACGCAAGAGGCAGGATTGTTGCGAAGTCGCTATGACCCTCCTGGCCGCAAAGGGCACAGATATGAGCAGCGCGCTTGCATCTTTATCTTTGGTGACCAAAGAGTTGACAGTTAAAACATCGAAGAGGGTTTGGAATAAAGGGCTCAACTGGTGGAATGATATATCCAGTCTTGATGGTCTTTGGCAGATTTGGTGTGCTGAAAGTAAGCAAAAACATATTGGTAGGAGTGGGTGTGCCACCCCGCTTCGTAATGATGCGCGTTTCCTCAGTCACACCTTGAGACTTAAGATTGTGAGTAATTTCTTCAAGAGTGCAGTGCTCCAATTCCCTGGAGCGTACTACACCCTTTGACGAATTGAGAGAAATGTGAGGAATAACCTCAACACGGATGTTTAGGAAAGTTTGATTTTGAAGTAGGGCACACTCAACAAGAAGTTTTCCATTATTTAGTTTTTTAACACTCCTTGGCTCACCGGCGATGCCAAGTAAAGCCTTGGAGATGGTAAAAGGAGAGAGTCTAGTGATAGCTTTGTCATCATCTAGAGCGATAATATTCAGAAAACGAGGCCAATTTAAATGAGAAATATCCGCATCAGATTCAGATTCGGACTCTTCTCGAGATGAGTAGTTGTGTGTGCGTGTTTTAGTGTCATAATGGGGAATTGATATTCATTCTCCACACTTCTCACCGACCTCGGAGTCCAACAAGGGGACATGTGCTGTGGATATCCGACAGACAAAAGCCGAGAATACGTGAAGAGTATACTCATATAAAACTCACTCATCAGAAACCCCATACCACCCAGCGGACACAACCCCATAACTAAAAGGTCGAAGAGCCGCACTTATGTTCCGCTTAAGAGTGGCATGGGTATATCCATATAGCGTTCAGAAATACATGATTAGCCCTAGCGCACTGCCATAAAGGATCCTTTACATTATGTTTAAAGAGGACAAAACAAAAAGGGAGTAAGATATTAAACGAGAGGGATTGAGAGTGATGTGAATTAAACAAGAAGCTAGGATCCCGTATAGCTGGCGTGACAAACCGATTGATCCGATCGGTCTAATCTGACCACCCGTCTAGTTGAAGAGAAATATAAAAAGATCGGACAGGGAAAGTAGCATTCAAGGAGGACATTAAACCACAAAACACAGAAACAAACACGCAAACAGACAAACAAGAAGTCCGGACCAAAGTGATGTTGTAACGCGAAGATAACTACCAGATCTGCACGTCACTCAACCAACTTAAAGTATGCCTCGAAAGAAACGTACAGATGATGGGATTACTCTGTATATCGTTTTTACATCCAACGTCCAACGTCAACAATGGAAGGGACGTCAAAAGGTCCAATACTCTAAAACTTCAGTTACACATTCATTTTTCCATATGTGTTCACATACTTGGTATATATAATCGTCTATGAAAGGGAAAAAATATATCAGATGATTTAATTATTTTAATCTCCGACGTCTACCCAGGAATGGAGGATCGGTCGTGGCGGAGGTTAATATGTTGTTGTTGTTTTCAATTATGTCTAAATTGATTTCGTCCTCGAATTAAATGTTATGATGATGGTACTACACAGTAAATTTTGCTCCAGGGTTACCTGTGAGACTCTGGGTTGGGGTCAAAAGTTAACATTTTCCAAATTTTAATTATTAATGTACAATCTGTATCATTCAAGCATAATAACATACTTAGTACTATTTGTAATCTATAACGGTAAACGTTCGTTGACTCTCTTCACGGTCAGATAATCGGACTCTCCCCAAAGTCAGAGGCGGCACCTAATTGATGGGAGGAGCTAACGCTACACGATTTACCGGAATGGGGTTGATTTAACGAAACGGACCGAAACTGAGATATGAATTACCAAAACGGAGATTGTTTTGATGATTTAAAGACAAATACACAGATGTCAGTCCAGTGATTTAAGTTTATTACGTCTCTGGTCTTATTATTATTATTATTTTCATAGTATAATCATTATTGGGTAGCCATTTCTGTATAAAAATAATATTAAATAATAATTGTTCCGCTTTCAGCAGAGTGGGTCAAGAAGATTTATCGAAACTGAGTTCAGAAGAGACTAGTCTGGACAACGGTTGTGTATTAAAACCTTTAACGGGCCATAACTCCGCCAAAAATCATTCAGCTGGAACACGGCGACGATATGCACAACTAGGCTTGATACCGATCATCCTTGCCAAGTTTCGTTGAAATCTGCCAGGGGTTCAGGAGAACTAGTCTAGAGACAGTTTATTAACACATTTAAAGGGCAATAACTCCCGCCAAAAATATGTTATTTTTGATATATTATTAATAGTATAATCATTTTCGAGTAGATCTTACGTTTAAAAAAAGGGATGTTCCTCTTTAAATGATAATTATACCACATACAGTAGGATGGGCATGGCAGCTGGTGGAAATCAGATTTTCAAACGGAGATTGCATTGATTAATTCAAGACTATGTACAAGTATATATTTTAAAAAAATACATAACGCACGCGCTCTCGCGAGTTGTGACAACTATGTATAGCTATGTATTTTATGTAAACATGTTCATGGGCCACATTTGGCTTAAATAAAGAAATAAACTATAATCTATACATACACGCATATATACTCCCTATATATATATATTGGACTCTCCTCATATTAGGTTATATAAAACCATCCTTTTCCAGGGTATGTAAACTATACAGTATGTATCAATACCTTTAATATATAATGGACTCTTCTTGGATTATACAAATCCCCCCATCTCGAGTGTTTATAATCTATACGTTTATTTATTAATACCTTTGATATATATTGGACTCTCCTCAGAGTCAGTTTATATAAAACCAGCCATCTCCAGGGTCTATAATCTATACAATATGAATTAATACCTTTGATATAAATTGGACTCTCCTAAAAGTCAAATTATATAAAACCAGCCATCTCCAAGGTCTAAAATCTATACGTGTATGACACATGTACAGATTATAGATACTGGTGATTGGTGGTTTTATATAACCCGATTCTGAGGAGAGATCGCCATTGATAAGGAGTTTAGATACATAAATGTATAAATTATAGATACTGGAGTTGTTAGGTTTTATATAACCTGACTCTGAGAAAAGTCCGATACATATCTGCAGTATAGATATATACATGTATAGATTATAGACACTGGGGTTGTTAGGCTTTATATAACCTGACTCTGAGAAGAGTCCGGTATATATCAGGAGTATAGATATATAAATGTATAGATTATAGACACTGGATGTGGATGTTTTTTATATAACCTGACTCTGAGAAGAGCCGGTATATATCAGGAATATAGATATATAAATGTATAGATTATAGACACTGGATGTGGATTTTTTTATATAAGCGGACTCTGAGAAGAGTCCGGTATATATCAGGAGTATATATATATAAATGAATAGATTATAGACACTGGAAAGAAAGGTTTTATGTAACCTGGCTCTGAGAAGAGTCCGATATATATTAGGAGTATAGATATATAAATATATAGAGTATAGACACTGGAAATGTTATGTTTCGTACAACCTGACTCTGAGGAGAGTCCGATATATATATAAGGAGTATAGATATATAAATATATAGAGTATAGCCACTGGAGATGTTATGTTTTATATATCCTGACTCTGTGGAGTGTCCGATATATATCAGGAGTATAGATATATAAATATATAGAGTATAGACACTGGAGATGTTATGTTTTGCATAACCTGACTCTGAGGTGAGTCCGATATATATATATCAGGAGTATAGATATATACATATATAGAGTACAGACACTGGATATGCTAGATTTTATATAACCGGACTGTGAGGAGAGTCCGATATATATCACGGTTATATATATATATATATATATATATATATATATATATAGAGTATAGACACTGGAGATGTTATGTTTTGTATAATCTGACTCTAAGGAGAGTCCGATATATATCATGAGTATAGATATATAAATATATAGAGTATAGACACTGGAGAAGTTATGTTTTATATAACCTGACTCTGAGGAGAGTCCGATATATAAGGAGAATATATATATAAATATATAGAGTATATACACTGGAGATGTTATGTTTTATATATCCTGACTCTGTGGAGAGTCCGATATATATCAGGAGTATATATATATATATAAATATATAGAGTATAGACACTGGAGATGTTATGTTTTGTATAACCTGACTCTGAGGAGAGTCCCATATATATCAGGACTATAGATATATACATATATAGAGTATAGACACTGGAGATGTTAAGTTTTATAACCTCATTCTGGGGAGAGTCCGATATATATCAGGATTATGGATATATAAATACGTAGAGTATAGACACTGAAGATGTTATGTTTTATATAACCTGACTCTGAGGAGAGTCCGATATATATCAGGAGTATAGAGGAGAGTCCGAAATATATCAGGAGTATAGATATATAAATATAATGAGTATAGACACTGGAGATGGAGCTAGACCGAGTACCATGGGCCAAATCTGGTGGAACGCAAAAGTTCCCTCAGGGAAACTATTGAGTAAGTTACTTTGAAACATAGGAGAGGTGAAAGACACAGGGCTGGTATGTATCGAGTGTTTTCCTTTATTTCTGAAACATTTAACTTGCTTCTAGCGAAAACCGCATGCAAACTGAAGGTAAGCTGGACATGCTGCACTACTTTTTGCGATGTGTACTTTGATCATTTTGACTTCAGAATTCAAAAAGAAGGCGTTTATTTCCAGTTTGGAAAATATTTTGGGGATAAAAGCAGGTCAGCGAATCATCTAAGGACCATTTTTGTGTTGCATTGTGCATGACTGATACTACATTGTGTGTGTATATGGCCAGCATAGCCAGGTTTGGATATTTTCGCGTAGGTATTTATTAACAACCCTATGTAAAAATAATGGTGGTCTAGGTCCAGATGGATGTTTTTATATTACCCGACACTGAGAAGAGTCCGATATGTATATATTAGACACTGGAGTTGTAAGGTTTTATGTAACCTGACTCTGAGAAGAGTCCGATATATATCGGGAGTATATATATATAAATGGATAGAGTATAGACACTGAAGATGCTAGGTTTTATGTAACCTGACTCTGAGAAGAGTCCGATATATATCGGGAGTATAGATATATAAATGGATAGAGTATAGACACTGAAGATGTTTGGTTTTATGTAACCTGACCATGAGAAGAGTCCGATATATATCGGGAGAATATATATATAAATGGATAGAGTATAGACACTGAAGATGCTATGTTTTATGTAACCTGACTCTGAGAAGAGTCCGATATATATCGGGAGTATATATATATAAATGGATAGAGTTTAGACACTGAAGATGCTAGGTTTTATGTAATCTGACTCTGAGAAGAGTCCGATATATATCGGGAGTAAATATATATAAATGTATCGAGTAAAGACACTGAAGATGCTAGGTTTTATGTAACCTGACTCTGAGAAGAGTCCGATATATATCGGGAGTATAGATATATAAATGTATCGCGTATAGACACTGAAGCTGTTAGGTTTTATGTAACCTGACTCTGAGAAGAGTCCGATATATATCGGGAGTATATATATATAAATGGATAGAGTATAGACACAGAAGATGCTAGGTTTTATGTAACCTGACTCTGAGAAGAGTCCGATATATATCGGGAGTATAGATATATAAATGTATCGCGTATAGAAACTGAAGATGTTAGGTGTTATGTAACCTGACTCGGAGAAGAGTCCGATATATATCGGGAGTATATATATATAAATGGATAGAGTATAGACACTGAAGATGTTAGGTTTTATGTAACCTGACTCTTTGAAGAGTCCGATATATATCGGGAGTATATATATATAAATGGATAGAGTATAGACACTGAAGATGCTAGGTTTTATGTAACCTGACACTGAGAAGAGTCCGATATATATCAGGAGTATATATATATATATATATAAATGGATAGAGTATATACACTGAAGATGCTAGGTTTTATGTAAGCTGACTCTGAGAAGAGTCCTTTATACATCGGGAGTATATATATATAAATGGATAGAGTATAGACACTGAAGATGCTAGGTTTTATGTAACCTGACTCTTAGAAGAGTCCGATATATATCGGGAGTATATATATATAAATGGATAGAGTATAGACACTGAAGATGTTAGGTTTTATGTAAAATTACACTGAGAAGAGTCCGATATATATCGGGAGTATATATATATAAATGGATAGAGTATAGACACTGAAGATGCTAGGTTTTATGTAACCTGACTCTGAGGAGTGTCCGATATACATCAAGAGTATAGATATTTAAATGGATAGAGTATAAACACTGAAGATGTTAGGTTTTATGTAACCTGACTCTGAGAAGAGTCCGATATATATCAGGAGTATACGAGGGGCATCCCAGAAATATTGAGACTTTTGCTATAACATTTTTATTATCTATTCATTTAAAAAGATATTTGGCACCAATGCAGTTTCATATTTATCTTCTATTTCCGAAAGTGACAGTATTACTGATGGCACGAAATACAAGTTTTGTCGTCGCTATAGCAACCATATAATGATGATGCGGGGAGGGTCTAAACGGTATCTTGAGTTGCTTAAGAAATAGTGATATTACCAGTGAATATAGACGTCAAATTTGATGCGCTTTAGTGTGCGTGTTAGACGACGTCACACGCACAAGCTCAGTAAATTTTGACGTCATATCAGTTTCCGTTAGTAAACAGTCGGTAAACAATGAGTAGCAGCAAACTTAAAGATCCGAAGAAAATGACGTCAACAGATCCGCATGAAAGTCGCGCAGTAGTCAAATTGTGTTGTGAACTTGGGCAGACATCTACCCAAACATTGGAAATAATTAACCGATCGTCTATGAAGTCAACTGTATCTCGTGCACTCGTGTTCAGGTGGCACAAGCGTTTTAGTGAAGGACGTGCATCGTTACAAGATGATGAAAAGAGTTGAACGTCATTGTTGCAGTTCACGACGTCGTGACGTCACTATGACCGTCCCCGCTTCAGCACAGTACTCCTTGCACAGATGTGAATATTTTCAACATTATATGTACAATTATCATGATTCTTGGTAATCTGGTGCACAAAAGATGAAACTATATTTCTTGGTTTTTTTTTATGTTGTATTCCCAACGACCTTTGAATAAGAGCAAAAGTCTCAATACTTTTGGGATCCCCCTCGTATATATATATATATATATATATATATATAATTGGATAGAGTATAAACACTGAAGATGCTAGGTTTTATGTAACCTGACTCTAAGAAGAGTCCGATATATATCGGGAGTATAGATATATAAATGGATAGAGTATAGACACTGAAGATGTTAGGTTTTATGTAACCTGCCTCTGAGAAGAGTCCGATATATATCAGGAGTATAAGTATACAAATATATGTTAAAAAAAGGGCATAGCTGTGCCTAAATAGATTTCGGCGTTACATGAATTGTGTGTGGCATATTTATCATTGATGCCGAATGCACGTGTGAAGTTTCATTCAAATATGTGCAGTGGTTAAGAATATATTAGGTTACTATGCATTTTGTCTAAGTAAATCAGGGGGTATAACTGTTCCAAAATATGTTGCAGAAATATGCCCAGAAGTATGTGACTCGCGCATGTCATGCTATTTATTGATACCGAACACATACGTGACGTTTCATTCCAAACTGTCCAGTGGTTAAACAGGTTATTAGGTTACTAATAATGATATTTAAAACATTTTGACTATGTATAACAACGGCCATAACTTTGTCAAAATACATGTAGGTTGCAGAGTTATATAGCTTGCGCGTGGCATATGATCTATTTATCCCCCAAAAAAATGCATGTATGAAGTTTCACTGCATTATGTCAAGCAGTTTTTGAGATATGAGCTTACCAATAAAAAAGGGTTAACCAGCGCCGACGGAGACGCTGCATGATGCCAGAGCAAGTAGAATAACTCGTCGTTTCTCGTCGGTAGAAACGTAGTAGGTTACCTTACTATTATACTGCGTAAAGTTATCGAAATTAAAAATAAACTGTTATTTATCATTATTCGTACAACGGACTCAATAAACAAGAGGCCCAAGAGGGCCTGTGGACGCTGTACTGGCTAAAGATAAAGTTTATGCA
Source organism: Cyrtodaria siliqua (assembly GCA_037043455.1). Taxonomy (NCBI): domain Eukaryota; kingdom Metazoa; phylum Mollusca; class Bivalvia; order Adapedonta; family Hiatellidae; genus Cyrtodaria; species Cyrtodaria siliqua. The sequence continues at coordinate 5,681 of JAWPHD010000391.1, read as the reverse complement.
CAAGGGGCCATAACTCTTTCAAATATCGTTCAACCAGAAAATGGTGATGATATAGGCAACTAGGCTTGGTACTGATTATACTTGTCAAGTTTCGTTAAAATCCAGCCAGGGGTTCAGGAGAACTAGTCTGTACAAAGTTAGTGTATCAAAAACCTTTAAAGGGCCGTAACTCCACCAAAAATCTGTTAACCGGAATGCGACGATGATATGCACAACTAAGCTTGGTGCTGATCATCCCTGTAAAGTTTCGTTGAAACGTGGGGAGACGTTCAGGAGAATAGTCCAGACAAAGTTTGTGTATTAAAACCTTTAAAGGGCCATAACTCTGCCAAAAATCATTCAACCGGAACTAGGCAAAGATTTGCACAACTAGACCTGGAACTGATCATCCCTAAAAAGTTTTGTTTAAATCCGGTCAGGGGTTCAGGAAAACTAGCCAGGACAAAGTTTGTGTATTAAAACCTTTAAAGGGACATAACTCCGCCAAAATCATTCAACTGGAACACCGTGACGATATGTACAACTAGGCTTGCTACTGATCATTCCTGAAAAATTTCAATGAAATTTGGAGAAATGAAGGCCCTTTCTTAATGAGGCCAAAATATAGCATATTTCAGAAAATCAAAGGCCATAACTCCGGTGTAAATGGTCCAATCTGGCTGGTTTTCCAACTTGTCGGAGCTTTTATTGATAGTAACAATCTGGTAAAGTTTGGTAAAGATTGGATGAAAAATACAGACCCTATCGTATTAACAAGGCAAAATATAGCATTTTTAACTAAATCAAGGGCCATAACTCTGCTGTTACTGGTTCGATCTGGCTGGTTTTTGAACTTCTCTGAGCTTTCATTGATACTAACAAGATGGTAAAGTTTGGTAAAGATCGGATGAACAATAAAGCCCCTATCGTCTTAACGGGCAAAATATAGCATTTTTAACTAAATCAAGGGCCATAACTCCGCTGTTACTAGTCCGATATAAATGATTTTCAAACTTTTTAGAGCTTTCATTGATATTAACAATCTTATAAAATTTGGTAAAGATCGGATGAACAATGAAGCCCCTATCGTCTCAACGAGGCAAAATATAGCATTTTTAATTAAATCAAGGGCCATAACTCCGCTGTTAATAGTCCGATCTAGCTGGTTTTCAAACTTGTACGAGCTTTCAACGACATTAACAATGTGGTAAAGGATAAAGTTTGTAAAGATCGGATGAACATAAAAGCCCCTATTGTCTTAACGAGGCAAAATATAGCATTTTTACCTAAATCAAGGGCCATAACTCCGCTGTTACTAGTCCGATATCGCTGGTCGTCAAATTTGTCCGAGCTTTCATTTATATAAACAATCTCGTAAAGTTTAGTAAAGATTGGATGAAAGATGAAGGCCCTATTGTCTTAATGAGGCAAAATATAGCATTTTTAACTAAATCAAGGGCAATAACTCCGTTGTTAATGGTCCTATCTAGCTGGTTTTCGAACTTGTCCGAGCTTTCATTGATATTAACAATCTGTTCAAGTTTGGTAAAGATCAAATAATAAATGAAGGTGCTAGTGTTCCGGCCGGCTTAATATGGCATTTTTCAGCAAAACAAGGGTCATAACTCCGTTGAAATTATTTCGATCTTGCCGGTTTTTGAACTTGTTCAAGCTTTCATTGATATAAAGACACTGGCAAAGTTTAGTAAACATCCGATTAATATTGAAGGCCCTAGAGTGTTCACAAGGCAGAAAATAGCATTTTTCAGAAAAAAACAAGGGCCATAACTCCGGTGTTACTGATGTGATTTAGCTGGTTTTTGAACTTGTTCGAGCTTTCATTGATATTAACAATCTGTGGAAGCTTAGTAAAGATCAAATAATAAATAAAGGTGCTAGAGTGTTCACAAGGCAGAAAATGCCATTTTTCAGAAAAACAAGGGCCATAACTCCGGTGTTACTGACCCAATTCAGCCGATTTTCGAACTTGTCCAAGCTATAATTGGTATTAACAATCTGTGCAAGTTTGGTAACGATCAAATAATGAATGAAGGGGCTAGAGCGTTCACAAGGCAGAAAACAGCAATTTTCAGAAAAATCAAGGGCCATAACTCCGATGTTACTGATCCGATTTGGCTGGTTTTCGAACTTATTCGAGCCTTCATTGATATTAACAATCTGTGGAAGTTTAGTAAAGATCAAATAATAAATAAAGGTGCTAGAGTGTTCACAAGGCAGAAAATGCCATTTTTCAGAAAAACAAGGACCATAACTACGGTGTTACTGACCCAATTCAGACGATTTTTTTACTTGTCCAAGCTATATTTAGTATTAACAATCTGTGCAAGTTTGGTAACGATCAAATAATAAATGAAGGGGCTAGAGCGTTCACAAGGCAGAAAACAGCAATTTTCAGAAACATCAAGGGCCATAACTCCGATGTTACTGATCCGATTTGGCTGGTTTTCGAACTTATTTGAGCCTTTATTGATATTAACAATGTGTGCAAGTTTGATAAAGATCAAATAATAAATGAAGGTGCTAGAGTGTTCACAAGGCTTAATATGGCATTTTTCAGCAAAACAAGGGCCATAACTCCGGTGAAATTATTCCGATCTGGCTGGTTTTCGAACTTGTCCGAGCTTTTATTGATATTAACAACCTGTTAAAGTTTGGTAAAGATCGGATGAAAAATGAAGGCCCTATAGTGGTAACAAGACAAAAGTTAACGACGGACGACGGACGACGGACGGCCGGACGGACGACGGACAACTCGTCATCCCATAAGCCTTCGGCCAGTAGAGCTAAAAACGAGCCTATGTCTACTACTTAGGTGCATTCTTTGCTTCCAAAGGATCCCCTTTTCAACATATATTCTTATTTGTTTGTAGTATATAAACTCAAGTGGACTGATTAACATCTTCAAATTACAGTTATGCATATGCTGTCGTTGCGGTTCTTATTCCAACATGAAAAAAACACCAGCGCCGTGTTGGTTAACTCCTCCCATTGTAGGTTATAATAGCGTAAATGAGTCTCCATTGCCCTTCCATAGTAAAGTTAGAATGTTGACAAGCTGTTAAAAACTCAAACCTCGTTAGAATTCTGGGAAACTTACTTTATCATGCAAATAAACATGTCTGCTATTAAACATCAACAAGGAATAGGGGGTTTAATACCTTCTAAGAAACATTTCTTCAGTTGTATACTAACACCGGGTCAAAGGTCAACACTATTTTTACCCCTTGCAATTTCATACCCTGTCTACTTTCACTTCTCAAATTTATATAAAAAAATGTCAAAAACATGATGAGCTGCAATTTCAAATATCAACAACATGTCCAGAATACAGTTATAGCCAAAAAATAACAGGAAACAGCACTAAAAAAAGTTTTTAAAGGAATAAAGATTAGCACTCTTTAATACAGAACTACTTTCGACTGCACCAGGCGAGCACATCCTGTTGATTTAGTGTAATTAGACCTGTATGCTCCACCCCTTACACTGAGGAGAGTCAAGAAGAATATGACTGTGAGGAGAGTCAACGAACGCTTACCAATCTATAACACTCAACAAAAACAGTATATGCTATTCCTAGACTTTGATACTGGGTCAAAGGGATGAATATATGAATGTATTTGATTACCATATTGATCTGTGTGAAGAACGTGTGTGGATTTGCGATGGCGCGCCGTAGGATTGGTTCTAGTTATATTGCTATGTTTAGTTTATGTTTAGTTGCCATCTATTTTATAAAACGAGCGCCCTTCCCCTCACCCCGAACACCACACTCTAAAACGTGAAACTTTTTTTGACAGGTGGTTGGGATAAATCAGATAAAATGTTCAAACATGATAATAATTAACATTATTATACTAATTGTACCATAATTCTAACAATTGAATATAACATATAAAAGCAGCAATATCAAAATGTAACGTATTTTATAAGCAGTTTTGGCATGATCTTTGCTAACGGCTGACATTTATGATACGTTAACACGTATCAATATTACAATTGCAGCCAATTCAGCCGCAGGGGAAAACACGACAAAGACAAAAGCCACATAACGACAACTTCTGATCACTGGATTGTTGACAAATGTTTTTTTTTTTCAAATAATACAACGATATTTTAAAAAATAACGTTTCATTAAAAGGAAAATGAATTAAGGTTTTCTCATACGCAAATCTGTGATGTAGTGTCGTTGTAATTAACGGAAGATTTTTTGTGTGCAATTTAAACCATTGCCAGTGTATACATTTCTACAAAGACATGTGAAGGACCCATTCGTATTTATACAGGCAGCATTTGCATCGCAGTTATCAATATTAGCTGTACATTCATGGACATCTGCAAGGATGTGTATTTTTATGGGATCTCAATATCACGAAATCATTGCATATATCTTCCCAAGTTAAAATCTATGCATCCAGTTGGAACTGACTTTTCTCATTTGATATTCTATGAACAGTAGCATTTCTAACATCTTAAGTACTGGAAATATCACGCACAGACAATCGCCTATCTTTAGAAATTAATGCTTTGACTTCGGCCATAATTTGCTGACACTTAAAATCCTTCCACATTTCTGATGGTCTTCAGTTGATTAACCATCTACGGTAAATCGCTTGTGCCACTTACTTACTGAAGTTCTGTTTTTCACTCCAGCGTTTTCTATCAACTTAAATGCTAGCTTCAAAGCTTTTTAGGCGTAGGTTCTACCTAGGCCTATACGCCTATTGCTATCATCCTCATGTTCAAAATGGCGACACCCCATTATAGTTGAACCCCATCTAGCGACAAGTTTGAGATAGAGTTGTGCAGAACTAATCTAGATCATCTGCGACGCTTGCTTGTTTTCAAGACAAACGTTTGTATTTACAATCAGGCGTCAAAGATGATCAAGACTACTGCTGTACTTCTATGCTGATTTCCCGCAATACATATCGTAATAAATCAGCGTGTTATACAAGACAACCAATCAGCTGCTAGCGTTGACTGACTGACTGAATATATATAATATAATCACATAAATAAATTTGAAATACCGATATTCCGTCGTGGTCTAGGGATTAGTAGAGCTGCCCTATGTGCACGTTTTGACTTCAATGCACGATATCAAGGGTTCGATTCCCGGTGCAAGCGAAAACCTATTAGTGTCCTTTCATTTATTTAACAAATTAATATATCAATAAAATTAAAGTAGGTCGGTAGGAATTTGTTTTAAATAAGTTTTTTTTTCAATAATCACAAAACTGTTCCTTATTGGTTTTGTTCGTATGCCAGAACCTTCGTATAAATGAACAAATATATCATCTGATCATGAACACAACTTTTTTATTGTAATAAACAGTTTTGGGTCGGGAGTGTGTGTGTGTGTGTGTGTAGCTCACCATGTCGAACATTAATCGTGTATATGTTTCCACGTTTCTCAAATTATTAGGATTTTCTTTTCTCTTTACGAGGGCTGGCATGGCTCAGTGAATAACACTTTGGACTTGTAACTTTAATAGACATGTACGATATAATAAAACACATAGAGTACAGCACACTTTCTTGGTTGTTTATTAAGTGTTAAACATAATCTCTCGTTTTTTTCTTTAAATAATTTCCTTTAAATTAAGTGTATAGTCCCTACGCCAATTAAACCAATATGATACCCTAATGTAAGGAATACAGTAGGAACAATACGAGTCTGG